>OY755189.1:859841-1243897 GCA_963576735.1 Bedellia somnulentella
GTTAGTCGCCTCTTACGTACACCCACCGGAAGAAATGGGGTAGTGCTATTCTAAGCCGACTCTACACAGCACTTTTAAACACAATTATCTAAATGAATGTAAGAAAATAAAACATGATGTATAGTTTGTGTTTATAACTTTCTTTCGTTTCTGGAACATATGACTTTAATAAAGCTTGGGCTATAATCCGGTCAATTTATACATTCAAGGTTACATAAATTCATAAGAAGCTGAAAATTGGCACAATTGTTCAAAACATGATTATAAATGAAACCTCAAAAGTCCCCATCGTTCCGAGGTGTGCTAAAAATTTTACACGAGGTCAAAGGTCAAAAAAATGAGTTTTTTGCGATTTTAAGCGAAACGGTGAGGTTTTTCGCAAAATCACCCCTGTACAAAATTGTAGATCAGAAAATTCTCTACCAAAAAGATACCGATATTTTTTTTCTAAAAGCCACCATTTTGAAGATATAACGCGTTGAAAAGTTCGATCATTGGTAATCTTCATACTTTGCACAAGTTTCCACGCCACCTATGAGGTAGTGTACTTAGCGCGTTTTATTTTAACGTGGTATCCCCTGTAGGCCTATTCCACGGGTCTGCAGTGATTTTATTTGTTTTAAAACCATTGTAAAATATTATTGTACATATCGGTTGGTTAAAATAATGGCGGTGTAATTGAAAATGAAATGATTAATATTCCTCGTCTGATTCGTAATTTTCCAGGATTATTGTTTCTTGTTCTTCGTCTTCTTCTTGTTCTTTTTCCTGTTCTTCTACTTCTTCTTTTTCTTCTATTTCACAGATCAACTGTCCCACTAGAGATTCCTCATTGGTATCATATGAGTCTTCTAGATTAGCTGACTCAACATTAGAGCACGATCGGCCTTGGCAGTTTGTGCATGCCAGGGAACAAAACAGTCCAACTTTTCTGCATCCACATTTAGCATTACAACCTTTTTTACAGTTGCAAAATATTGAGTTGAGAAGTTTCTCAGGTGCTGGTGGAAGAAAGTTAGAACTGGCTCTAATGTATTGTCGACCAACTTCCGACCCCAGTCTTTAGGGTCCAGATGATTACCAAGCCACACTTGAACTTGGTAATATACCCGAAATAAATGTTGGTGAGCAGCTACTGAGGTTGGAGGTAAAGAAGCTAGTTGTACTTGCTTTTTATTACGCGTATTTTTAACAAAAGTTGCGTATCGCAACTTATCTAAGCAAGTGGTTTTTTTAGGAGCTCCGTACATAGCGAGAAGAAATTGAATTCCGCTGTTGATAACGTCTGGTTGAGTTGAGTCACTATTTGTGGCGTACATGTGCAAAGTATGAAGATTACCAATGATCAAACTTTTCAACGCGTTATATCTTCAAAATGGTGGCTTTTAGGAAAAAAAATATCCGTATCTTTTTTGTAGAGAATTTTTTGATCTACAATTTTGTACTGGGTGATTTTGCGAAAAAACTCACCGTTTCGCTTAAAATCGCAAAAAACTCATTTTTTTTACCTTTGACCTCGTGTAAAATTTTTAGCACACCTCGGAACGATGGGGACTTTTGAGGTTTCATTTATAATCATGTTTTGAACAATTGTGCCAATTTTCAGCTTCTTATGAATTTATGTAACCTTCCTCCTTATTTTAGGCCTAAATTGACCGGACTACTAGTACAGTCGCAGCTTATCGATATTGTGCACTGTTAACGTAGTTAATTCTTTATAATTAATTTATGAGTTACCTATCGTCTTAAATCTGTATATTTGCTGTGTAGTGTCGGCTTAGAATAGCACTACCCCATTTCTTCCGGTGGATGTGCGTAAGAGGCGACTAACGGTATTGGGGCTTTTAAGGGATTTTTGGGCGATGCGGTTGGAGACCCATCACCAACAGCCTTTATTTTACCATCTTTTTCTCACTCAACTTTCCAAAAGTGGCTGAGGAATGTCTAATTTCTTAGCTCTGGCTACCCCTACTAGGGATTTTAAGCCGTGAGTATATGTATGTATGTTGATTAAATTTATTGGTATTTCTTAGCTTATTGGTATAATAGCGTTTTCTTAAATTGGGGATACTATCAATGGTATTTGGGCCTCTGTTTCTGTTTGGTACGTTTATGTTAGGGCAGAAGCTGTGTTACGCGAGTGCCCGTCGCGGGTCGGGTCACTCTACGCTTGTCGCTCATAGTTAAATGGGCACTGACCACTATCAGTAGACCTCACACGCCGCCCGTTCGTTCCGTCCACGCGGGTTTAGAAAAACAGTCAATTTACATTGGTCAGTGCCTAATCAGCTATGAAGCGGCCAGCGTAATCTGACCCGAATCGCGACGGGCATCCGCTTAACACAGCGAAGGCCCTTACAGAGCACTCAACTTTGTCATTCAGTAATTCATTGCGTAGTAGTTTTTCCCATGTAAAGGGGACAACTACCACTCCCCTCATCGCCTAGGGAGGAGAGCCCATCGACCAGGGGGGACGTTCCCCCCGAGACGAAGTCGGGTCTTGGACACGAGTCCGAATCCCAGACCTGCGCGTAGAAGAGTAATTCATAAATCAATCAACTGCTCCCAATGAGGTGCGTAGACTACCGATCGCTACTTTGTACGACGAAAATTATGTATTAATTTAACGAAAGATTGTTCGTAGAAGAGTTGCAATGGATGATGAATATTGCATGTGCGTTATTTGAAAGAAAGGGAATGAGGGTGAATGTGGGTGAAACTAAAACCATGGTTATTGAGAGAGACGAGAATATGGCAAAATGTGTGACTGTGATAGACGTTAAAATAGTGGAGTCAGGTGAAAATTATGTATTAATTTAACGAAAGATTGTTAGTAGAAGAGTTGCAATGGATGATGAATATTGCATGTGCGTTATTTGAAAGAAAGGGAATGAGGGTGAATTTGGGTGAAACTAAATCCATGGTTATTGAGAGAGACGAGAATATGGCAAAATTTGTGACTGTGATAGACGTTAAAATAGTGGAGTCAGGTGAAAATTATGTATTAATTTAACGAAAGATTGTTAGTAGAAGAGTTGCAATGGATGATGAATATTGCATGTGCGTTATTTGAAAGAAAGGGAATGAGGGTGAATTTGGGTGAAACTAAATCCATGGTTATTGAGAGAGACGAGAATATGACAAAATGTGTGACTGTGAAAGACGTTAAAATAGTGGAACAATTGAAAGAGTTTTATATCGGATGTTTGTTTGCTAGGGATTGTGGGATGTGGTTGGGAACCCATCCCCATCCGTAACTATCCCCAAAATAAACTCAATGCTTTATCTTTTTCAACTTCTAAATATTGTCGAGTACTCGTTGATTGCAAACGTCCCCGTTGGTTAAAAATATAAAATGGTAAAAAAATATACAAAGTAGTCATGCCAGCCATTACAAACCAATTTTTTGTTTTATTTATGCTGTGTCGAGCCGACACGGCTTATTTTCTTCCCGTGGGTGTTCGTAAGAGGCATTGGGCTAAGGGTATTGGATTGGGGCATTATAAGTGATTTTTGGGCTATGCGGTTGGAGACCCATCGACAAAAACATTTACTTTCCTCTATTCAACTTTTTCTTATTCCGAAGCTCTGGATACCCCTTCTAGGGATTCTTTATTTTACATAACATAACATAACATAAACGTTCACGCCGAATATCCCCGAAGGGGTTGGCAGAGGTACTAATACTTCTGAACATCACGTGACTTTGTTACCTGGTGTTCAGAGTACCCACGTTTTGCATGGACAGTGTACTCACGTGATAGGGGGCAGGCCTATCGCCGTTTTGTACGAATACACTGTCACATGACTAAGTACAACTCAGCCATGTGGGTTTCCTCACGATGTTTTTCCCTCACCGTTTAACAACCATGACAAATTAACCACACATATGTCTTTAGAAAAGACAAATTGGTGTAGGCCCGACCCAGGATTTGAACACTAGTCGTTTGCACGATAACCGAGTGTTCTACCCACTGGGCTATCACGGTTGATCTTTATTTTAGCAAGTAGGTACATGAAATAAGCTCCGTAGTAAAACAAAATTGTAAAAATATAAAGTGACCTTGATTGGAGCAAACCTGTCAACATTCGTATCTATTTGTGAGCGGTGTGAACTAAAAAAACTCTTACCTCATCCAAAATTGCATCGAGTAAACCTGTTTACTATGAGACGAAGGTCGAGATGGTGTATACATAGTTCAATAACTTTTGTTACGCAAATTTGTTTGTACGCAAACAAGGTTGTTCTATCGTATGGAGGCAAAGGTACATCGACAAATTATTTTGGCCCTATTTTCTCAAAGGGGTGGCAGTAAACCAATTTTTCATTACCTTGTACATACATACATACATATACTCACGGCTATAAATCCCAGGAAGGGGTAGCCAGAGCTAAAGAATTAGAAATTCCTCAGCCACTTTTGGAAATTTGAGTGGGGAAAAGATAGTAAAAATAAAGGTTGTTGGTGATGGGTCTCCAACCGCATCGCCCAAAAATCCCTTAATAGCCCCATACAAATAGTCACCTCATACGTACACCCACCGGAAGAAATGGGGTAGTGCTATTCTAAACCGACAATACACGGCATTACCTTGTGTATAGAGCAAAAATAAAAGAACATGTATAAAAGCTGATGAAACTAGAGCAAGCTCAAGGGGTTTTTCAGGATCGTACAGTGAATATTGATAGTCTCTGCCTACAATACCAATAGGAAATAATGATTTAGGTATATGCATAATTTTACTTCAGAATTTCCACAATGAGAGGAAACCTATTGCTTAGATTTACGAATACAGTCTCATGACTGCTCAACTCACGGGGTGGGTCAACTCTCGTGGGTGTACATCACGATGTTTTCCCTCAGCGTTAACAATCTTGGTTAATATACTACACATATGTTTAGCTGTGTAGTGTCGGCTTAGAATAGCATGTATATGTAGTATAATTAGAATGGGGTGAACGTAAGAGGCGACTAACGGTGTTGGGGATTTTAAAGGATTTTTGAGCGATGCAGTTGGAGATCCACAAGGATACACGATCTACACTATGGACGGGCCCTAAACACTCTTAGAGCGTAGCAGGGTGCGTGGCCTATTGGCAATTAAAATGGCTGACCTAGGGTTGTATCATGCCATGCAATAAAGAATCAGAATAGAAACATTGATAAATTTGCGTACATGTTTATTTAATAATTGGAACATCGCCAACAACCTTTATCTCACCATCTTTTCCCCACTCAACTTTCCAAAATTGGCTGAGGAATTTCTAATTCCTTGGCTCTGGCTACCCCTTCTAGGGATCTATAGCCGTAAGTATATGTATGTATATGTATGGGGATACCCGTTATACATATTATTTACCGATTACCAAACTTAATAGATTTATTGATCTCTAAGTTGATAGACGACGATAATAATAATATAGATGGTATTTAGTACATCTATGCGTACATGCATATACTCAAATAACTGTCATAAATCCCAAAAAGTGGCAGCCACAGCTTTAGAGTTAGTATCTCATCAGCCACATTTGGAAGTAGTATATTTACCAAGATATCAGATTCACATCCGTGTCAAACATTTCTGTGGAGATTTAGTTTGAAAAAGCGCTACCTCATCTCATCTTTTGTGTGATATATGCAGTGAATGAGGGTACAGAGAATTTTTAATTCATTTGTACATTGGCGTTAATATGGACTCCCGTGGGTGACGTTAGAGGCGACTAAGTAAATTAGGGCTTTTAAGTAGTTGGTACTTCCGAACTTGTAAGAAATTCGGAGGTGGGGAACGCAAACACTACTTAAAAAGAATTTCGCACTGACAGCCATTGACACGGTAGCTCAATGGCAGAGCGACGGGGGCGTATACCCGAGGTCGCGGGTTCGATTCCCGCCTATGTCGAAATTTTTCTTTCCTATATTTATTCTTTATTTATTAGTAATAATCCCCACATGAGGTTTTCAAGAACAAAAACCTTCAAATTATGTGATAGTCAGGCGTTCCCAACATTTGCATTCTATCTGAAAAGGTAAACAAGTGGCCTTCCGAATTTTTAAAAAATTCGGAGGTAGGGAACGCAAACACTACTTAAAAGTGTAAAAAGAAACAAAGGATAGAAGATTTGTGGAACTCACTACCAGTTGACATACAGCTGTCATCATCGCTAAGCATATTTAAAAATAAATTAAAATCTCATTTTTTTAAGACCTTAGGTTGGTAGATTTTATAATGATAGGTATATGTATATATTTGTATTTATTATACTATATAAGAATATATATAATTTATTTATATATATGTGTATATATGTATATTATTAAGATACTGTAGAAGTATATTTAATATAATTATTATACATATTAGGTATATAAATTAATTTTAGGTTAAGGTTGTAAATAGGTTGTGTTTAGTTAAGTTTGGTTTTGCATACTGATTATCATTTATTTCTAGTTAAGAGTTGTGTACTTGTTTTTCCTCACCATAAAGTTTGACTGGAAGAAATCGCGTTAAGGCGATAAGTCCGCCTTTGTGTACTAAGTTTTAATGTTCTGTTCTTTTGTAAAATACATTATATCTATTCTGTATGCAATAAAGTGTTCAAATAAATAAATAGAAGAGTTTCGCACTGGCAGCCATTGACACGGTAGCTCAATGGCAGAGCGACGAGGGCGTATACCCGAGGTCGCGGGTTCGATTCCCGCCTGTGTCGAAATTTTTCTTTTTTCCTTTATTTATTCTTTATCTATTAGTGATTGGTTTTAGTTGCAGCCCATAACGAACTATCCTTTATTATACAATCTTGTCCAAACAAAACTTCCAAAGACGACTGATTAATTTAAATTACTGAAGCCTAGCTACCCGGCCTTTGTGTAATTCCTACCCGCGAGTATATTATTATTATTGTATATTATGTATAAACGTATTGAAGTTTATCGATTTTCAGGATAGTTTCCCAGTGACGAGAGAGAAATGAGGATAGAGGATATAAGATCTGGCTACCACTATGTTTTTGTGATTTAACCTGATATAGATCGGTACTTAACCTTTATTTTACGATCTTTTCCCCACTCAACTTCCAAAAGTGGCTGAGGAATTTATAATTCCTTAGCTCTGGCTACCCCTTCTAGGGAATTATAGCCGTGAGTATATGTATGTATGTATTGTAGGGTCAACTTCAGGGAGTGTGGAGGTTTTGAAATAAAACCCAAAATAGCGGTACACTTCGTATAATTTCATCTTTCACAACCACTTGCCGATACAACGGACTACTGACAATTGCCCACGCAAAAACAGAGATCGTATATTTATACCTTACCTAACCTTAAGTCAGTTGACTGTCAGTTGATTTAAATCAACTGACAGTCTCATCAATAATACTCCACTCAAATCTACATAATCATTATTATAACTCATTTATAAATAAATAATAACATTTTAGAAATGAGTATTTACCAAAATTATGGATTTAATTACAATCATTATTTTAATCAGCGTGAGCTGTTTTGAAGTAAAGTCAAACTAGTATCTCATTATTCATACACGACACCACTAATACTTATTAAATAGGTAAATAATATGATTACACAATAAAACTATACAGTTTATCAATTATAAATAGTATAAATTATACAGTATAATAGCCAATCATAGCACACTCATTATTATAAGCTTACAGCTCGGCCTTCCTGTTATAAGCGAGTCCCTTCGCTTTTGGAAATATTTTTAAAGAATTAATAAAACTTTATTATATTATATATTTTTTTATACATAGGTAAGTTCTTGAAATAACTTGTAAATCCTGGTAACAAGTGATTCAAAATTAACAGGTCCTAATGTGTTAATCCGTACTAATGTTTCATAATTGCGATTGCATTAACTTTTTATACATATATATGCACACACATATCATACACATAGTTTTACAGACATTTACATATTATTTACACATTCAATATACATATATATTTTTATTTACATATTTTACACATTACACACTAACAATGTATTTTTTTATTTTTTATTTATACGAATTGTAATATTAAGCACATAAATATAGAATAGAATAGAACTCATAATGGTACTCATCACGTACCTCCTCCTCACAGTCCATATATGTCCCCACCAAGGGGCTCCAGCCCACCCTACATAGGGCGATCTGGCCACAGTCCACCAAGCCGGCCAATTGCGGGCTGGCAGACCAACGACCACCACCGCAACAGTAGCCGGGAGCGACGGCCCAACGTGCCCTCGGAAGCACGGAATCATCTTAATTCTCGGATAGTCAGGTGATTCAAGCCTGCAATATCCCTCCAAACTCGGTCAAATCTTACAAATCAAATTTGTAAGATGATCACCCCCCCGGGGATCGAACTCGAGACCTCCGCACCCGAAACCAAGCGCTCAACCGCGAGGCCATGGAGGCAGTCATCACAGTTAAAACATTTTACAAAGATTACACTGCTAAACAGAAGCACAATTGGTGGCTTAAAACTATCTCTTCCAGACAACTCTTCAATGGAGAGATCAATACGTTAGTAAAAAGAATAGGCAGATTCACAACTCACATACTCGTGAGGTTATAACTTAATTATTAATTATTTGTTTATATATTATATCGTACTTATGTGATTTTCTTATATATATTTTTTTATTTATTCACTATTTAAATCGCTTAGATCATTACTGCCTTCTAGGTATGACTGTCATTAGGGAGTGCTTTTAAGACGCGGTACGAGCCTTAATGTCACAATCAGAACTACTATGGTGGTTGCTATGGAAATATATTATACTGTATGGGACCCCATGTATCAAGTTTATATAAAAATGCTTCAACAAAATCGAAATAAGTGTATTAAACACCTCACTATAGATTTCCATATTTAGACAACCTTCCTAACTTCATCATCATCATCATCATCATCAGCCACTGGACGTTCTAACTTTAAAACCCTTAAGATGTACAAAGGACACTAGGGATCAACTAATTTTATTGAAAACCATCCATAAAAAGGACTTGTAATCAAGGTTAAACTTCAGCTGTTCGTCCTACAATACTAGAATCCGATTCACATTCCGCACCCCATTTTCCGAATATGACATTTTTTCTTTTTTTATTGAGCATTTATTCATTTTAAATACTTTTGTAAACAGTTGGACTTTGTTGAATCAGCCGATCAACCTTTAATGTTCGAGTCCTAAAACTTTCTCATGATATAATTATTTAGATTATGAATTTATTTATGTTAAAGTATGTATTTTAAGTACTTTTATCCATCAATATATGTATCTTATCTTGCCATACAACGCGGTAACGCTTCCAGCATCTTAGGTACCCTTTCCCGATAAGAGGAACTGGAAGAAGTTTTTAGATTTTAAGTTAGGTTTTTTTTTTTTTTTTTTAATAATATAAAATTTTTCTTTTTTTAAATTTATATATGCCTGACCATGATAATTTAATGTACAGGGTTTATTAATTTTTCCTACCTTGACTTTTATTTAGTAAGCTTTATGATAATGGTAAGCTAGTTCTAAGTAAGCTCTTATTGATTGTGTACCGAAAATAATAATTTCCTTGGAAAATAATAGTTGCACGGGGATTTGCTATAACTAACTCATATGGCCAATAGAAAGGAGTTTCCCGTTTCTGATTTGACTCAAGAGCATTCTGCTCCCGGAAAAACTGTCCGTCCACTCTTGGTCTTAGTACCTATGCTGACTTGTACCTAGTCAATATACTTCGTACCAGATACCTTAAGTTGCTAGATTAATAAATCGCGCGCATAGCACACTATTACGCTGAGCGATTTCTGATTTATTCTCTGATTGATTATTGTTACTTTTGTGTTTAAATTACACCATCTGAATTTATTACTGAATAAACTTTTGTAACATAAATTACCCTTTTATTCCCTCAATATGGATAACTTTATATATTATCTTACATATATATCATACAATCTTACATATATATTTCTTTTTGTATTTGATGTTTATTACCAGTTTTTAAATATAAATATACCTACTTCAAAATTAGTACCATATATGACAAAGAATCTTATTTAGGTATACTTAATAATAATAATATCATAATTAATTATACATGTACATGTTTTTAAAATCTTGTTATATTCGCTTGGTCTGGTGGGGATGACAATCTGATGCCTTCAAACGAATTCATCTCTATAAACTATCCATATCATAGCCGATGTACAATTATTTTGTTTTAAATACTTATTTTAATTTGCAATTTTCTATATCAACTTCAAAATTAGTATACTATACTATAACTATTGGTAGAAACTTTAGAGGTCATCCTTGCTTGAAATATTGTGTACAGTTTGTTTCTCTAATAAATATTAAGCTATGGTAAAATGTACATAATTTTGATTTATACCATTTTAATTTATTTTTACCTTCCCCTGCTCGTGGTTCTAATTATATTTTTAACAAATGGAAGCAGGGCGAAGATTTGAGGTAAAATCTACAGTTATAGTCTTGACAGTTATGATGAGCGGCACTGTTCCGGCACATCACTAGTGTTCGGAAATGATTATAAACCGTTTGAGGGTAGTGCGTCATGCTACCCACTAATTCTACTTGTCACTTGCTCACGATACATGTAACTGTTAACATTATTATTCGGCCACGGTGTAATCATTTATTAATACACGCAATATATCCTGGAGTCAGATATTTCATTGAAATCCATACAATCCATACATACCACCTGAAGGATTGAACATGGTGACCACGACGTGATACTTGTGTTTTTGGAGAAAACACGAGAACCAGACCGTTAAAGCCGTTGTAACGGTTTTATACAAAGGAATTCATCAAGTTTCCTTATTGATACCAAGCAGAAGATCATCGCAGCTATCGGCAGAGTGACACGGACCAGCTCCAGTGAGAGGTTTATCGTCGGGAAACCAATCTTTGTTCCCGCCAACTACCTAACGAGTGAGTCAGTGCATCGCTGTTCTTGCCCAGCCGTTTGATCTGAGTTGTTGGACTAATCATCAAATCCAGTTTTCAAGGAGATAAATCTCAGTGGAGGGTGTCTTCATCCAAAAGTGTTTCAAGCCAGCCGGTCAGCAACCAGTCTACGTGGAACGCCGCAGCTAAGCTTACACAGGAAAGTGCCCCATCCTTTTTATCCACCTATAATAATCCTTTTATCCATTCAATTATCCTATTTTATCTTCTATTTGTTGAATGTCACAAAGCTAGCTTTCGAGCGTTAGTTAGACACATCAATTTCGTTAACGTATTTCATTTAAATATTTTAATACAAATAAATCCGTGCAGCCTATTTAAAATAGCTCAATTTGCGTAGATAATTACGTTATGATTTGAGCTGCCCGTCAATCTTGCTAAACATTATAGTCATCCATTTATTTACTACTCAGTTTATTCATTACGAGTGTTATTTATTGTGTGCGTAAGTGCAAACCGAACACTATACCTAGTCATAAAACTAAAAAACTGGATTCCCTAGGTTGGTGACGGTTATAATTATAACGTTATTTCTCAGTAAAATCAATTAAAATTCGATGCATAATTTATCTTTGTTCTGTTAGCTTCATATTTTTGTGATTTTTGATCACACCTACATTTTGTGACTTTTGCACATTCCAGTGTCCATCTACTTGTCGTTTTCGGGCTCTCACTTGACACGAAAGTGGTCGACCTTGAACATCGGTGCGACGACTAGCGGTGATTAGGACGGCTGGAATCATCTGTTTTGCAAGTTACGTAACTACTTACCTATTCTATTTATAATTTTGCTTGCTTTGTTGCAATTTTTAGTTCATTTCATTTGAAACGCGCTGCGTTGTTGTGTAATAGCTTGGTCTAAGTACTAAGGCGTCTTGTTACGATAGATAACTATATCTGTAACCCCTTTAAGTACATTTAAACATGTCTTTTAGAAGTGATGGTGCTTATAAATCACCTATAAGTTCGGATAAAATTGAATTAAACGAACTACATATAATACTAGTGTTAGATAAAAGGTTCTTATATTACGAATTTCGCAATACATTATAGATACATATATAGATTTTTAAGTATAAAACATTCGTAACAACTTTGACATAGCAATAAAAAATATTATTACCCTGGCTCGCACAAACGTCTTCCGCATCTTTTTTCTTTTTGACATCTGTTATTATGGATCATAGTCATTTATTTAACTTTTATTTTCTTAGGTAGAAATATGTTTAAAAATCGTAATGTTTTTAGTGATATTCTCATAAAGTATCGATATCAAAGCTTAGATTTTTCTAACTGAGTGTATAGTATAATATACAAATCACTTTAGGGTTTAAGCGTATTCTAGGTTTGACTCATCTGACGTTTGAAGAGCTGGCTACGATATTCAGTCAGGTAGAAGCTGTTCTTAACAGTAGACCCTTATGTCCTTTATCATCCTCTCCTGACGATTACCAACCATTAACCCCAGGGCACTTCTTAATATTTAGGCCTTTGACATCGTTGCCATCTAAGGACCTAACAAGTACTAACCTAACAAGGCTTGATAGATTTCAACGACTAGAGTCTTACCGTCAACACTTCTGGAAACGTTGGCAGTCTGAATATATAGCAGAGCTACAGCAGAAGCACAAATGGCGTTTTCCAGGGCGATCACTGCAAGTTGGAGAACTGGTGATGCTAAAGGAGGAGAACATTCCACCCATGCAGTGGAGACTTAGTCGAGTAACGGATCTCTTCCCAGGGAAGGACGGCGTTGCGCGAGTTGCAGAAGTAAGGACCACTGCGGGCACCTACCGACGTGGCGTGCGATACCTTTGCCCGTTATTGGACTCTGCAGACTACAACATATTGGAACCAGGAGTTTCCAAGGCGACCGAGTATGTTCCGGCACATCACTAGTGTTCGGAAATGATTATAAACCGTTTGAGGGTAGTGCGTCATGCTACCCACTAATTCTATTTGTCACTTGCTCACGATACATGTAACTGTTAACATTATTATTCGGCCACGGTGTAATCATTTATTAATACACGCAATATATCCTGGAGTCAGATATTTCATTGAAATCCATACAATCCATACATACCACCTGAAGGATTGAACATGGTGACCCCGACGTGATACTTTTACTAGGTACTTGCTCTATTTGTAAACGCAGTCACAACACATTGTTGCATAGGAGTTCTCAGGCTGAAAAACCCAATGCTCATTCTGCTACTGCATCGTGCAGTGTGGGTCAGGTTGAGCGTGACTCAGATCAATGCATAACAAGTCTGTCAGCATCAATAAGTACGAATGTCTTACTATCTACTGCACAGATCGAAGTATACAACCCTATAACAAACAAGCATTTTACGATTCGAGCTTTGCTAGACAGCGGAAGTCAGACTTCTCTAATAACTGATAAATTGCAATCACAACTAAAACTGGCTTCTCAGCCAATCCAAGTCGAAATCGTAGGTGTCGGTAATATTTGCTCGTCAAATAATATAAGGCGCTCCAATGTTAAAATAAAATCATTATGTCACAATTATCAAACAAATATTTCATGCCTCGTTATACCTAAGATCACAGGTAATATACCCAACTACACATTTAATAATAGTCAAATTAAAGTACCTCATTATGCTAAATTAGCTGATCCTACTTATAATATATCCGGGCCTGTAGACATGTTGTTAGGTGCCGATATATTTTGGAAATTGATTCAATCAAAACGTATAAGTCTTGGTTCAAATCAGCCTACGCTTTGTGATACTAAATTAGGTTGGATTTTGACAGGTACCATTGAAACAAACACTTATAAGAAAACCCAAAATTTACAATGTAATTACAGTTCATTAAAATGTAATGATGACAATCAATGTGTCTCTAACCAAGATTTAAACAATAAATTAGAAATTATGTGGAAATTGGACCAATTTCCTCAAACAGTCAGTCTAAACACAGATGAGGAAATTGAGTGTGAGAAACACTTTATTGAAAACACATATCGTGATCAGACAGGCAGATTTTGTGTTAAACTGCCCCTTCATTCAGAACCTGATTGCTTAGGAGATTCTTTTCGTTTAGCCAAAAGGCAATTCTTAACTTTAGAAAAACGATTCAGTAAAAATCCAACGCTACACAATCAATATTTAAAATTTATTAAAGAATATTCGGATTTAGGACATTTATCAGAAAGTAAAATTTTTGTTCCACAACAGTCATATTTTATACCCCATCATGCTGTTTTAAAGCCTACTAGTGAATCAACCAAGTTGAGAGTTGTATTTAATGGTAGTGCGAAAACTACATCAGGCTTCTCTATTAACGACTTACAAATGGTCGGTCCATCTATACAGGATTCCTTATTTAATATTTTAATTAGATTTCGACAACATGCTTATGTAATTTCAGGTGACATTGAAAAAATGTATAGA
The DNA here is from genome assembly GCA_963576735.1 of Bedellia somnulentella. NCBI lineage: Eukaryota > Metazoa > Arthropoda > Insecta > Lepidoptera > Bedelliidae > Bedellia > Bedellia somnulentella. The sequence goes on from OY755189.1 coordinate 874,256, forward strand.
ATGGTAGTAATGCAGAAGTCTGATCGTAACTTGCAAATGATCTTATGGCGTGACAATGAAAACGAACCGCTCAAGTCATTTACTTTAAATACAGTCACATATGGCCTCTCTAGTTCATCATTTTTAAGCACTCGATGCCTTTGGCAACTAGGGGAAGATTGTACTGACTTAAAAATAAAACAAATAATTCAGAATGATTTCGTAGTTGATGATCTGCTGACAGGTAGTGACAGTCCATCTGATTTAGCGTTTATCAAAAATTCTGTAGAATCAATTTTGTCAACTGCTTGTTTAAATTTACGTAAATATAGATCTAATTTAAGTTCACTGATAAATGATTTACAAAACAGTCAAGATAATTTAGTACTTAGCTCTTCATCTCATACGTTAGGTATTAGTTGGAACCCTAACGAAGATTTAATTAACTTTCCAAACTGTTATGTCAATAGCTTAAACGTTCCTACTAAAAGGTCCATGTTATCGGACTCATGTAAAGTTTTTGATCCTCTTGGATTATTAAGTTTGCTCACTATAACGCCAAAAATATTAATTCAAAAACTATGGTTAGATAAAATTGGTTGGGACGAGCCCATACCGCAAGATATTTTAAAAACATGGCGTTCATTTATTGATCGCACTATCCATATGTGTAGTATCAAAATACCAAGACATGTTTTATGTTTAAAGCCAGATTCAATAGAACTCCACTGCTTCTGTGACGCGTCTAAGTCAGCTTTTGCAACTTGCATTTATTTAAAATCTAAAAATAATCAAGGCCAAGTTACAGTCCGTCTTCTTTGTGCAAAGGCTAGAGTAGGGTCTGTGAAACCCACTATGACTATTCCACGAATGGAATTATCAGCTTGTACGCTTGGCTCCCAACTCGTGGCGGCCGTGTGTCGCGCATTGCGATGTGTAATAACTCGTAAAATATTTTGGACCGACTCGTCTATCGTACTAGCCTGGTTAAATATGAGCTATGCAAAACTAAATGTTTTTGTAGCTAACCGAGTAGGCATAATTTTAGAAAATACAGATGCTACAGACTGGCGTCACGTTCCTACTGATCTGAATCCCGCCGATCTGGCTTCGCGTGGTGTAGATGCAGGGAAAATTCATGATCTAGACTTATGGTGGAGTGGCCCTGATTTCTTGCATCAAGAAGAGTCATGCTGGCCTCAACGAAACCCAAATAAACCAATGGCTGAAAACTTGCCTGAAATTAAATTACATTTGGGCGTGGTTTCTCATAATGGAGATTTTAAAAATAAAATAATTAACTTCGATAAACATTCCAAATTCACTTTTTTACAACGAACATTTGCTTATGTTCTCAGATTTATACGCAACTGTAGAAATTCTATAAAGAATTTTGGTGTTTTGCAGCCTGATGAACTGTCTAACTCTCTTGAACTTTTAGTTCGTTTATCTCAAGAAGAATCTTTTCACATAGAGTTAGGTACACTACGTGCTAAGAAAAACCTAAACTCTAAAAACTTTTTAGTATCTTTAAGCCCCTTTCTGGATAACCATGGCATTTTAAGGGTCGGTGGACGTATCAACTCTTCTTGCTATCCTTTTGAAAAGCGACATCCAATGTTGTTACATGCAAAACATAGACTTACGAAATTGTTATTTCAACATGAACATTTACGTCTTCTTCATGCCGGTCCACAGCTCTTATTGTCTTCGGTGCGAGATTTTATCTGGCCTATAGCCGGTAGAGATTTAGCGCGAACCGTTGCTCGTCAATGCACGTTATGTAGAAGAGCGAGCGGTAAAACACTAGAACCTATAATGGGCGCTTTACCTAAACAACGCACTGATCCGGGCTTCCCTTTTGCTAGCTCCGGTGTTGACTTCGCTGGACCATTCTTAATTACTGATAGGAAAGGGAGGGGATGCAAAATTACAAAATGCTACCTCTGTATTTTTATTTGCTTAAGATACAAGTGCATCCACTTAGAAGCTGTAAGTGAGCTTTCTAAGGATGCCTTTATGATGTCTTTTCGTCGTTTTATCTCTCGTAGGGGAAAGCCGTTCGAAATATTTTGCGACAATGGGAGAAACTTTGTTGGCGCTTCTAGGGAAATACGTGAATTCGTCAATTTAGCTTCAAGCGATATCACGAATCTAGCTTCAATTGAAGGTGTTACATTCAGATTCCAGCCAGCTTGCTCACCTCATTTCGGTGCACTCCATGAGGCGGGAATAAAATCCGCAAAATTCCATATTAAGCGTATTCTAGGTTTGACTCATCTGACGTTTGAAGAGCTGGCTACGATATTCAGTCAGGTAGAAGCTGTTCTTAACAGTAGACCCTTATGTCCTTTATCATCCTCTCCTGACGATTACCAACCATTAACCCCAGGGCACTTCTTAATATTTAGGCCTTTGACATCGTTGCCATCTAAGGACCTAACAAGTACTAACCTAACAAGGCTTGATAGATTTCAACGACTAGAGTCTTACCGTCAACACTTCTGGAAACGTTGGCAGTCTGAATATATAGCAGAGCTACAGCAGAAGCACAAATGGCGTTTTCCAGGGCGATCACTGCAAGTTGGAGAACTGGTGATGCTAAAGGAGGAGAACATTCCACCCATGCAGTGGAGACTTGGTCGAGTAACGGATCTCTTCCCAGGGAAGGACGGCGTTGCGCGAGTTGCAGAAGTAAGGACCACTGCGGGCACCTACCGACGTGGCGTGCGATACCTTTGCCCGTTATTGGACTCTGCAGACTACAACATATTGGAACCAGGAGTTTCCAAGGCCCCCGAGTATGTTCCGGCACATCACTAGTGTTCGGAAATGATTATAAACCGTTTGAGGGTAGTGCGTCATGCTACCCACTAATTCTACTTGTCACTTGCTCACGATACATGTAACTGTTAACATTATTATTCGGCCACGGTGTAATCATTTATTAATACACGCAATATATCCTGGAGTCAGATATTTCATTGAAATCCATACAATCCATACATACCACCTGAAGGATTGAACAGAACAGTTGATTTTAAAGTACAGAAACAATGTTAAGATTATATATTAATTGTGCTTCACTTATGTATATAGATTGACAAGACAAAGATGACAGCGATATCCAAAAATAATACACGGTGTGCTTAAATAAGTGTGAGTGGGTGACCCTAGTGTGGCGGATTCTATACTAGCCCTATAAAAATTCACGTATTTGTCATTTTAGCCCGTATCGTACACTTTATCGTAATTGATATATTGTGATGATAGAAGTTATTATTTGTTTTATAATATATTTGCATCGAAATCTTTTATTTCGGATCCAAAGCAAAGCATATAAGATGGTGATAATTACAGTCTTAATTTGGACATGAATGGATAAAAATTTAATATTTCCCGAAGGATATGCAATGGATTTAGATTCTGTGCTAATGATTATGACTTAAATACCAGAATTAACGAAAATAAGACAATTATAATTCACACAGACAGTTCATCTTGATGCCTAAGTCGTTGTAGGCAGCTATCGTGTCCGCGAGAGGATCACAGGTATGCAGGAGGTATACCCTTGTTGACGTTTATGCTATGATGTTTATCACTCTCTACCAACCCATGCACCTATACACCAGCATATCTATTATGGTTAAGATATCTCAAAGCTACTAAAGATTTTGGCTAAAAATTACTTAAGATTTAAGAAAACTTCAGAAGAAAAGTATTGAATGTTTGATGCTGATTTGGTTTATATGACAAATAAAACATAGTCTCCACCGATGTACGTCTTTATCGTTCGTTTTACGTTCTGAACTTCTACGTTGTAGTTGTAATGCTCACGGGATTTATCAGAGCCCTACCTATAGCCCTGAGTAGAGGTATACCCTTTGGAACTATCATATCAAAGTTGAGCTCTCTGGCTTTAGTAGGTTTTATGATAGAGCGTGACTTACAACCTCTACACAGCAATTTAGTGCTACCCCATTTACTTTGATGTCAGTTAAGTATTTATCAAGTTCCAGGTCTAAAGCTGAACTTGAGCTATTTCATTGTTTTTCATTTTTATCCTTCGGATTACCCTTCTTGGTATGTATATATTTTTTTTTTTGTTCGCTGCAATGAACTGACAAATGAGAAGACTTTTCCAGCCAGACCAGGTGAACAAGGCGGTCATAATTATAATAATTTATCTTTGATATTGTTGATATTATTTAATTTAAGTAATGGAATTTAGTTTTGTTATTGATATTTAAATACACTATCTTATTAATTTGCAATACTGAATATTAATGCAAAAAATATAAAATGTATACAAAACAGGAACAATACATTCACAAATTGTAACTATGATCAATTTTTGAAACAGAATATTCAATTTATTAAATCAGTAGTAGTCCCCATTTGATGTAAATATTAAATATTGGTTTCAATATCATTACATCAATAAGGCCTCCGCGACAAAGTGAAAATTCCGGCATCTGCCCAACAGGTTCGCCCAGTCCGGAGACACAAATATAACAAACTTTTTGAAATTACCCGAAAATTCAAATCGTTTTCTATTATTATTATTTTAGATTGAGCTACAATTAAACACATTCGTAAAACCTTACATTAAGAATTTGTAAATCTACCTAGCATTAATTGAGTTTATATAGTTAAATAATTACAAGTTGTATTTTGCCCTTTTCGGTAAATAAATTTGAATTTGAAGCATCTTGTCCATCGCAAAAGCAGAGTACATTTGCGATCAATTTTTCGCCTTGAGAATCATTCAAGATGTTCACCATATTGACCAACTTTAACCGTATTAAAGAAATTAAAAACTTGTTCGGGTTTAAGCAGCTGCCTGCGCACCTACCCTACACCGTGCAGCAGACAATCTACATCCTGGCGCCCATTAATTTTACATTAATTTAGTAGATTGTTTTTGGCGTAATAATATTGATCAAGCGATTCTCCGTACTGAACTCTTTCAGCCAGCATCTCAGACAAAATAAACAATAGCTCATCCTATCATTTACCCTACGTCGTTTCAAACTAAGCGACCCAACCAAAGAGCTGCGGTTACTGTCTATTTTATTTTGGGAATAGTATCCACCCTCGCGTTTGCGTGCACAATGCTGTGAACATCGCTCCCTGCTATTTTCTCTTCCTCGCGCTAGGCGAACGCTCTCGTGTACGCCGAACCGGCTTACGAAGAGACCTCTCCGCTGTTATTGGACTATTCGTTGTTCACCTGTTCACCTCGATTGACCTCGGTATCACGCTCCCGTAATACCCACGGTCGATTTACCTCGGTATCACGCTCCCGTAATACCCACGGTCGATTTACCTCGGTATCACGCTCCCGTAATACCCACGGTTGTCGATTGACCTCGGTACCACGCTCCCGTAATACCCACGGTCGTTCAGCATAGCGCTTCCTGTCATCTCCAACACCTCCGTGTTGACTGGCTTTTTTTTTTTTTTTTTGGCACCTCCATGCCAATTCTGCGCTCAATCTATCGTAACTGAGGCTACGACTCCTGCTCTCTTCTCGATCCATGGTGGAGAACTGAAACTGACAAATTTCAGCTTAGTAAACAATCAAGCCAACCCTCAGTACACATACTTTAGTTTCTTTGATCTCAATGGGCCTAACAATTAGTATAACGCAAATCCAATTTTCTTTTATTGAAATGTAAGGCGACCTTCGCAAATGTAACTTAAATATTTCACTGATAACAAATGTACGGCTGACTATTTTATTAGAAGGTAGTTGTTAAAAGTTTCAAAATGTTTAATTCTTACTTTGTATTGCAAACTAATATTTAAACAGTTACTTTATTAATCCTTGGTCATGTAATTCTCTTACGGACTCACGGTATTATCTTACACACGCTTTGTACAGCTTTACAGGGGACCGAAGAAAATGTATAATACCTACTTGGTTTAATAAAGAATATTTTGATTTTGACGTTTTTACCTCTTACGTGAATAATATGAAGACACTACAATAAGCGGGTGACTATCTCAAATTTAAAATAAATAATTAAGATATTATGCATCATGATGAGTATTAAAACAACTATGTGTTCCTTCGTATTATGTTCCAAAACTAGATTTATAAACATAAAAGGCCTCAATATTTTTCTATTTTATTTTTTTAAACTTACAGGTTTGCTAAAATTTTAGTAGCAGTAGTAGTAGTAATTTGTAGTAAACCTATGGTAAGTTTGCAGTTGAGTTGTACAAAATATAAAAAAACAACCTGGATACTCACAACATAGAAATATAATTACTATAGAGCGAGCAAATGCACATGTGAACATTGAGAGCACATGAGAACATCAAATCAAATCTAGCGCCAACCGCAACAGTCGTCAAAAAGTGCAAATCGACAGCGTTAGAGGAGTAATTGTCAGACGTTTTTATTTGTTTTTTACAATAAAAATGGTGAAATGCGCAGTTAAAACGTGTAAAAGTGATACGCGAAAACACACCAAACAAAAATCAAATGTGACTTTTCACAAGTAAGTAAGTTTTATTTAATAATTTACGTGATAAAATTTTATATTCGCGGGGTTGAAGGAGGCGTTGGGGGACGAAATCTATCATTCTTACGAATGACAAGTTTGACGCACGCACACACGCACAACGATTTAGAGATGGGGTACTTTCATTAGGATGTTTCAATTGTCGATCCATTAATCGTTCGATACAATCGGTTAATAATAAATATATATTTTTTGGTAATTGTTTAACACATCTGAAAATCAATATGTTTATGAGTATGTGACTTTGCTATTTGAAAATTGAGTAATGATTTCTGGAATAATTATATATGTTTTTTTGTAAGAGCTCAATATAGACGTAACTTGAATAACAAAGAAAATATTAACACATTACATGTATATTTTTATACACTTATGTCATACCATTTACTCTTTGGGCTACAATAGGGTTGTATTAATTAACGAATTATATTCGCACGCCTTTACTTGTATTAAGTGAAATGTTTCTTTTAGAGAATTGGCTTTAATTTTACCAACGATTTTTTAATTAGTTACTCACAATAAGATGTTATAAATTCTAATTTCAGTTTTCCAAAGGATACCAAAATAATTAAAAAGTGAATCGATGCTGTTCACCAAAATATTAATTCGGAAACTAACATCTGGAGCAGGATATGTTCATTGCACTTTCCAGATTCCTTTGAAGATTGAAAAATTTAATTTATGACAATAGGCGAATAACGTATCTAGAGATTCAACATATTATGCAGATTTGATCGGGAAGCGTTCATGAGATTTTACACGAACATCTTCACGTGAGGAGGATAGTTTCACGCTGGGTGCCACACAACCTCACCGAGGTACAGAAATAGGCCCGGGTGGAATGGTGTCGTGATATGATTAATAAATTTGATGCTGGCTCGTCACGGCTGGAGGCCACGGTATGTCGGCTACTATCATGGTAGAAGTCGTTAGTCTGCCAACCCGCACCTGGCTAGCGTGGTCGACTATTGCCAAATCACCCTATAGAGTAAGATCGAGCCCCTTGATTACAACAATTATATATTTATTTAAATAACTGCTGTTTTTTTTTATATTTACTGCACATAATCATTTTGAATGCCCTCTGCTGGACAATACACACAGAAGCCATTCACCAAAAAATATCCACCAAACATACTACATACATACAAACATATACTCATGTCTATAAATCCCTAAAAGGGGTAGCCAGAGGTAAGGAATTAGAAATAATTAGAAATTCCTAAGCCACTTTTGGAAAGTTGAGTGGGGAAACGATGGAAATAAAGGTTGTTGGTGATAGGTCTCCAACAGCATCGCCCAAAAATTCCGTAAAAGCCCCGATACAGTTAAACGCCTCTTACGTACACCCACCGGAAGAAACGGGGAAGTGCTATTGTAAGCCGACACTAAAAACATAATAACAATCGTAAAATTCGAGGGTTCTCCCCTTGGTCGAATTTCGGAATCATTGTATAAAGTATCGATTCTCTTCTTTGATAAAAAATCGATGTTGCACAGATTGATAATGTTTAACAATTACCCATCCTTATTTATCAATATAAATATACGTAAGTAGCTATAGCACACCCGCCGACACTGTGCACAAGCGGGAGTCTCGCAAATGCGTGTTCTATAGTAATTATATTTCTATGACTCACAACCAGGCATGGTGTAAGCAATGCGAGCAATGCATCACACGTAATATCGCTCGGACGCGTACTGATACATTACACATTACTCGACCGTTCCAAACATCACACTTAGCATGGCCTTACATTTCATTCCATTACACTACCATAGAGCACTGCAGTGTGATGCTGCGTGATTGATCGGTAACGAACGTATGGGTAAGCAAATGAAAGTGATACTTAAAACGATAGCAATAAAAATATCCTAAAGTCAATAGTTGTTTTAATTATAATAGCAAAAAGTTTTAAATTGTATTCAAAGAGTTCGGTTAACATCGATGAATCCCGTCAACATTCGTCTCAGGCATGTATTTTATTTAATTCAGTGTAACTAAAACTCTTACTACATTAAAATCAAATTGTAGTTTTCTAGGTTTACAATTAATGCATTAAGTTTTCATAATTTTGGATTAGCACCGGGACATTCAATTTATTTCTAAAATCAAGTTCAATATAATTTATCGATTGATTTTGATAATTGTTTGATATTTAAAATCGTGTTATCTTGACATACATTTCGAATCTTTGTAAACATCAAATGAATCCATGCACATTGCTAGTCCTAAGCCTGGACCACACTTGAGTTAAATAAACGCGAGTAAAAGTATGATGACAAAATAACTTTATTCAAAAACGTATAAATATTTAAAAAGTAATGGATACATTTCTTCTCTAATCCCGTCTTACTCGCTCACGTAATTCTATAACTACCACTAATAACACTGCTATTCTACCTCATGTGATATATTTATATTGCCATTACACGAAATATTTAATTAATTACACAACACCACACGCCTGATAGTAGGAATTGTTAGATCGTAGCATCACATGTAATGCTTTAAACAGATGTTGTAATGCCATATGTCATAATTTCAAAGTGTACTGTTTTCGCACGTGTACTCACAATCATAAACAAAAAATGTTTTAGAAAATTCACTATACTGTATATCGATCCAACATTTCAATATTATTTGATAATCAGAGATTCGATAATAGCTTTGAAAAAAAAAACAATCTGAGCTATCGGGAAAAAAAGGACTAGATATCAGGCTCAAGTATGTAACAGATTAACACTCTTATGTATCGCCCCTATGTTTTTGAGAATAAATGAAAATTCTTTTAAAATACTTTCTTGCCTTCAATTGAAATAGACTTTATTATTTACGACTGTTTATGGATGCTATTTTATAAAGAAGAAGGCAATTTCACCATACCAAGGATTCTAATTACGCAAACACAAAAAAAAGAACAGGGTACTTACGTAGGCGCAGTACGAAAAACGTGATATTTTTCGCCTATCCTCACTTCTGAGTTGTAGGGTCAACTTCAGGGAGTGTGGAGGTTTTGAAATAAAACCCAAAATAGCGGTACACTTCGTATAATTTCATCTTTCACAACCACTTGCCGATACAACGGACTACTGACAATTGCCCACGCAAAAACAGAGATCGTATATTTATACCTTACCTAACCTTAAGTCAGTTGACTGTCAGTTGATTTAAATCAACTGACAGTCTCATCAATAATACTCCACTCAAATCTACATAATCATTATTATAACTCATTTATAAATAAATAATAACATTTTAGAAATGAGTATTTACCAAAATTATGGATTTAATTACAATCATTATTTTAATCAGCGTGAGCTGTTTTGAAGTAAAGTCAAACTAGTATCTCATTATTCATACACGACACCACTAATACTTATTAAATAGGTAAATAATATGATTACACAATAAAACTATACAGTTTATCAATTATAAATAGTATAAATTATACAGTATAATAGCCAATCATAGCACACTCATTATTATAAGCTTACAGTATGTATCGGTACTTGGGTATAGATAGTGGTATCGTCAATAGTAGCACTATTTAAAACCAATTCAATAGAGGCTATTGTTGTTGTTTGTTGAGGAAGAAATGGAAATATTGTAGCGTGTTAGGGGCCCGCAGCTTCAACAAATAAAAAACATTAATACAATTGATAAATTTTAATTGCATGAATATTATCATTATTATTTACAAATTAATTGATAGTGATAACAAAACTATATAATAATAATAATGCAATAATGCAATATCGTCCATTATCACATATTTCGTTGCTATGGCAACTATATATACTATTTTACAATTTAGCAAAAAAATAAGCAATATAACAAAATAAGCAGTACTTTTTTATATTATTTTATACAACGTTAGGATAAAATTGGTTAAGAAAAGAATCTCAAATTAACTTACTAAACCATATTTGAATAAGTCTATTCGGTTTACACTTTCCGATAATACATGCTTGAGCATAAGTGCACCACTCCTTACATTTAAAAATCATTTTACGAGTGAATACATAAAAACCTTAAAATTCGACGACTAAAATTATTGTGATATTGTAAAACATTGAAATTACATAGGTTCAGGAAATCCAAAAATTTTATATTATATGAAATGACCAAGAACTTTATAATAATAAATTCAAAATATATTTTTTGAAAACAACACAAGCGTATTAATCAAATAAGTAATTGTCAAAATACTAACACTAAAGCACGGTCGCCGAGCAGGAAGAATTTCGTACATTGACTTGGTTCTACCTGTCTCCCTCTCTCACGCGTAAATAAGTTGCATCCCGCTCCTGATGCCCGCGGTCGACGCTACCGTGTGAGCGGGATGCAACTTATTCACGCGTGAGAGAGGGAGACAAGAACCAAGTCAATGTACGAAATTCTTCCTGCTCGGCGACCGTGCTTTAATAAAGTAACAAACCAGTGTTACTAAAAGTTGATCTCTGGTTTTATTTCAAGTACTTGAAATAGTTTAATTGATAGTAGTTGAGGATAGAAAGAAATTATTATTTTCTTCATAAGTTGTAATATTCTGTATAAATTTGACTAGCAATGGCTGTAGTATGAGGCAATTGAGACCAAGATTTGTGAAGTTATTTGCCACATGAATAATCATGAACTTATAATTTTATTTATTCATTTTACAAAAACATAATATGTATTTATTCATGCGGAATTTCGGGGCAGAATCAAGAGGTGAACTCGCTCATAATCGCCTTATACTACGCATGCTAAAAATAGTAAAGGAAAATATTTCAGACTCCTATAATTTGAATCTTCATTGAGTATAAAACCACTCTGTAAAACAAGACGTTTCTGTTATTTAATTGGTACATCTTACTTTAACTGAAACACTGAAAATGTTCCTGCAAATCTTAGTAATAAATGAGTAGCAGGGCAAGCACGAGCCGTGTTTAAACTAGTTATCGCGTGGGGTAAGCAGCCATCTCTTACGCACTTACTTATTATCGTACACTGCCATCTCATTCTAACCGTTATCGTGTCGATAAATTTGCGCTCGTGCTTGCCCAGCTGAACGATGTAAGAAGCCAAGTACGAGCGTTGTTTTATCGTTACCTTGTCGGTTAGAAAGAGATAAAAGTATACGATACTATGTAAGTGCGAAAGAGATAGCTGTTTTAAACCACGCGACATCTAGTTAAAACGTCGCTCGTGCTAGCCATGTTGTAGTAGGTAGAATAAAAAATATGAGTGAGATGTAAAAACTTATAGGTAATAGGTTTATTGTCATTGCCGTTTTGTCATAATTTAAATAGTAACATCCTACTCACACGGTATAATTAGTTAGCGGCTATTTACTATATTCAGTGTAGGAAATTGCAATAAGATTTCTAAAAAGTCACTTTTAAAAGTTAAAAAAAATTGTCGAACCCTAAACCAAACCTAACCAACCAACGAAAAAGAATTAAAACCGAAAAATTAGAAACCATACAACAATCATTTAAAGACCTTGATTATTAAAAATCTATTAACAATTAACTGTTAAATGACCTATTACGCAAAAGCACTAAAAATAAGCCATTAATTCGTCAATCACTTTGACAATAAACCTATGATTTTTGGTGAAAGTACCTGCAATACATCTTAATTTAGTAGAAAAAGAAGGATTGCATTATATGTTTAAACATTTGAATTTTTGATTATTTTAATTTTTTGTACCATTCTCAATATTCAGTAAACTCTTAGTCATATTTCCCAATAGCCCACATATTAACAAGTCAGCAAATAAATTTATAATTAAAAATAAATATACACCACTCTTTATAAATAAATAAAGATACCTTCATAAAATAACTATCTAAATAATTAAATGCTTACAAAGTTAATTATTGCAATTCTCCTGCGACGCAATTATACACTTTTAATTTATATCCAAATCTAGATCTATACATATTTTACACTATAGTTTTAAGGCGTTCATACATATAATTTTATCTTCAATTAGCGACCTACTATAATTTTTCATTCATTCGTTCAACCATCGGAGAATGAATGAATGAAAGATATCCCAACATAGAACCATAATAATATAAAATAAGACTAACACAACGCTAAGGCCAGGTTTTTCAATAGTCAACTTTTTTATATTTAAGCATAAATAGACCAGCTATTTCATCAAAATGTAATTATCTTATCATTGTAATGAAAAACCATAGTTTCACTTACATTTTGTTGGCTGTTGCCACAAGATTTTCGGATAATAAGAAATTAATTATCCTACAAATTTATCATACTGAATCATGACATAGCAATCCCTTTATTTCGTCGAAAACCGTTATCCAACTATTGAAAAACCTACCCAAATTAAAACTTAAATACACATATTAGAACACAGAACTTTAATTCATTGTCGGTCATTACTTCTTTGTATACTATAGTAAAAATCTGTTCTAAAATGCAAATCAACAAACTTGTTATTTCAATAATTGTAATCTATAGGCACTGTTTGATCAACAACGATTTAAGATTAATATATAATACTTAGAATAAATAAATATTAACACTTTATTTTATTACATGGATTAAGAACCTGCAGATTTCTAACAATAATCTATTTTTTAATTCATATCGTTTCTATCGCATTTGGGTAAAGTCAGCAAAGTGTTTGGTTTATTATTCTGTTTTATACCGCCATATTTCGGTCAGTATTTGAACGAGAGTGCAAATTGCACAAATCGCCATTGATAGATGGAATTAGTAAAAAGATGAACTCTGGATCCCAAATAAAAAAAAATAAGACTTTAGGCACCATGCTTACGAATTTGAGTGAACAAATAAGCTATCAGAGTTTGTATGTATGTTATTCCTTTTAAGGGACAGAAAAGACTACAGTTTTATTTTCCGTGTAGTCTCGGCTTAGAATAACACTACCCCATTTCTAGCCATGAGTGATCGTAAGAGGCGACTAAGGGTATAGGGGCTTTTTAAGTGGTTTTTGGGCCATGTGGTTGGAGACCCGTCACCAAAAACATTTATTATTACCATCTTTTTCCCAATCAACTTCCAAAAGTGGCTGAGGAATTTCTCATTCCAAAGCTCTGGCTACCCCGTTAAGGGATTTATAACCGTGAGTATATGTATGTATGTATGTAAAAGACTACAGATGGCACGAGGTACCTTTGAAGTGTTAAAAATTTAACAATCCCATGCCAATTTACTTTCCCAGCACTAGATGTCCCATAATCATTCCCAGAATCTAGATAAATACACTGGTGCATTATTTGTCATGCACGGACGTATCAAGCCAGCTTTTCAGTACATTACATGTAATGCATGGACAGTTAAAGAGTTAACTTGACGATGGAGTAATCAATCTATCAAAGAACTTCTTCCTAGCCACCATTACAAATGAATATGGCTAATATAACTCCGCTTTTGAACTTCTGAAGATCGCCTATATCACGTCGTGGTTAGGCAGAAATTCACTATATGCACCTTTCAAGATCATTGCATACTTTACGAGCTTCTTCTACATTCATACGATTTGACGGTGTTTATGTTTTTTACTTATCTGTCACAAACCCTTTCAACACAGTCAAAATGTATCTGTATCCTTGGCTATGTTACTAAAAAAATGCATGTTTCAGAATCAAAGATACCTCAGCCAACTTTCGAAGTGGAAAGAGTAATAGATGGAAAATTAAATGATTCTTTGTGATGTGTTTTAATTGTTCTGCTTAAACTTTTTTTATTGCGCAATCATTAACTATTATAACATTATAATCTCATATCTTTACTTCTCAACGGTCAAAGGCACTAGTTTAAAATGAACATATTTTTTGGTATTTATCTCTATGAACTGTTGGCTCAAGATAGCACTACCACACTTTTATTTTTATTTTCTTGTCATCATCGTGGCGGCTAAGGGATAAGGGTTATTATATCCAAATATCACATCACCAATTATTATTTATTACACTATTTCTTCTACAGCTAAACATGACTAAATCTTTCCGCTTTGCCTTATTGCTTAACTATATGAGGATATAGCGGTGAATCTAAGAGTTTCAATTTTATCATTATTAAGTCAAGTTTTAAGAGCAATTTAGTAAATAGAAAAACTTATGGCTTAGATATGCCACTAACGAATTGTACAAGCGATAGGCGAGGGATAGGAATTAATGTAAGGTTTATAAATATACTTATGGATGTGAGTTGGTACAGTTTATCATACATATATATACTCACGCTATTATTTCCCATTAGAGTAAAATGGCGTGAGTATGTGTATCATAATATAGCTTAACATCCTCTCATTTTATTCAATAATACGTTAGGGTTGCCAACCGTGCTAGCATATACTATATTTTGTTTTCCCGTTTCATATGGTTAAATCACATTAATCATTGAGTGATAGATAATCGTTGGCGGTGCGTTGTCTCATAAATAAAAGTTTTTATAAACATTTTGGGTGGACATTGAGATAAGAATGGTGATTAAGAAAATACGGAAAGGATGTCATCAAATACTATAAGATATTTGTATGGATCTACGTTATTATGAAGCACCATCAGATTTTCGAACTATTGTTATACATCCTATACAGTATAAGATTTCTATAATGCGTTCTAATGCAATACTTAATGAATTGATGTTATTTAATCTAAGCAGTTCCGTAGTTTCTTTTTAATTCATCATTCAGTTTCATATCCTTTCCAAACGAATTTCTATGAATTGTACTATATTTTTAGCTGGCAACCCTACTGAGAATTGTAAACACCTACTTGAGCATAAAAACTTTCATCTATATCCCTATTTCACACAAAATATTGAATCTCCTTACACTTAACAATATGAACAAACGTTATTTCATAATAGATATCAATTATTTTTGTAGCTAACAATTTGAACAGGCACTTATTAATTTGTCAATTTGTATCTAACGTCGATAAAGATAAGGTGTATTTTTGTTTGTCGATCCGTCGCGGATATTCACCATTACTTATCTGAAACACGATAAAAGTAGTTAAAGATTCTTGTAGTGTGACGTGTAGTGTTGGGTAAGATTAGCACTACCCCATCTCGATACTCCTAAATGTACTTTAAAAAACACTGCATAAAAATTATATTATTTAGCATGATATTTAAAGATTTAAGGGTGATTTACATTACGAAATTAGATTTATTACAGTAATTTTTACGTGTAAACGTTCAGTATTACAATGCACGCATTACTTTATATATATATGTGTGTGTGTATGTGTATGTATATATAAATATTTAGATTTGACATTTATAAAATTATAACTATGACATAAGTGAAATAAATTGTATTATTACTATGACTTGACATTTCTAATACTAACTATGATGGATATAATTAATAATTATTAATGACAGATTTGATAAGAAAATTGTTTAATCCTCTCTTCCATTTTGCTATACCCGACAGGGTCCATAACCACTAATGTAAAATGATATAACAGCTGTATACAACTTTATGGATTGCAAAAATAAATGAAATGAAATGAAATGAAATGACTTTTGTGTCACTGGAGACCCATCACCAACAACCTTTATTTCACCATCTTTTCCCCACTCAACTTGCCAAACGTGCATACATACATACATATACTCACGGCTATAAATCCCTTAACGAGGTAGCCAGAGCTTTGGAATGAAAAATTCCTCAGCCACTTTTGGAAGTTGATTGGGGACGTGTCTTAGGAATTTCGAATACCTTAGCTCTGGCTACCCCTTCTTATTAGGGATTTATAGCCGTGAGTATATGTATGTATGTACCTATAGTGTATGTGTATAGTGTATGTATGTACTAATAGTGGTATTAAATTTTGATATTAAGTTTCACGCTGTGCGTATGTTTTTGTTTGAACTAATGTCACGCTACTAGTTTCATCATCTAAATGCGTCGCGAAACTAGTACCGCAATAGCGACTACGTAGAGTGGACGTAAGGTTTTTATTGGATTGCATACAGATTTCATTTTGACAGGGCCATTACCTCCACGATACAAAGTATTTCACGACACTACAATTTTAAACGAAAGAAGTTTCACATGTGTTAAAATTAGTTGAACGAAATTTTTTTTTTCATGCATGATACTTGTTTCGTAATATAAATCCCCTTTTAATATTGAAAATAGTTATTTCATTAAAAGAACCGATGTTCGTTGAATCCGAGCGATAATTCAAATACAAAAATTCTTAAGATAAACATCTTCACTACGATAAAGCTCATTTATAATATTTATAAGTAAAAAGTTTAAATAGATTTATCAATTATATCAATAAAACACAATTTCTAAATTTCTTCAAAATTTCCTGTGTATAGCACTACCCCATTTCTATCCGTGGGTGTTCCTAAGAGGCGACTAAGGGCATTGGGGCTTTTTAAGCGATTTTTGGACCATGCTGTTAACTTTTATTTTACAGTCTTTTCCCCACTTAATTTCCAAAAGTGGCTGAGGAATTACGTTTTCTAAAGCTCTGGCTACCCCATTTATGGATTTATAGTCGTGAATATATGTATAATATAACATATACTCACGCCATTAGTTCGCCCCGCCATTAGTCGGGGTAGGCAGAGACGGTATGCATGTTCAATTTTTTTCCTAAAAAGCTATATTTCAAGTAATATAACAATGTAACGCAATTTAATTGTAAGAAAACTTACAGTATATGACATGCAGCGTATTAGTCAACTCCTGCGAAACCTTGCGATCCCTCTATCGCCTTCACCAGCTTCTCTCGGAGTTGTTGGTAGCTCTCGTACGGAGGCAGGTCGATGCGGTTGAAACTGAAAATAAAAAAAAGAATATTTTCATAGGAATAATAAAGTCTGAGGTCTGTAAATTCTATATTTCTTTTTATAAATGTAACTCTGGGTCACGGGTTATGAGCTATATCAAAATTTGTAGCATCATTGAGTGGTCAAATAAAAATCTTCTTTTAAAAATAATATCAATAACTAATAATAAAAATTGCTGTGTAGTGTCGGCTTAGAATAGCACTACCCCATTTCTTCCGGTGGGTATACGTAAGAGGCGACTAACGGTATTGGGGCTTTTAAGGGATTTTTGGGCGATGCGGTTAGAGACCCATCACCAACAACCTTTATTTTACCATCTTTTCCCCACTCAACTTTCCAAAGGTAGCTGAGGAATTTTTCATTCCTTAGATCTGGCTACCCCATCTAGGGATTTATAGCCGTAAGTATATGTATGTATGTATGTAATAATAAAAATTATGAACTGCTCAGACTTCAATTTTATCCAAATATTTTTGGTTGAAACTAGTTAACGTTAACTATTTTATTAATGTTTTTTTATTGCCCCCTGAAACTGATTATTACAAGACAGTATGTGATTTGTTGATTGTTTGTACAACAAGAAATAATAACGTATATAACATAAATATAAACGCTCGCGCTGTATATCCTCGTAGGGGTTGGCAGAGGTACTAATACTTCTGAACATCAAGTGACATTTTCACCTGGTGTTCAGAGTACCCACGTTTTGCATGGACAGTGTACTCACGTGATAGGGGGCAGGCCTATCGCCGTTTTGTACGAATACACTGTCACATGACTAAGTACAACTCAGCCATGTGGGTTTCCTCACGATGTTTTCCCTCACCGTTAACAACCATGATAAATTAACCACACATATGTCTTTTAGAAAAGACAAATTGGTGTAGGCCCGACCCGGGATTTGAACACCAGTCGCTTGCACGATAACCGGTGTTCTACCCATTGAGCTATCACGTCGTCAAGAAATAATAATATTTCAAATACAAAAAATATGTACAAACAATGTGACTCACCAAGTATGCGCCCTAGGGTAGTTATCAGGGGTCCCCCACTTTTCGATGGTAAACAGCTGGGGCCCGTTGGACCCGTACAGCTCTTTGAACCCGTTCATGGGAACCCGGGACGTTCCCGTCACGAATTGTAGGAGACGGGAACGCATTTCGTTGGAGAATGAGAGGACCACCTGGATATATATCAATTAATTAATATAACAGTGATAGCTTAGTGGAGAACATTACTCAAAATACCTATTAGGGCCTACACTATCTTGAAAAGAGAGGTTTAAAAGAGCACAAGTGTATATATTTTTCTACGGTCTACTAAAACTCA
This sequence comes from Bedellia somnulentella, assembly GCA_963576735.1. NCBI lineage: Eukaryota > Metazoa > Arthropoda > Insecta > Lepidoptera > Bedelliidae > Bedellia > Bedellia somnulentella. The sequence goes on from OY755189.1 coordinate 892,907, forward strand.
AAACCGCCACACAACAACATGCTTAATATGATATTTTCTTGAGATACAACCCATTATGATGTTCACTTCTTCCAAAACAAAAACTACAGTTTCAACATACATACTCACGGCTGTATCCCTTGAAGGGGTAGCTTTTCAAGCTTGATAATCAGAGCTCAATATTTATTCAGGAAAATTTTTGAGTACAAAAACACATATTACTCACCCTCCAAAACCACTGCACAACGACATGGTTAATATGATAATCCCCCTTATACAGGGTGTTGGCCTTCCAATCCCTCACGTCGATATGCTGAATTCCACATAGTAACAACTCTAATTCGTGCTCGTCGAATATCTTCAGAAGGGGAAGGGGGACGAGGCCTCCTAGGCCTTCGAGGAATGAGTACATTTGCTCTTGGACGCGGGAGACAAAGCGCCATTGGATTACTAGTCTGGAATAAGAATTGTAACATTCTTATTAATTTTATTAACAGCAACCGTGATAGCCCAGTGCGTAAAACACTCGGTTATCGTGCAAACGACTAGTGTTCAAATCCTGGGTCGGGCATATGTGTGGTTAATTTATCATGGTTGTTAACGGTGAGGGAAAACATCGTGAGGAAACCCACATGGCTGAGTTGTACTTAGTAATGTGACAGTGTATTCGTACAAAACGGCGATAGGCCTGCCCCCTATCACGTTAGTACACTGTCCATGCAAAACGTGGGTACTCTGAACACCAGGTGACAAAGTCACGTGATGTTCAGAAGTATTAGTACCTCTGCCAACCCCTTCGGGGATATTCGGCGTGAACGTTTATGTTATGTTATGTTTATTAACATGTTTTTTTTGTTTAATTAAGCTGTCAATTCAGTTCTTATATAATCTGTGTTTCAAATCAATAGTTTTGGAGTTGGGAAGAAATAAAGATACAATATATATTGTGTGGCATTAACTTAAAAAATGATTATTTCATTGATCTGAAAAACTAACCAAACAAATCAAGCCGAAAAGATTGAAACGCATTCAGAAAAATATTCGAAGTCAAAACAAAACTATATTTATCAAAAAGCAATAATATAAACTCAAAATTACACTTTGTTAAAGTGGGTATCACAGGACATGGTAGAAATGAAATGGTGGCTAATGAATACATGGTTTGATAAGGCAAGTAGCTAGCTTTCTCACAAAACTTAATTATAGCAGACAGATACAAGACGAGCACGGCTGCGATAAAACCATCTCGTATAAAACCCACAATATAAATACATACATACATATACTCACGGCTATAAATCCCTAGAAGGGGTAGCCAGAGCTAAGGAATTATAAATTCCTCAGCCACTTTTGGAAGTTGAGTGGGGAAAAGATGGTAAAAATAAAGGTTTTTGGTGATGGGTCTCCAACCGCATCGCCCAAAAATCCAATAAAAAGCCCGAATACCCTTAGTCGCCTCTTACGACACCCGTGGGTAGAAAGGGGTAGCGACATTCTAAGCCGGCACTACACGGCAAATAAATATTTTAACTAAAAAACTCAAACTTACTTGATATACTCATCCTTGTTGTTGTTGTCAACGGGTATATTGGCCCCGTCTGGTTTCAGTTCGCGCTGAACTGTCTTACCGAACTGTTCTTCGTCTACAGCGAAAGTTAGGTATAGTTCTGATGGGTCGTTTTCCTGAAAAATATTATGCTATTAATAATATTATAAGATTTGATATATAGGAAAAATATTCGAAGCCATTTCTTGCTGAAGGTGTCGAGAGAATGCCCAGGAATAATTGTCTAGTGATGATTATACGCGCAGGTAATGTGATGGATTTTTGTAAAAGACAACCTGATGTATCTAAATCAAACTAACGCTTTGGTTCGATTATACAAAAGAACCCTTTTATATCCAGGAACGCATTTAAATTTTAAGTTACAAAAAGAAGTTTCTTGTTGAATTTTCTCTTTCCCTATCAAAGAAATGGTAGAACCTTATTGGTTTTAAAATATTTTCGCTGAAAAAGTGTCTGTAAAGATATTATATTGAATAAAAATATATAGTTTGAATTTAGGTCATCTTTTTAAGTGATTCTTGAAAACGTCGTTTTAAAACATTTGCATTCTATCTGAAAAGATAGACAAGTAACCTTCCGAATTAGTAAAAAATTCAGAGGTAGGAAACGCATAAGCATAAGCATAAACGTTCACGCCGAATATCCCCGAAGGGGTTGGCAGAGGTACTAATACTTCTGAACATCACGTGACTTTGTCACCTGGTGTTCAAAGTACCCACGTTTTGCATGGACAGTGTACTCACGTGATAGGGGGCAAGCCTATCGCCGTTTTGTACGAATACACTGTCACATGACTAAGTAAAACTCAGCCATGTGGGTTTCCTCACGATGTTTTCCCTCACCGTTAACAACCATGATAAATTAACCACACATATGTCTTTAGAAAAGACAAATTGGTGTAGGCCCGACCCAGGATTTGAACACTAGTCGTTTGCACGATAACCGAGTGTTCTACCCACTGGGCTATCACGGTTGCTGTAGGATGTAGGAAACGCAAACACTACTAAAACGTGTAAAAGAAATAAAGGATAGAAGAATTTCGCGCTGGCAGCCATTGACACGGTAGCTCAATTGGCAAGAGCGACGGGGACGTTTACCCGAGGTCGCGGGTTCGAATCCCGCCTGTGTCGAAATTTTTCTTTCCTTTATTTATTATTTATTTATTACTTATAATCCCCACATGAGGTTTTCATGAACAAAAAGATTTAAATTTTTAAGTGATTGTTAAGCAATATTGCTAGATAACCTACAATCCTTCATTTAAATCCATTTTTTTTTTAAATCTTAGTCCCAAAAATGTATCATTATTTCTAATTCTGAAGCTCCTGCTACCCCTTATTAGGCATTTATAGCCGTGACTATATGTATATATGCAATAGTTCTCAACGTACCTTGATCCACATCAATGAGTTGTAATATTCTAAGTCCACGGACTCCATGTCTTGCAGCTCGATGGGCTTCGCGAGCATCATCTTGTAAAATGGACGGATGAAAAAGGCTGCAAATAAACAAAAAGTGTTATATATCTCATATCTTTCTATGAGGGAAATAAAAAAACTTTGAAACACTTCTTTATCTCTTCCAATCATCATTTGTATGATCCGAATATTCTTTTAGTAACAATCTCGTCACTCATTCTCTAGTTTATTCTCGAAGTCAAATGTTAATTTAAAAACTTCCCTGATAAATCATTATGCTGTAATTTAGTCTTTACATTACAAAACGTGTAAGTCATTCCAATTATATAAGCATTGCATTTACTTTGAACGTTTTATTGTTTAAATAAACCCACCAAATGACACGAAACTCACCATCGAGTAGTTTCCCATGGTATATAGCCATCCCGGCCATCCTCCCGATAAACTTAAAATAGTTGAGATGCTCCTCGTTACAAATTCCACTATTGGGGTATCAAATCATTGGAAGTTGTAATTTATAAATAGGTAGCTTTCCGCCCACGGCTTTGCCCGCGAGACATTCGGTTATATTGCGGTATAAAGTACAACTACAATAAGCTTCTCATTCCCACAATTTTCCTCGGGAATATCATATTTTTTTCGGGACAAAAAGTACCCTATTATTTAATCCGGACTTCTAACTATACGTCTGCAAAACTTCGAAGCAATCGGTTCTGTAATCACGGCGAGAAAACGAAACAAACAAACTCACTTTCCGATTTATAATATTAGTAAGGATTAAAACCACTAAATCACACAAAACTCACCATCGAGCAGTTTCCCATGGTATATAGCCATGCCGGCCACCCTCCCGATAAACTTAAAATAGTTGAGATGCTCCTCGTTACACACCCCACTGTTGGGGTTGATCTGGAGGGTGTAGTTGTCCATGGCCGAGTATTCGAATAGACCATAGTAGGGGTTGAACATCTCTTTTGAAAGCAGGAAGAACCATTCGCGGGCTAGGCCGCCGTAGTCTGGAAATAAGATATTACATGATACAAATATAAGGATACTAAACAAACCATTTCTTAAGGTAAAACACTCAATTTTTATAGAAACCTAACAACATTTTTAGCACGGGAAATTATGTCTCTAGGTCGGGACAAAGAGTGTTTCTTTCAAATTTTACAAGTTTAATTAGAAGTTACTGAGGAATTCACTTTATACTATGAATCAACTCTGTTTTAAGCGTTTCTGACGATTAGCGCGGTTGAACGTTGCGTAAAAAAGATATCAATTTAACATAACATTTAATAACAGTGACAGATGATTTTAAGTATTTTTTTACTAGTCTTGGATACATGCATATTTAGTTTTTTGACAATATAATTTGCTTCTAATCCATGAATTCACATGCAAACAGAAAGGAAGCATAGTAAACATTCATTCCCATAAAACTCAGCACACTCGTCTATTGCCTGTTTTCACTTAAACTACATAGAACTCAGTGCAATCATCCATTACCACTTAAACATACATACATATACTCACGGCTATAAATCCCAAGAAGGGGTAGCCAAAGCTAAGGAATTAGAAATTCCTCAGCCACCTTTGGAAATTTGAGTGGGGAAAAGATGGTAAAATAAAGGTTGTTGGTGATGGGTGTCCAACCGCATCGCCCAAAAATCCCTTTAAAGCCCCAATACCGTTAGTCGCCTTTTCGTACACACAACGGAAGAAAAGGGGTAGTGCTATTTTAAGCTGACACTACACAGTTAACCACTTAAACCACATATGATAAATCCCACTCACCCAATCCCACTTCTGACTCGAACTCGACCCACAGCTTGGTCTTGAGAAGGTCGAGTCGCGACACGGAGCTGATGATGCGGTACGAGTCCTCCAGGATCGAGCTGCGACGTACTTTAATCTCCAACTTTGTGGGTACGTTGCTCTGAAAGGAGGGGGGGGGGGAATAGGGTTTAGTGAAACAACGAGTCTTGAAATTTTTGATATATGTCATAATAAAATCATATCCCATATACGTCTTGTCACAGTGTAAGTTAGAGCAGACTCTACAAATGTTAGCAAATATACCTATTCCATAGGAAGCATATTGATCAATATCTGAACTAGGTTATAATGCAAAATATAAAAGATGTATATAACTAGGGCAAAAGCGGGTTGGTGCTTTATATTTTTATCTACTTTTTAACTTTTTTCACATAAATATTATGATTATTTTAAACACGCCCATTTGGCTCTTCAAAAATATTTGGCAGAAGGACGTATTTTATATAATAGATACATGCATATACTCAATTAGAAATTCCTCAGCCACTTTTGGAAATTTGAGTGGGGAAAGGATAGTAAAAATAAAGGTTGTTGGTGATGGGTCTCCAACCGCATTGCCCAAAAATCCCATAAAAGCTCCAACACTAACTAACTACTAATGAGTCGCCTCTTACGTACACCCACCGGAAGCATATTTACCCGCATATTATTTGGATTGTTTGCAGCGTTTTATGGACAAAAAGTAGTCTATTATAACATCCAGGACAATTCTATAATAACAACTGCCTTCATTTAAATAACATTCTTCACCCACAACCCCCACACGTTAAAATATCTTACCGGTTTACGCAACTGACTCTTCAAATACTCGTACTTTCTCTTATAATCTCTGGAATAAGGCACTGCGGGGCCGGCGATCTGCGGGTTCGATAGGCGCGGGTCTTCCCATTGGGTTGTGCGGGTGTCTGAGGGGGGAAATTTATTGAAATATCATTGTTATTAAATAAAAATGACATGGTAATTTGAATGTTTTTGATCATAAAAACCTCATGTGGGGATAATTACTACTAAATGAGGAATAAACAAAGGAAAGAAAAATTTCGACAAGCGCGGGAATCGAACCCGCGGCCTCGGGTATTCATGGACAAAAACATTCAAATTATGTGATAGTTAGGCGTTCTCAACATTTTCAAATTCAAATCATTTATTGCATTCAAGTGGTACATACAAGGTGATACAGGTTGTTTTTATTTAATGAGCCATAACTTGAACCCTGATAGGGCACCGCATAATATAAACTTACAAATAAAAGTTATAAAAGGTAAATAATAAAAAGAAAAAAAGAAAAAAAAAAGACAATTCTAAAAATAAAACACAAGTATGATATAAAACGGAAAAAACTAAACTTTATTGCTAAATTATAATACTAGCTTATTTTATTATTACTACAAGTTAATTAAATTAAAAATATATTAAAGGTCCGCATATTAAATTCATGTCAAAAAATAATTGTATGTCTTTTTCTATCTAGTCTATTAGCTACATTTGCATTCTATCTGAAAAGGTAGATAAGTGGCCTTCCGAATTTGTAAAAAAATCATAGAAACAAAGGATAGAATAATTTCGCACTGGCAGCCATTGACACGGTAGCTCAATGGCAGAGCGACGGGGGCGTATACCCGAGGTCGCGGGTTCGATTCCCGCCTGTGTCGAAATTTTTCTTTCCTTTGTTTATTCTTTATTTATTAGTAACGACATGGTAGTAGATTCAATAAAAGTTGTCTGCAAAATCGAATCCAATGAATCGATAGTATAGGATAGTAGTATATATGGAACGTATATATTAAACGTTGAAGCCATAAAGGCACTTTATAATGCGTTAGTTAGAAGCATATTAGAATTCAACGCAGTTGTCTGGTCTCCACATGAGGTTTAGTATTGCCTTATGTTGGAGAAAACACAAAATAAATTTGTTAGATTTTTGTATTGGAAAATGTACGGAGTTTATCCTGATTACCCCTTGATGTACCCTACTTTATTCGTAGTGGGTATGGTGGGGTATAACTCATTGGGTGTGAGAAGAGACTTTGCACTAGTGTCATTTTGTTTCAATATATTAAGGGGTCTTATTCACAATCCCACAATACTCAGTATCGTTCATCTGATTGTTCCAAGCTCGTGTTCGTGACAGTGCGCTGTCTCGAGCTATCATGTCACTGAACCAATTCACCGAACAAGTAGATATTTTTTTGTTTTCCTTAATTGATTTCAGACTAACGTGTCTTAAAGTGTTATGTTATGGATAGATTCTCTGTGATTTTACTTTATGAGATTTAAACATTATGTTTAGTTTTTATTTTTTGTTGTCCGTAGAATAGATTAAAAGTAATTGTTATTTTGTTAATAAATTGTGTATGTTAAAGTGAAACATGAACGAATTAGGTTTATATCTGTAATGTTTATGTTTTTGTAAATAAATAAATATTTTTTATAGGATAGAACTTAATGTTAGTGAGATCTAATCGTATTGAACTATGTCTGTAAAGGCTATATCTATGTAAATAATTAAATAAATAAAAGATAGATGCGTAATAAACCGAACGATTAATCTTCGCAAATAATATCTAACCAATAACTTTTAAGTCGTAATGTGGGTGACATTAGATATTGAATAACGTAAGATGCATTCCCAGCATACATTCCTTTTCAGGCGTTTTAAATTATTTATTCATATTAGTATACAAATAATGAGCCAATCGCGCCTATTATTCGCTTGTTCCACATTCTCTTTCACGGAACGAACATTTTTTATTCGACACGTAATATTCTCGAAACATACATTAAATTCTCGACAGTATACAATCAGTACATACTAGCTTTTTGCCCGCGACTACGTTCGCGTGGACTACACTTTTTGCATCCAGTTTTCATCCAAAATACTGAAGCTTCTTCAAGCAAGCAAGTGTTCCAAGCTCAAACAGATATAATTTACTGTTCAAAATAAATTATTACATGATTAAAACTTTGGAATTTTCTCATTGGTTCGATTCAAACATTTTCGACCAACACGCGCGGTTGGCGGGAAATATGCATTTTTATTTTTTGCATTTTATTGCTCACCTGTAATTGGGACACGGGTCGAAATGGTCTCTATGTGTGCACGAACTGTTCACGAACTATTTGGTACTTAATAGAATGACTAAATCACTATAGTAACGCAATAGGAATTAAAATTGTCGGCAGATTGAAAATTGCTCGCGAGCAAATCAATTCAATCTCGTGACTGACACATTTGCGCGCGCTTTTACTCCAGCAAAGTCTATAGGCCAATTTTGACAATTCGAAATTGCCAACAATTTAACTACTAACTAATCCAGTTATTGAAAATGTTTTAGTCGATAAAACTTCAGACGGAGACCTTCAATTTGATACCTGAACCAATTTTCTAGCTCTTAGCATCGCGACACAGGCTGGTTCACAAAATCCACCCTCTCTCGTTTAATATATAAGGATTATGTTGTCCCACACTCACTATGATCAATAAAGAATATCCTCCCGTCGGAGTGCACTCGCTCCTCCCAGCCCTCCGGTAAAGCTGCCAGCGAATCCGTGTCTCCGGGCTGAGGACCTGTGGCTACTGTGGATGCACAACCTGGAACAAAATAATTATAAATAGTTAATGTTAATGAATCAATACTGAATGAATACACGCAACAAATATACAATCTATAATAAATCAATTGTATATGTAGAATATATACCCTTAAATTGAAGAGGTCTATCATTCAGTATTCACATAATCATTCATTCAATTATTTGTTATTTAGTTCAAGAACTGGTATTAGGCCTGTTCTCAATCGTAAAGTAGTTTTAAATAACGCCAAGCCATTTTCTCCATGGGTGTCAAGGCGTTAAAAAGTATGTGTTTTGGCACATGAATATGGTAGCCAATGTTGTTATTAAATTTTTACCGGTGATCTATAATGGTGGTATCATTTTATTACCTGCGTGTAAAATGAGCTGAATATGTTTAGTTTCCCGCTATAGAGCACAAAAATAATAATATTGTATTTCATACTACATTACGTAGAGTCTAAGACTATTTTTATCGGTTTTCTTGAGAACTATCCTTTTGATAGTTAATCAATATATTTTTAGTTCTCTTACCTGTTCTAGGATCTATCCACGTGGTAGTTCGTTGGTTGTGATCAATGAAGAATATCCTGCCGTTCGGCGCTCGTTGCATGCTCCAGCCTTGCGGGAGACCTGCGAATCAGAAATAGACAATATATGTTAAGTGGCTGCCACTCCAAAATATTCAAACCAATAAGTCATTTTTTTAGAGACATTTATACAGTATTGTAAAACAATACTGGTTTTGTGAAGAATTGTCAGAATCAAATGTTTAGACAAATCTCATGTCCCAAATGAGTTTAATACTTTGTCAATATATCTTTTCAGATGACATTATGTACTCACCATCACTATTTGGTAAACTTTGACTATTTGCACTGCTCGCACTACTCGTTCTCGTTCTGTCCGAACTATGGCTGTCAGTCTCCTCCTGTAACATCAGTATTATTCGTACATTCATTCATTCATTCAGGTAAATAGTTAGGAAATATATTTTTTATACAATTACTAATGAAGTATGGTTTTATACTTTCAGGAAATTAGATTTATCACACAACAAAATTAATAGTTTCGAAATTCAAGTATATTATCTTATTAATCTTGAGTTATAACCGTTTAATTTTATAGATTCATTTTCAATATGGAAAAGTGTAAGCATACCAACAACAAGAATTACACACCAATTTAACTACATATAACAAGCATCAACAAGACAACTACTAGAGCAAGTCTGTTAAATATACCCATCTCATTCTAACACATGCAAACTCGCACTAAAGAAGAAGCAAGACGGCAACAAGCTGGCACACATACAATGAAATATGATGTTGTGAATAGGATGAATGAGTATTTTTGACATTGGGACTAACTTTTCAAAAAGAACAACAAAACGTTAAAAAAACTGGGTTTTTCATAGAAGTAACTTCTTACTTTTAATTTACAGACTATCAAGACTTACTATGAAAGCTGTAATGGAATGATTTTTTTCCAATACTAAGGGTAACAAAGCAACATGATAACCTTTTTTAAATTATTTTTTACAAACCGTGTTACATGAACCTTAATAACTCAGATTAAGCAGTTTTTCTTTTCATGTATTTTATTATTAACACGAAAATATACTCTTTGTTTTAACTTCGAGTTTTGTACAAAATTATAATATAACGACAATTTAAGGTGTTGTAAATTAAATGTAATAAAAATAAATAAGAAATATCAGAAGACTTTTGAGTTCAATTATTTTTGTCGGTCAATTGGTTAATAGGTTCCATTGTTGGTCGATCCACGGTTGATGTTTCAGTTTAAAAGTTGATTCATTTCACTCGTTAATGATTATGGGTTACATATATAATGAACAAAATTAATTATAAAAACATGAAAATGCAAATGGAATAAATGATTTAGTAGTTCAATGTTCGACCTGTAGTGTAGTTATTTAACACTATCACTTCAAAAGAAGGTAAATAAAACACATTTCATTGTTTTCCTCATTTAAGTTCCGATAAAAGATAAATATCACAACACAACAAGCGTAGCACAATACATCTGTAAATATACAAAAAAAACTTTATACACCCTTAATTAAAAAGTGCTGTAATGAAAATACAAAAAACGTGAACATAGAAGTTAGTAGTGATATGTACATAGCAATAAACTGTCATTCAAATTAAAAATAGATATATTATGAAGAATACGTGTTAAATACAATAAAAGCTGAACCACACTTAGTGAAATGGGTATGTGTTATCCATTGATCAGATTAATAAACCCCTGAAAATGGTAAAAATTTTATTTTATCTTTAAAATGATTGCACCTTAATCGCATAGACAAATCCCAAGCATTGCTGCGTTTACACGAGCTAAGGACGGCTGAGACGCTAGCATCTAAAATCAGCCTTAACTTAAAAATATTCACGTAACGGACTTCTAATCCAGACCAAAATCTAGGGCGGGATTTTAAATAAAGATTAATTGAAATAATTAAAAGATTTTTTAAAATATCATTACTTTTTGTCATGATCTCGTATATAGTAAAAACAAGTCAAGCCGATACGATTAACAAGAGTACTGTGAAAAAATAAAAGATAATTTTCAAGACAATAGTTTCGTTCTTAAACTTTGACAAATACCCCATACTTGACGCTAACATCTCAACCGTCTGATGGTCTTACCTCGGAATCCTCTACTGATGTTTCTGTTGTTCTTCTCCGTCTTCTTGGAGACCCAGCGGTAGGAGTACTAAAGTGATTCTCATCAAATTGCAGCGTTTCATTCGTCTCTTCACTAACTACTTCCACACCCGAATTTGCATTATCATTAGTCACATTCTCTGAATTTTGATTATCTTCGTTCGATATATTTTCTACTACTTGTTCATTCGATGCATCGTTTTCTATTTGATCAGTGTTTTCATTTGATTCTACACTAATTACTTGTTCTGTTGATTCTATTACTTCAGTGTTATCTACTCTATTACTTGTATCTACAACGTCATTGTCAGTGTTAACCACATCGTCATTTACTTCAGCATTACGTTCACTAATACTCTGAGTGAGACTAGGAGCATCAGTTATATTATCTGTATTAGAATTGTTATTATCACAATTATCTTGAGCTGTATTATCATTAGCACATACAACGTCATCTTCTTCGGTTTCTCTTAAATTATTATCACAGATTGTGCTTATTCTATCATCAGGTGAGCTAACGGGTGTGGCGTATGGGGTAGGTGGTTCTGTGTCTTCACTTGTTTGACTTACATCCTCCTGTCATACAATTACAGATCTTCAAATATGAGTTGGGAGTGACATCGACAGCGGGACTTTTGAGTCAATTTACAATGAGCCTTATTGTATATGTATTAGGATTTCTATTAGTGTGCAATCACCGTCCAACTTATATTGAAAGTGGTGCGGAGCCGAATTTAGATTCGTTTTTTTGTTAGCTATTTCTAAAATGATTATACTAGTAAGAACATTACTTGAAATCAAAAATGATCGTTTAGTATTCCGATATCAAAATGGCTAAGCGTTTTGAGAGTTTAAGAAAAATGGCAACTCAAAATTGCTTCCAAAGCAAAAATAAGAAAATTTGTTCAGAAAAAATTGAACACAGTAATAATCTATGAATAATAAATAAAAATCCCATTACATTTATTAATCCGCACAGAATTGTCTATAGTAAATGCAGACGGCACAAACGTATTCTTATCCATGGTTGACACGCACTCATTTATGTTAGTACACAAAAAACGATGAAAGTGTTTGTGATGTTAGAAGTGTGTATTCGAAATAAGTTTTGGCATTCAAAGCGCATGCAGCTCAAAATTTAAGTATTAATATTAAAATGCACATACCATACAATTTCCATACAAGAAATATAGTATATCTTGTAATGTTTCAAATACTTTTATTTTTTATATGAATAAAAAAGCACAAATTTCAAAATCTAGAAAGAAATATTTTCTGTATGACGTGACACTAAAAAGCAAAGTAATAATTAAGTAATTAAATATATCTTTTTAAAGTTTGTAACTAAAGTTGAATTTTTCATTGTCATTGTAATATTTTCTACGAACCAGTTAAACTTTTTTTTATTTATTTTTTTTATTTTTCGGAACTCTGACTAAAATAACATTTAACAGTGAGATTTTCTCGCTTGTATTCATGTTCATACTTTAAGATTGGGCACAGTCATATTTTCTGACGGAATTAGATAAATTCAGACTTTCCATTACGTATAAACAGGCCACCAATATCTCAACAATTTAAGTCTATAATGTAAGAAAATATTATTTCTTATGATGGTTGTAATTAAATACCGCTTAACGTAGGCAGCTAAAGTGTGGCTCAAAATAATTAATTAAAAAGCTTTCACACTCACTACAAGGCATATTAGTATAAAATATTAAAATGGAAATGACATATTAAGATTCACATGCAAAGTTAGTAAAACACGACCTTCCAATGACCTTGGCTAAAAAGAATTTCATCAAACACGCTAACAGATGTAAAAGATGATAAACATAACAAAAAAAAACAAGACATAAAAAATAAGTAAATATTATCTATTATTTACTCAAACATTCCTTTAAATATCATAACAATAACATATTAGAGAAAAAATGATTGAACAGAAAAACTATATCATTTTAATATGGTGACCATATCTTTACAATCCAAATTATCTGAAATTTACTCAACTGCTTTGGACAAAGTCATTAATACTAATATTAATAAATTTCTTCGCTTAATTCCGCTAAATAATACCTGCAGTCTTCATGCAACATGCACTGTGCACTGTGCACCGCCCGCCCTCACACTTACAATTCATTTCATTGCGGGTGTGTGTGTGGTGCATTGTCTGCTTTTCGATTTCTTGTAAGTGTGAGGGCGGGCGGTGCACAGTGCATGTTGCATGAAGACTGCAGGTATTATTTAGCGGAATTAAGCGAAGAAATTTATTAATATTAGTATTGCTATGGATTTCCGCAAAGTAACGCCTGATTCAATCCAATATCTAAAGTCATTAATTGCAGGACCCTAGTAAAACCGTAGTTTATAAATGCAACATACTAATTTATAGCATTTACTCTGCTACCCTTTGAAGGATCAAGAGCGTAAACGAAGATTTTAACACAAATATCGACCACGACAAGTCGCATTATTTGGACAAAACGCGAAATTAGTCACCACATTAAAATGCGACAATTTTCTACATAATATTAAAAATGTACTAATTGTATTCCTTCGTACCTGTGGTGTTTGATTAGTGGGCGGACTAGAGGCGTTTCCTTCGGCCCTTTCTGACGAAATGTGAAACCTCCTCAGAAACTCTGTGGTTGCGTTTTCCATTCGCTCTGTGTGGGATTCTGTGCTTGGGTTGCGGCTATAACAAATATATTTTTTTATGTAATTTTAAAAGGTTTTATTAAATAAGTAATATTAATATTTAAGAACTTTCTTTATCTACCACTAAATATATGCCACATATGGTTACACAACTTTTTATTAAGCTTTAAAGATTTCTCGGGAACAAATTAATCTGTTTAGTAAATATGGTATGTTTTTCTTCGAAGATATCTACACAGTTGCCGTGTAGTGCCGGCTTAGAATGTCGCTACCCCTTTCTACCCACGGGTGTCGTAAGAGGCGACTAAGGGTATTGGGGCTTTTTATTGGATTTTTTGGCGATGCGGTCTGAGACCCATCACCAAAAACCTTTATTTTACCGCCTTTTCCCCACTCAACTTCCAAAAGTGGCTGAGGAATTTATAATTCCTTGGCTCTGGCTACCCCTTCTTGGGAATTATAGCCGTGAGTATATGTGTATGTATCTACACACTTTGCTGAAATATATTTCAAATTTTTATTTCATGTGAAATCTTTGAGGGACCTATGTCCAGCAATGTCTAATGGCTATATGATGAAGTATGTGAATAGAAAGGAACTCACGCGAAGGTTGGTCGCTCCCACTGCGTAGATCTGGCCACGTGGTTCACGTAGTACGTTCTGCCGTTCGCGTCCAACCTTTCCTCCCAGCCTGGGGGTAAGGCTTCACCTCCTACCGTCTATAAATAAACAATGATTGCGATTCTTATTATACATCCCATAAAATAGAATCCCATTTCAGCAAACTGCAATTATAATTAAAATATAACAGTATTATTTTATCACTAAACATTTTTAAAAGGAAGTGTAATGCAACTGTTTTAGTCAACCAGTGGTTAGTAGACTCATTTCTGGATTTCGGGTTCGATTTGCGTTGAGAGCAAACAATTTTATGATAAACCTACGACCACCCGCTTATATGGTCTATTAGGCTTAAGATGATAGGATGATGATACTGACTCTATGGCGAAGACATTTTTAGGTGCCTATGCCCAATACTATGTTTTTTTTATATACCTACTAACACTTTAAAAATAAGTGCTATTAACATAATGATCCGTTGTTACTTAATTAAATAAATGAATAATAAATAAATGTAAACTTTACTCACCGGCGCCACGTCCCCCGCCCCCCCCGCCGGCTCCACGAGCTCCCAGTCGTCGCCGCTGCCCGCCGCCGCTACCCCCGCGTCCCCGCCGCGCCCCACCAGCGCGCAGTACACGTCCAACGTGCCGCGGACACGGGAACGCATACTGTAACGTTATTACAACTTTATAAGCAACTAATAAGAGAAGTTTTATAAATTTAATGTTTTTTGACATGAATTCCTCATGTGGGGATTATTACTCATAAATAAAAGATGTTATTAAAGGAAAGAAAAATTTCGCCGCCGCCAGTGTCGAAATTTTTCTTTCCTTTAATTTAGAAGTTTTATTATTTTAAAGAGCTTTATAAGCAAATTCGTGTAAGAAAAGGTGTATTATTTTAGAATGTATGCCAAAGCTGTGGTATGAAAGATGGTATTGTAAAAACAGGAACGCATAAGGTCACGTTATTACGACTTTAATAGCTGAGTGTAAGAGAAGGTGTTGTTTTAGAATGTATACGAAAGCTGTGGTGTGAAAGATGGTGTTGTGAAAGAGATATACATATACACATACATATACTCACGACTATAAACCCCTAGAAGGGGTAGCTAAGGAATTAGAAATTCCTCAGCCACTTTTGGAAACTTGAGTGGGGAAAAGTAGATAAAATAAAGGTTGTTGTTGACGGGCTTCCAACCGGATCGCCCAAAAATCCCTTAAAAGCCCCAAACCGTTAGTTGCCCCTTACGTACACCCACCGGAAGAGAAGGGGTACGGTAGTGTCGGCTTAGAATAGCACTACCCCATTTCTTCCGGTGAGTGTACGTAAGAGGCGACTAAGGGTATCGGAACTTTAAAGGGATTGTTGGGCGATCCGGTTGGAGACCCATCACAATTTATTTTTACCACATTTTCCCCACTCACATTTCCAAAAGTGACTGAGGAATTTCTAATTTCTTAGCTCTGGCTACCCGTTCTAGGGATTTATAGCCGTGAGTATATGTATGCATGTAAAAGAGATAGAAAAAAACATAACTTTTGAGAGACAAGAAGATGTGATAGATGGTAAGACTGAAAAAGTTTTGTATATCCGCTAAGTTTGTTTGGATTGGAAAATATGGTGAAGGCATTGAAAGAAGAGTGAAAAATAATGATTTTTTTTAAAATAAAAAAAATCTCTAAATAAGTTTCAAAATCAACACAGCCAAAAAAAATCATCCAAAACACAAAATATAAAAAAACATATTACCCTCAAATAAAAAGCGTGACCAGCAAATGCTACTTACACAGACCTTCTCGGTTTCAGGGTATACTTGACGAGCGGCGGCCGCGTGCTCTCCAGGGGACACGAGGCCAGGGGAATCTCTACCATGCCGAGGAAATCGTCTCGAGTTAGACGGTTTTCGTCGAACACTTGGATTAGCAGCTTGTGCTCTTGCGGTTTTACCTGGAATGTGGGTATATCATTTAATAGGCTATTTGACTGTAATAAAAATATACATTTCTTTTATTTAATTAGTCTTGATATTTCTTTTTTGGAGCAATATGTAATAATGCGAGATAAAAATATTGCATTATTTCACTAAAATCCGTCTTCTAAAATAAGTATTTTTGATGCAACTGTCACGTGACTAAAAAGGACCGTGATTGGCTATTTCGATAATGACGTAGATCGCGCATAAACAGACTGTGTATCGCTTCGCTCATTAGATGGGATGCGAGGGATAAATAAATATGTATGGTTATGTTACAAAACCAAGTTAGTTACAACATATTTAATGTTGTATAATACACACATAAATAACACCCAAGACTATGAAACAATTAATTATGCTCATCACATAAATATTGCTCTCAGCGGGGATCGAACCCGCAACCTCCGGACCAAGAAGCTAGTACCTGTCCACTCGGCCACGGACGTCGTACTTCGAGATAGTATGCAATGAGTTAATAAACATATATGGACATATTACACAGATCAAGTTAGCCTCTAGAAAGGTACTATCGACGACGGTCGCTCATTACCAATTTCAAACTATTATCCCTTGCAGCCAGATAAAACCAGATGCGCCGCCCACTTTTACTAATACAATAGATGTCCTTTAACTATATTTTTTTTGACTTCGTTAACGTATTTCTGTGCAGATCATTTGTTTGCTACCAGACTTTTGAGCAGCTCCTATTTTAAAAACTACGCTGTAATCTTAAACAGATGTCCATTATTATTATATGGACACAAGTTGCCTCCAAAACACGACGATGAACTTCGAAGATATCTCTCAAATATTTGCTGCTTGTTTATATTTCGTTGTTATTTTTACCACTTTTTAATTATTTCACCAAACTTGACTTGCTGATCGTGGTGATAGTGGGAAGACAATCGTGTTTGGATGTTTGGGGGTCTATGAGATACAGTGGATATCTTTTGGCTGATGATGATAAAATAGTTCAATGGCATTCTTACCATGAGCTGATTGAGCAGTCTATTGTGATTCCTTGGAGATCAAATAATGTCATGATTAATATGTGTTTGCGTTACTTTTTTTTTAAACCTTAGTTTACTCGAAGAAATAATGTTTTCGTAATCACAAATTTTAGTAAAATTTCTCACATTTCGAGCTTTATTATAAGTAACAGCACCCTGATTGTAAAAAGACCCTCATAAAAACTTTTAAAATAAAATAAACAAACAAATTCTCAATGACTTGCACTTGCATGATTATTTCAACATTCTGCGTAAATTGCTCTAAGGGACAAACCATTAATTTTGTCCTAGAAAAGAACCAATGCTATTGGTCAGTTTTCACAATAGATTTGGTCCGGACTTTAACATGTGCAAACAAATTTGATCTTTGTGGTGGTAAAGAGCTCCTGTTGTCGATAGTACATATCACATAAATAAATTATCTCAGGGTGATTAGAAGCCGCATCTTCTGCATCCAGAAGCTACTTGTGGGAACAGCAAAGATATACTAGCCAGTACACCCTGCTGTGTACCAACTTAGAATTTGTATTTATGTTTAGCTAGAGAAACATTTCGATACCGCGATGTGCGATTTTTTATGACGCTGCTAGTGTGCGAGTGAGTTCGTCGTCTAGCGGTCGCCACACTACTCATCTACTAACTAGGCCACTGAACTTAAGACAATGCAATAATACTATTAATTGATGATGATGATGTTGGTGGTTGTGGTGGTGTTGAAATTAATGATGATAATGGTCTCCGAATTGATGATGTTGATAAAATGGATGATGATGATGATTTTGAAAATAACCCAGGTATGGACGCTATCCCTGCCGGTGGTGATGATAGTGCACGGAAACCAGGAACTCCACAGCTAGGTCACGGTCACAGACGTCGTCAAATATTAAAATTCACACTATCATAATTTAATTTGATATTTTTTTTGGTAATTCGGATTACTTACCCTGAATACAAACTCCTGATTCCATATTGGATTTAAAGTCTGAAATGAAAAAAAAACACATTTGTAAACCATTAATAAACTTAATTTGCTTATGTTTTAGAAACTGGGCTAATCAGAAAGGCTTTTATGATAATCTTCACCTACCATTGCATATACAGGGTGTAATTGTAATGACTGTTTTCCTTGAAAAGTATGATTAATTATCACGTATAGAGGCAGAATTCGTTGAAAAAAAACACACTTATTTTTTTTCAAATTTTGTTAAAATTTGCACTAAGAAAGTAGTACTATTGACGTTCTGCGTTTTGCGCAAATAAAGGTGATAGCCCGGATCTGCCACTGCCAATCAAAACGGGGTGAGTTATTTTTATTCGTATTCTTTAGTTAACTGTGATAAAGTACAGATACACCCGTTTAGAGCCCTTTAGCCCCGAGAGAGTTTAGTAAACACCAAGAACTCCTCCAATTTCGATGTCGGTTAATGAATGAATAGGTATCTCTTGCGCACTTTATTTTATGCCAAGTAAATGCATCGTTTCGAGGGTCTCTATTTGTTTTTAACTTTATTATCTTACGCTCATGAAGTACATACATTACATACATACTCACGCCGTTACTTCCCATTGGGGAGGCAGAGATGTAAAGTAAAACAAAAATAGCGGTAGCTGATTATTTAGGACGACAGTTTTGTTATAATCGTCGGTGTTAATTAATAGAGATAGATTTTTTACATACATATTCTCACGCCATTAGTTCCCATTGGGGTAGGCAGAGACTATCGATCGCCACTTCGTACGATCCTGGCAAACCTCTCTAGCTTTGTTTACATCCATCAATCTTTTTACTTGAAAATGTTTGAATTACACTACCCCATATTTAATACTGGATTGAAATACGAGGCGACTAAGACCACAGCCTCACCAGGCGCGGC
The DNA here is from genome assembly GCA_963576735.1 of Bedellia somnulentella. Lineage (NCBI taxonomy): Eukaryota > Metazoa > Arthropoda > Insecta > Lepidoptera > Bedelliidae > Bedellia > Bedellia somnulentella. The sequence goes on from OY755189.1 coordinate 912,117, forward strand.
GATAAGTTCAAAGAAAAATCAAACATAGCCGCGAAATTCAAAAAATTTTTGCATTGCTGTCATAGTGCGGTTTATACGGTCACCAGCAAGTGTGCGCAAGACTAGATGGTCACATGACGCGCCCGCTGTTCTCTGTGTGTGGGTGAGACATTATACGGGTAGGAGTGTGTGCGCTAGGCTAGTGTAGATAACCACAGTTTTCCATCTGATGGAGAAAGTAGGTTTTTCTGCTAAAGCGGTTTTAATCTTTTTGTTTATTTCATATGGTGGATATTAAGCATTAAACTTTAATATACGAATTAATATTGAAGTAACAATCGCCGTCAAACTAACACGCTGTATAATTAGTTTAAATTTCTTAAATTAATTATCTAGTACGACGGACTGCATTTACCAACACTCACGAGTATAATAAGAGAAAAAGAAAGAAAAGAAAGAAAGAAAAAACTTTATTCAGTGCACAGGAAAATACACAACAAATAAAAAATAAAAAAAAAAACACATAGTGGTAAACAATAACAACAAAAGAACATAAGTAAAAAAATTAAAACATAAAAAAGCAGCCCTATGCAGTGAATTGGTTACTGGCTCAGCATGTTGCCACAGATGATGATGTCACCAACCGTGGCGCTGATTTTCAGCCAGTGCCATACAATTTAATATATAAAATATATTTAAAATAAAATATAAAGCGATTCGAATTTAAAAAAAACGACTTGTTTGAAAATGGTGAGAGGCAAAAGACATTACGTACAAATAATGAGTGCTTAGTTTTCTCATAGCTGACCTACTTTCGAACCAAATTGGACAGCAAGCCCCATTTCTTTAAGCAACTTCAAACGAGACCCACAGAAAAACCTGGGCTAGTGTATTTCTAAACCGACACGTATAAATAAACATTAGTTTACCTTTTTCTTAGTCTTGGTTAGAAACGTATCTATTGTCACATCGCCTTCAACAGTTTGCAGCTCCACACGAGCGTACGGGTCACTGAAATACAAAGAATACAAATTATTTGTCTATCTCAAACTCAAAGTTTCAATTAAAAGTTCAATCCTTAAATTCTCGAGGCAAAGGCAGAATTGTATAGGTATTAAATAAAGGAAAAAAAAATCGACACAGGCGGGAATCGAACCCGCGACATCGGGTATACGCCCCCATCGTTCTGCCAATTGAGCTACCGTATCAATGGCTGCCAGCGCGAAATAATTCTATCCTTTGTTTCTTTTACACTTTTAAGTAGTGTTTGCGTTCCCTACCTCCGAAATTATTACAAATTCGGAAGGCCACTTGTCTACCTTTGCAGATAGAATGCAAATTGTATAGGTTTATCTGGTGTTCAGGGTACCAACCTCACACGTTTGGGCACATGATGAGGATAGATGAGAGAAAAGTGGCGAAAGATATGTAGAGCTAATGTGGATGGCCTTGTTAGTAGACGGCCAAGCAAACATTGCGTAGGCCAGATTGAAAACTTTCTTAAAAAGGCGGGAGTTTGAAGTGAAAAGAATAAATCAGCATTTATGAGAAGTCGATGAACGTGAGGGAAGCAAGAGAGATTTGTCAAGATCGACAGTCTCTGTCCACTCCAATTGAAAGAAAGGGTGTCAGTATCACTGAGAAATTAAGCAAGTAATTATGTCGATAGTCGCATAAACATAAACTACAAAAACATACTTAATACATAAACATAGCATATACTACAATGGTAGTACGTTAGAGCTTTATCAGTATTTTTTGTGCAATTTAAGAAACCTATAATATAATCTTCTATTTCAAGTCATTTACCATCCACTTAGTAACACTTGGACCAAATTGAGAGTGTGCTCAAAAAGGCTGGCGTCCGAAGTATGAAGAATAAAAGAGCATGTATGAAAAGATTGATGGATGTAAACGAAGCTAGAGAGGTTTGTCAGGATCGTGTGAAGTGGCGATCAATAGTCTCTGCCTACCCCAATGGGAACTAATGGCGTGAGTATATGTATTTGTGTATGTATGTTACCTTCCACTTAATCACTAAAAGTCCCTAAAGAATGACTAAGACCAATATGTATTTAGATTTCTTTCCCACGACGCGTCTCGACGCCTGATAACAGTGACTCATATCTATTAAAGTAAGTCCCGGCGACTCTTCGCAACAATTACATACAATCTATGAATGTGATATGCATTCACACAATACACAATCGTAATTACATACATACATACATATACTCACAGCTATAGATTCCTAGAAGGGGTAGTCAGAGCTAAGGAATTAGAAATTCCTAAGTCACTTTTGGAAGTTAAGTGGGGAAAAGGTGGTAAAATAAAGGTTGTTGGTGATGGGTCTCCAACCGTATCGCCCAAAAATTCCTTAAAAGCCCCAATACCGTTAGTCGCCTCTTACGTTCACCCACCAGAAGAAATGGGTAGTGCTATTCTTAGCCGACACTACACAGCTTATATACTTACTAGCAACTAAATCAAGCTTCGCAAGTCAAACTCAACTGAAAAGTTCACGGTGTGTATCCCCAAAGGGATGGCAAGAGAACTAATACTTCTGAACATCCCATGACATTAACAAACGTTATTAATATACAAAATCAAGACGTAAAATATATTCTAGAATTACTTATGATAACCTTACAAAAAAAGGGATCCTAACAAGTGATAGCTAGATCATCATAATAGAAAATTTCTTAGCCATTTTTGGTCGTGGAGTTAGGCAAAGATTGTAAAATAAAGAATGTTTGGTGAGTCCCTAGTCACACTTAATACAAAAGGATTAATACTAACCTAAACCGCCACTACACAGCTATAATAACTAATAACATACATACATACATATACTCACGGCTATAAACCTCTAAACGGGGTAGCCAGAGCTTTGGAATAAGAAATTCGTCAGCCACTTGGAATTCACTTAAAAAGCCCCTTAGTAGCCTCTTACGATCACTCACGGGGTAGAAATGGGGTAGTGCTATTCTAAGCCGCCACTACACAGCTATAATAACTAATAATTTAACAAGTATTAAAGGTTAGGCAGTCGGCCTACTCGCGTGTACATAAGATATCGATGATATTTTAGTGAAGGTCGCGGGAAGGCGATAGATAACATGACTTTGACGCATGAATTCTATAGGATCATGGCGCAATATTACTGATATGATATTCATCATCATCATTCTTACAGCTGCCTGCAGGGATATGGATTTGCTACCTAGAGTCATTGGTCTATTATTTTGTAACTTTAGGAGATCCAACATTTTAAGTATATGTTCGGAATTCTTCGGATATTCGGAAGGTTTCAAACATGAGGTTTTCATGAACAATAACATTCTAATTATGTGATAGTCAAGTGTTCTCAACATTTGCATTCGGAGTTAGGTAACGCTAACACTACTTAAAAAAAATTATAGAAACAAAGGAATGAAGAATTTCGCACAAGTAACCACTTGACATTATAGCTCAATTGGCAGAGCGACGGAGGCGTATACCCGTAGGTCGCGTGTTCGATCCCCGCTAGTGTCGAAATTTTTCTTTCCTTTATTTATCCTTTATTTATTAATAATAATCCCGACATGAGGTTTTCATGAACAAAAACATTCTAATCATCACAGTTATCATGGTTTAACGATATTTTCACTGTTAAGCTTCCAAAAGTGGTTGGGGAAATGAAATGGAAATGTGGAAATGAAATGTGTGAAAAATGAAAAAAAATAAAATAAATATATCTAATAATATAGTGTAGTGAGGCTGTGTAGTGTCGGCTTAGAATAATACTAAACCCATTTCTTCCGGTGGGTGTACGTAAGAGGTGACTAACGGTATTGGGATTTTAAGGGGTTTTTGGGCGATGCGGTTGGAGACCCATCACCAACAACCTTTATTCCACCATCTTTTCCCCACGCAACTTCCAAAAGTGGCTGAGGAATTTCTGATTCCCTAGCTCTGGCTACCCCTTCAAGGGATTCATAGCCGTGAGTATATGTATATATGTATGTATATTTACAACAAAGTGTAATTATAAATTTCAGTGCAGCATGTAAATACTAATAAAGTAAAGTGATAGGTGATGATTTTTCTATTGAAAAGTTCAATAACAGTTGTGATTTAATATTATATAATATTTTTGAATTGTGCATTTAATACCATTGTACTTAATATAAAAAAAATACCTGGCTCCAAATATGTCTTTTTTTGCCAACTGACTCGCACTTAGCACCTTCAATCGAAGAAGATAACTATTCTCATCGGTCTGAAAAAGATATTAAAAATATTAGTTAGATATAAAGGTACTTTCAATATCAAAACTATCAACTTCCAAATGTGGCTGAGGAGTTTCAAACTCTGAAGCTCCGCCTTTTAGTCTTTTTGGGGTACATGGCTGTGAGTATAGTATGTATGTACTTTTAAAGCTGTGTAGTTTCGGCTTAGAATAGCACTACCCCATTTCTTCCGGTGGGTGAACGTAAGAGGCGACTAACGGACTTGGGGCTTTTTAAGGGATTATTGGGCGATGCGGTTGGAGACCCATCACCAACAACCTTCATTCTACCATCTTTTCCCCACTCAACTTTCAAAAGTGGCTGTGGAATTTCTAATTTCTCAGCTCTGGCTACCCCTTTTAGGGTTTTATAGCCGTGAGTATATGTATGTATGTATATGTACTTTTAAAGCTTAAAAAATGCAAAGTTAAGTTGTATTAAGGCAGACACACAAGCAGAACTGAAAGCCCTAAAAGCTAAATAGGTGTCGGCTGTAAACCAGCATGTCTTGGAATGGTCTATGTACTGTTTCAGACACGCATGCTGAGGCAATAACCATTTTAGCAATAAGTTACATGTTACATTTATAAACATTAATCATCATTATTTAAAATTTTCTTAATATTTGTTCTTATGTGTTTTTACTGTGTGTAAATTTTTTGACATTTATGTAAATTGTGCCAAATAAATGTCTTTTACTTTAAATTTAATTCACCGTGTAGTGTCGGCTTAGAATAGCACTACCCCATTTCTACCGATGGGTGTACGTAAGAGGCGACTAACGGTATTGCGGCTTTTAAGGGATTTTTGGGCAATGCGGTTGGAGACCCATCACCAACAACCTTTATTTTTACCATCTTTTCCCCACTCACATTTCCAAAAGTAGCTGAGGAATTTCTAATTCTACCAGCTACCCCTTCTAGGGATTTACAGCCGTGAGTATATGTATGTATGTATTTACTTTAAATGGTTTTAAGTGGTAACAGGATGGAGAGGCCCTCAAGGTTTGTAGCAACTTGGATAAGGTGTCAAAGGAAAACATGGGTACTTAGAACATCACATGACATTAATGTCATCTTAAAGTACATAAATATACTATAGATTCCTAAAATTGGTAGCCAGAGCTTTGGAATAAGAAATTCCTTATCCACTTTTGGAAGTTGAGTGGGGAAAAGATTGCAAAATTAAGGTATTATTTATTAGGTGATGGGTCTCCAACTGCATCACCCAAAATCACTTAAAACATTTCCTATATGTTTAGTTGCCTCTTACAATCTCCCACGGTGCTATTCTAAGCCAACACTACACAGATTAAAGTATAATAAACATAACATAACATATACTCATGTATATAATGTATGTAATGGAATTAGAAATTCCTCAGCCACTTTTGGAAATTGAGTGGGGAAAAGATGGTAAAGTAAAGGTTGTTGGTGATGGGTTTCCAGCCGCATCGCCCAAAAATCCCTTAAAAGCCCCAATACCGTTAGTCGCCTCTTAGGACACCCGTGGGTAGAAAGGGGTAGCGACATTCTAAGCCGCCACTACACGGCCCAAAGTATAATCTACATATACATAATAAATATTTAAAGTATAGCTTTGAAACCACTTCAGGGAGTATGGTGTGACTGTTTGAGTTGATTTACTAAAGTCGGCGAAAACAATCTTGATTGAGAGATTTTTGGGTAGAGGCCCTTTCTCAGATATGGTCATCTAATAGAACTAACCCAATTTTTACATTGTTATATAGAAAATAAGCTTAAGGCCAAGGTCCTTAAGTTTTTTTAAGAGATGTAATATTTTTCCTCATGTTATTCTCTATCCATAAATGGTTGAGAAACTGTTTTCCCTTATTTTTTTAGGTTTAAAACTTGCATTGTATGTGGTTTGCAATGGCAGTTCAGGATGACTAAGAAGGATAATGTGGGGCAGATACTGTTTAATTATTTCCTATTTTATATTACTACTATTTTAACTTTTTAAAGTTATTAAGTACAGTAGTTTTGGCTGTGTGTTGATTCTAATTCAGTCAGTCATTGTGCCTTTTATATATATAGAGACAACATTAAAATAAGAAAAAAACATTTTGCTTGTTTTATAAACTCTGTACACTATGACATATGACACAGATCAAGTTCACCCCAAGGTAATATTATGAATATTATTGGTAAAAACACAGAAACAACAAATTACTAAAAAAAAATTAAAACACAGGTCTTTGTATATTATTCAGGTGAAAAACTCCATTACTGGCATGTCAAGGGTTGTGATTTAGTAGTATTTAAAATTTTGAACATTCTTATTTGCTGTTATCTGTGTTATGAAATGAGTCACACTAACACATAGTCAAATAAGTAATTCTCACATAGATTTAGACAAAATCTTTCACTTTTTGTACCTACACAAACAAATTAGTCATACTTGACATACTAACCAATAACCTTATGCTTGAATTAGTACAAACCATGATTAGCACACATTTGGAAAGAAAAATAAATAACAAAATCTCACTACAAGCTTTCCTTAATCACCTACACTAAAACTTAGCAGTGCCGACATAGCTATAAATTGATAATACTGTCAATATTATCATTTAGCACCGTGGATAATCACCATGCTAAAAAGAACAATGATTGTGTAGCTCTCCTATAGAACATAACTTTTGATTGTATTCTCTATTTTAATACTTTCATGAAACTTACACGAGTGTCTGACTGCCACGCCATCACCCATGTGAAAATTACAATGTTTTATGTAGGATATTTAGAACAATTGACTTTTCTACACATTTGCAGCTACGATAAACCGTGACACGTTTCTTTACTTAGTTTTCACTCCGCGTTATTCACTAGTAAATAAACACTTTGATGCATAAACAAACATAAAACAACATAAATAAAATACACACGAGAACAATGAGCAAATTCAAAGGAAAATATAATTAAAATTCACAAACAAATTATTAAAAAATACGAATACGAAGTAATCTCGACGACCATTTGACAGCTGGTACTGGTAAGTTTAACACTTTGACATTTGACATGACATGAAAATGACAAACACAATGGAACGATATGCAATGCATTTTGTGATGTATACTATACTATTTTACTATGTAGCTCAGTCCCTGCTTTCGAATGATTTTTCTTATCGATGTCATTGATCGATGTTCAATCAACAAAAAAGTACACTGCGCTAGTATTTGTACATACTTTTAATAATTGTATTATGCTATCTGTTATTTTAGTTGCAGAGTTGCAGACCAACGAATACTACCGTGTTGTAAACTGCGTTAGGCCAGCTCGATGGACTACGCCAAAACCACCCATTAGGATGAGTTTGGGCCTCGGTCTGCAACGAGTGAAATTTTAGTGTTGCATTAGATTTGAAGTAATAAATTATTGTCATTTTGCGTTATACTTATAAATAAAAGATGTTATTAAAGGAAAGAAAAATTTCGACACTGGCGGGGTTCGAACCCCGCCAGTGTCGAAATTTTTCTTTCCTTTAATAACATCTTTTATTTATGAGTAATAATCCCCACATGAGGAATTCATGTCAAAAAACATTAAATTATGCGTTATACTTGTTCTTGAGTACACAACAATACATATTAATATAAAAGCTGCAAAAGCTTGAGCCGTACATGTCCGAAGGGGTTGGCAGAGGTACTAATACTTCTGATCATTATGTGACATTGTCACCTGATGTTCATAGTACCCTAGTAGTAGTTATTATTAGACAGTGTACTCACGTGATAGGTAGAGAGCAGGCCTATCGCCATTTTATTAAAAACCCCTTAATTAAAATTGTGAGTGGTGAGAAAAAGAATATCTCCGTTAAATTCGCTGGGTTTTCAGCTATCCAGGTTCTTTTTGATATTTAAACAATATTTAGCGAATAACTGCACAGACACCGCAGAAGTAAACATTCCCGAAGTGTCTCTGCTATGTACCTTTAATGTTGTGATTAAAGTAGTGAATTCAGCTCACAGTATGTTACCTTCCCTACCTTAAAAAAACGTGACCAAAGCTTGGAATTAGGTATTATTTAGCCATTTATATACATTGAGTGGGGATAAGATTGAAAATAAGGATAGGTGACGATTGGATTCCATTTCCATCACAAAGTCTCTGTCTACCTTCATGGAAATAATTGATGTTCCAACAACATAGTTAATGAATCACCTAAAAACTTCTTATTTGCTTGATATATACTCCTTTAGTAGCCTTGTACCCCAGGGAAGGAAAAGGTAGTGCTATTTTGAGTTTTTGGAGAGGCAGGTTTTTTGCTGTAAGTAACATTTGATTAATTGTATAACTAGATTTATTATTTATGTAATTAAATTAACCTGCCAAGTTCAAATTCAAAAGCATTTTATCCAAGATATTTTATACCAAGTACCTACGTGCTACGTGTGCATTTTCACAACTATAACATATTTTAAGTTCTGTTTATGGTAAAGTGAATATCGGCCAGATGAACCGTTGACATGAATAAGTTGGCGGGTAGTGGCTGGATGTGGAAGGTGGAGAACTTGGTCTTGTGGCGTGTCTTGCGAAGGGCAAATGTTTATCAGTAGATCAGGCTCCTAATAAAGATGATTGTGATCGATATTAAAGTGCATCTAAACTTTTGTACTGTAACCCTTTTGTCGGTGAACAATTAGACGATAGGAACTTGGCCCCCCTTTAAACAGTTATGTTTTTGGTGGGATTCCAATACTTTTGTTCATTGAATCATACATACATACATATACTCACGGCTATAAATCCCTAGAAGGGGTAGCCAGACCTAAGGAATTAGAAACTTCTCAGCCACTTTTGGAAAATTTGAGTGGGGAAAAGATGGTTAAATAAAGGTTGTTGGTGATGGGTCTCCAACCGCATCGCCCAAAAAACCCTTAAAGCCCCAATACCGTTAGTCGCCTCTTATGTACACCCACCGGAAGAAATGTGTTAGTGCTATTCTAAGCCGACTCTACGCAGCATTTCATTGAATCGTATCTACTTTTTTCTTTTTGTGCCACGCCTGCGTCCATTGGCACTTAACCATTTTTTCATTTTCCAAAACTGTTCCTTTACTATAACGCTAACAACTAGAATGAAGCCAAATTTCAGATTTGTAGGTCTTACTGTTTGACCAACAATTTTATAAATAATAACGACTAAAACCTGACTGATACTTGACCAATTTCCAATTTTCTAATTTTTGCTTTACTCTTTTAATGCTAACTATCTCCATGCCAGTTTTCAGATTTTCAGAAGTATTACTTACTTAGAGAAGTATTACCAACATTTTATACATAATTTTGACTAAAACCTGACTCACACATGACCAATTTCCAATTTGTGAATTTTTCATTTATTTTTATTCTCACGACTACCTAAATGACAGATTTCATATCGTTGGAAGTGTCCTAGAGGTTTTGATTACCAGTGAGTGAGTCAGTGCCAAAAGTAGCTATTTTCACGGGGTCACATTTCAAGATCTATTATAATAGGTAACTATAGTTAAGTCTATGAATTTTGCGCACTACTTTAGAGATATGATGACGGCGGTACAATTTAATCTCTGTACTTGCAATAGACACTGCGCTACAGATGGGTCGAAAGTGCGTCGAAACGGTTCGTGAGCATAGTGCACGGCATGCGCGTGGCCTGTTGCGGGAACTTTGCCTGCTCACTGCCGTGCGCTTAGATAGGAACATCAAAGTATAGCGCTCGTAAGAAAAAAATGTAGCAAATGATACTGTAAGAATACACTAACAAAGTAAGCAAGTAAGTACAAACATTATTCTGAGTCCATGATTTGCTTAATGTACTATAATTTTGTATATCAGTATATTAAATTACCATTTCATGCTTTAATCCACACCCAGGCTTATGAGAACAAAAAAAATATTCTCCAAAGACTTTAAATATTTTTTTTTCATAACCTTTACTGCGAAAAAAGACATCTCAAGACTAATATTTATGTTGAAAGAACTAACCATTTAACACATAAATATGAGGTGGGATAATATAAATAACAATTAAGCATTTTTAGAATTTATAGAAACTCCTCAGCCAAATTTGGAAGTTGATAGGGGAACAAGATGGTAGAAATATAGTATCGAAGGTATCTAAACCGCATCGCTCGAAAACCGCTTAAAAAGCTCCATACCCTTAGACACCTTTTACGACAGCCGTGGGTAGAAAGGGGTAGTGACATTCTAAGCCACCACTACACGACACGGATTAAAATTCAACTACACAAAACACTTTCAATTATCATACTCTTCCGAAATCTTATCAATGTTGTGAACGATGAGATAAAACGTAGTAACCCACATGGTTTAATACCACCCTCATAATAATGTATCCTTACTTAACTTGATGCGCTTGTATACTGAGTAGATACATTTTATGGGTACAAACCAAAAATTGCAAACAAAACAAATCTTCCAAATGTGGCTTAGGAGTTTCCAGCTCTGAAGCTCTGGCTACCCCTTTTTGGGATTTATGGCCGTGAGTATATGTATGTAAACTAAAAAGTAAAATGCAGAATTTGGGATAACTATTTCTGTACCAAAACTATTGCTCCCATATACAAAAATGATTTAAAATGCCTGCTCTTAAGCGGCACTTAATAATTTTCGGTAACAAAATTGATTGATTTAATTAAAACTAAATAGTAAATAATGTGTTTTTTAATGGGCTCGCAAAATCTTAAATGGTTATCCACAGTTGCCAGGTTAAGCCTTTCGAAAATATTGACGATGACAAGGCTCCGTTTTTTCGCCTTAAAATAGTTCTACCCCATATCTTAGCAGGTTTCGTAAGAGGTGATTTAGGGTTCCGAGGCTTGCAAGTTGAAGTTGGGAAATGCGGTTAGAATCCCATCGCTAATTCTCTTTAATGTACAATCTTATCTCCTCTCACCAAATAAAATCGGCTGAAGAACTTCAATTCTAGAGCTCTGGCAACTCCTTTTTGGGATGTATGGTAATAATGATATATAATATATAATAATAATGCAGATATATTTTTACGATGAGTTCTTACAGCCCATATATGTCCCCACCAAGGGGCTCGAGCCTTCCCTATATAGGGCGATTTGGCCATAGTCCACCACGATTTTTACGATGATGATTAATAAAATATTTTAATAAAAATATTATCTGATTAGAACCTAAATAAATCAACAGTTATCTTTATTTAAGACAGATCAAAATCTAAATGAAATACTTTTAATCTCTCATTTAATTACATAATTAGTTGGATTTTTGCTCATAAAGTGTAACAAAAAATATTATTGAATTGTTGTTTCCAGCTTGTTCGGTGAGGTTACAGACTGAGTACACAGGGATTAAAAGAATTAAAATAGACTCACATTAATTTAATATTATGGTGGTGGTAGAGGAGAAATTTTATACAAAGGCTTTATATATATTTAAAGGGGAAAAAGGTAACCAGCTATGTTATCAGTTAATCTATGAAATTATGATAATTACATAATAATAATAGTCAAAATTTATTAATATTTCTCATGATTCTGCCTTGTGTGATTTGTTTAGTTCACTCTTCGTGCCGGTTCTTTTCATCTAAATAACATTTGCCATATTTTGTTGGTAGAAATGAATAACCAAATTCAACTGGATGTGTGTTTTACTGATTTATTATTTTTTTTAAATGACATGGTTTGTTAGAAAATGTAGGTGTATAACATTTGCGACTAGGCTATTTTTAGACTGTCATAAAAAGACGTATTAATTACGTACGGTACGCATTATAATTTCACAATAATTATACAATCGTTAAATACAATTTCAGCCATCGACTGCATAATCATAAAATACGGGTAAGGTATTCTCTTCGGTTCTCCTCAAGTTACTCTAAGGTATGGTTTAAAACGACTTTCCTTTGCCTTAACTTAAAAATCGACCTATTGGTATTGACTAAATATAAAATGTATACCTGATACTGTAATGAATACCGAGGCTCCATTCTGACTGCAGGTGTATTCCGTCTCCACGCGGACCATGATGATGATCTGCTTCTATGCGTTTCCACGACATTTCCCGTTTCATTTATGACCTGCAGAGGTCGTACACTATGCATGGTCGATGTCGATATATCTCTCATTTTGCACTTGAATCACAACACTAGAGATCAATGAAGAAAACGTAAATTCGTTCATTTGAACTTATTTAACACTTTTTCACTTTTAATAATGTGCAAAATACGTCCAAACACGCTGCCGTATCAGCCATATGACTGTTCTAATCTTATCAGAAGAAAATAGGCGACAGATAAAAGAATTCACAGCTAATTAGCATCAACGCGTGGCGGACTGCAGCGAGAGACTTACTAATTTGTTTTTTATTGCTATCAGTCGTTGCCGTTAATCAACCTTTTTCTTTTACTCTGAACGAACATTTGGAGTTGATGACTTTATAATTTTTTATTTGTTTTAAGTTCAAATGTAAAGCAAAGTTATACTAAATCAGATTTTTATCAACGTTATCTTTTGTTTAATTTTATCGGATGATTATATTACGTTTCAGTATGAATAAAGGAAATTGACACTTTCAAGGATAAACCCATTTCAATTTTTCTTTTAACTTTTTCCTTTAATTAATAATATATTTCGATTACAAAAACATACATTTGCTCATAGCGTTATAGCGCCTTAAAAAAGAATGACATAAACTGGATTTTTTCTCTAAAATAGGAGGGAAAAAATATATTCTTGCTGAAGATTTTCTAACAATACGGCACCCACACGGAAAGAAGCATGTTGAACTGAGAGGCACTTTACAGTACAGAGCGCAATAAATACAAAACATATTTCATTCTTCTAAGTCTCTCGTATATCTCACATTGACCTTAAATTTTCACTAAAGTTACATTCTATTTTCGTAAACTGTGATGTGAGTCTGTAATCCGTAGGATACGAATATAAACTCTTTATCGTCATATCTGGTAACAAATATTATATAATTACGTACATACATGCATATACTCACGGCTATAAATCCCTAAAGGGGTAAATTCTTCAGCCACTTTTGGAATTAAACTGGGAAAAATATTGTAATATACACGTTTTTGGTGTGGGTCTCCAATCCAACCACTTTGCCCAAAAATGACCTCTCGATTTCGAGACGACGAGTCGCCTCTTACGATCACCTATGGAAAGAAATGGGGTAGTGTTAATATAAACTAACACTACCCAGCAATGTATATTATATATATTATAATTAAAAGGGACATATTATTGACAAATACATGACAGTAATGTTTACTTTAATTGTGAATTATGAATGTGAATCAATTGTACGTGTTGAATTTTATTATAATTATTAGCCACATAATGATGCCACCTAATAAAATAAACATGAATTTTCCTACTCTGTGTAAACATATACATGTACTCTCGCCGTTGGTACATGTTGTAGGCCATTGAGGTAGGAAGAGACTGTATAAAATTGAGAAATAAATATGATTCATGTTATAACTAAATGCTACCATTACAGAAGCGATGTGTTTATATACTTTTACAATTTTGAAATTCTCACTTCTTGAGATTCCCATACATTATCATGGGCAATTATATTATTATTTTACTGCCTTGTAGTCCCGGCTTTGAAGGTCACTAGTCACTACCTCTTTCTCTCAATGGGTATCGTAAGAGGCGACTAAGGCTATGAGGCTTTTTCCGTGGTTTTTGAGCGATGCGGTTAGGGACCCATTAACAATGATACTTTATTTTTATCATCCTGTCCCCTATCAACTTCCAAATGTTGCTGAGGAGTTTCTAGCTCTAAAGCCCTGGCTTCCCCTTTTTTGGATTTATGGCCGTGAGTATATGTATGGAAACTTTGGACTTTTAAAAATTACGTTAAATTTTATTAAGTTTGGTAAATTGGTTTCTTTAGGAGGATTTGGTTGAAAAACGAATTAAAAATTTATTCAGTTTTCAAAAGTACATAATGTTCGTCTTAACCTAGTTAGTTATTTAAAGTACAAAATATAACATTTTCCTGTTCCTGAGCTAGGTAATTTACCTGTATTTCAGGCAACAATAAACAAAAAAGGCTTAAACTATCAGTTTTCATATAATGGTATTGGTAAGTAGTGTATAAATTATTATCAGACTCGATTGTATCTAACTAATTGTATTATTATGATAAAAAATAATAAATAAAAAGTATAAAACCTTTGTTGTAACAAAATACTCTAATAGGTCTCAGATGTCCATGATCAAGTTTTTAAAAGACTTACGCCCGATTTCTGAATTGAGTATTCCAGCTGAGAACAACTTAAGTATCGTTCTATAGCATTGAAATCTGAACAACTGAATGAGACAAAACGATATTTAAGTCGTTCTCAGCTTACTTCTGGATTAAAAGTTCCCGGAGGTGATGGGTTAGATTTCCAATGAGGGCAATCATTTGTATGATTTTTAGTCATAGATATTATAGATATTTGTAATGAATATTAATATAACTTTTTTTATGTATCCTATACCACAAATCATTATTATACTTCTGTTGGAGCGAATGTGATCTATGTGTTATGTTAATGATTATTCGTATTACTTAAAATAGCATAACATAACATACATAACATATACTCACGCCAATAGCTCACATTAGTAGGCAGAGACTATCGATCGTCACTTGGTACGATTCCAGCAAACCCCTCTAGCTTAGTTTACATCCATCAATCTTTTCATACTTAAAATAGGCAAACAATGATGTTAACATAAAAAGGTTATAATCATACTTATTCTTCTGAATATTACGACTTAATCTCAATTTTAATTGTTCTGAGGAAACTTAAGACCCTAGGAGTGTGCGGTGTGGCCCTGCACTGGGTCAAAAGCTACTTGGAGAACCGTAGTCAACTCACAAAGGTTGGGTCATACGAAAGTGACCTTGCGAAAGTCAGTTTTGGAGTTCAGCAGGGCAGCATCCTGGGCCCTACTCTCTGCTTGGCGTACCTTACCGACTTACTTACTGCTGACCTGGGAACCTACAGGACAATTTGCTACGCAGATGACACGGCTCTAGTTGGAAGCTCTATTTACCCCCGACTTTTGTATTAGGCTTGTTACATAACTCCTCCTAAACTGTTGATCCTGATTGACTGAAGTACCTGGGCCTGATACTCGACGAGCCTTAGTAACGAAATGCATGTACTCAACCTGTCGAAGAGAATACATAGACTTATAGGGGTAATGTCACTTCTCAGAGGCGCTGCAGGTTTTAAGGTTCTGCGGACAGTGTACTTCACTTTGTGCCAATCCCTTCTCGCGCATTGAATTATGGGGAAGGGCAGAAAAACATTTGTGATAGGATTATAAAGATCTAAGCGCGCTCAGCTAAAGGTCATGCTGAAAAAACCTTTTAGTTACCCCACCGATTTACTTTATAAAGAGGCAGTAATAAAGAGTCCTCAGTTTGAGGCAGTTGTATATTCACCAGGTTTGCATCTTAATGCATAATTCTGTTCTGTCTTCTATGGAACTGAACCTCCTTAGGTCTTCCCGGGTCTATCTGATAGTGGTTCCCACGGTAAAGACTACCCTTGCAAAGGCAAAACGGATTGTCGGCCTTCATTACTGTTTATAATAAGGTGGCACAAAAAGGTCTTATTGACAAAAACGACTCCACCTACCAAGTTAAATTAAATCTGTCTAGGTGGATGCTCGATGCAGGTTACGATGACACAGAAAGCATTCTACATCCCTGTTGTATATAATAATATATTTGTATAAAATATTTATTTGAAAATAATTATATATTCATAAATGTATTTTTTTTTATTAAATTTAGTTTGTTAATCATGTTTTAATTTTTTTCATTATCATCAACTCAATGTATATTTTAATTAACAGTGTAAAATGTTACTATAACTGTCAACTGGATTCCCAAAATACAGGCCTAGCCTGTTTTGGAACCCCTGCTTAAGTCTGTACTGTAAATGCCTTATTAAACATATTTTTTTTGTTATCATATTTAGCTTAGGCACACACACTGCACCTAGCATTCTAACTATTTGAAAAAAGAAGTCATATGCTTTTCGATCTACGTATGTGTGTATCACATCAAATACATGGTTGTGTGTGAAATCTATATTTATCATGAACAGTTTATGTTCACTGTTACATAGATATATTGTCGTCTCAACAACCCCGATAAAGCTTACTCTAAAGTCATATGACTTTAGAAAATACACTTTGGCATAGGCTTAATTTAGGTTTTACATTCTTGCCTATCTGCATCGGAAGCAAGGTTGTGAGGGAAAACTCATAACAAAATGCTGAGTCAGATTCCTTTTTGTTACTGCGCATCAGAAGTGTTATTGGTTCGTAGTATGTTTTTGTGCCTCAGCATGTTTTTGTTGTTTTATATTATTTATTAAATACTTTTAAATGTTACATTTAAAAATATTTTTTCATCTTGTGTTTTTAAAACTAGTTGAAAGTCGCTTTTTTGCAGTAGCGTATAAACGTTTTCTTTCCTTCTTTCTTTTTGTTTCATCTGAGATCCTAAGGTTTTACGATTGGAATATGGATACATTAGGTATTTGATTTAGTTGTTTTTTTAAAACGAAATTGAATATTTTTATTTTGGTAACGTAAACGTTCACGCCGTTTATCCCCGAAGAGGTTTGCAGCGGTACCAATACTTCTGAACATCACGTGAGAGCGCCACCTAGTGTCCAAAGTAGGTACTCACGTTTTCCCTCACCGTTAACAACCATGATAAATTAACCACACGTATGACTTTAGAAAAGACATATTGGTTCGACCCGGGATTTGAACTCACGCCTGTCTGTTTACAGGCGGGTGTTCTATCCATTGGACTATCATGTCGCTATACCTACCTATAAGCATAAAGAAGAGAGAAATTTACTCAAAAATATTTTACTAAATTTGAGAAGGAAATGGACTTATGTTTTTATCTATTCCAATAGGAATAAATGGCGTGTGTGGTATGAAATATTTTGTTTCTAATAATATCTTTCACTTTTATCTCACTCACAAAATTATAACATTACGTGCTTAATATATAAGTCAGAAACATGTATTGCAAATTGCAACTAATTTTTAGTTCAAATGGTTCAAATGGGCATCGATGCTTATTAACATCGATTAAAATTTTTCAATACATCACTGTTTTACTTCGCTACCTACTAATTTCATTCTCACCTCACTCATTTGACTCATTCAAAACAGAATACATTGAACAAAAGTACGCAACGCACAGAACAGAATAGTATAGTTGTTTTGTTTTGTTTGTTGATTTGTCAGATGTTCGAAAAAGTTATGTGTTAAAAACATCCATGAATGAAAAGAAAGCTAAATAAAATAGGTAACGCAAAAGCCCAAAAATGTCGCAAACGCAACAGCTCATCAACGAAAACAGCAAATACATCTTGGAGTAAGTATTTTACATTGTGTTGTAAATTGAATAATCTCTCGAACCAAATATCATGTATATCTTCTTTTTCAAGTCTTTTCTCGGAGCAGACTGTTGACTCGCAAACATTAGATTCTATTTGCGCACAAGTACAGAAGAGGTTTTCCAAATCAGAGCACTTTAACCGTAAGTATTTCCTATCCTAAGTATTTATTCACGTTTGATCACGTGGTGTATTGTTACATCTCATACTGTATGATAATGGCATGTATTTAACGTATTTTTATATTAAATTTATTCACCTTCTTTGATTTTCAATTTCAGTATGTCTCTTACTATCATCTCTTATAACTGGAGGTGATTTATCACTGCCCGGCCAGCGAGTGGTAGCTCTAGCCCTTATCCATGATATCTACAAGCAGGATAACCCATTCAGCCCATTATTCCTGCACTTGTTAGAAGGAAAACCAAGTCTTCTGCCATTGTTGCCGCAAGAGCGATTGTTTATTGGGCAACTGTTTGGTTACACCTCAGGTTCTAAAGATGTAAGTATATGCAAAAAAATAATATTACATACATATACTCACGGCTATAAATCCCTTAACGGGGTAGCCAGAGCTTTGGAATGAAAAATTCCTCAGCCACTTTTGGAAGTTGATTGGAGAAAAGATGGTAATAATAAATGTTTTTGGTGACGGGTCTCCAACCACATCGCCCAAAAATCACTTACGTAGCCCCATACCCTTAGTAGCCTCTTACGATCACCCACGGGTAGAAATGGGGTAGTGTCATTCTAAGCCGACACTACATGGCTAAATATATTATTTGTCAGTAAAAACAACTTACTTCTAACTTTTTATTTTATGTTATTGGAATTATAAATAAAATATAAATAATGATTGATAATATTAATTTATTAAAACTATACCATAATCTTAAGACACTAATCAAAATCAAATTTGCTATGAAAGAGAAAATTGAGGTGTGAATTGTTATTTAATGAATATGACATTTGTTTTTGATGCCAGGATCAATGATAATTGATAGTCTCTGGCTACTCCAATGAGAACTAATGGCATCAGTATATGTATACATGTATTGTTTTTAATGTAAAACTTGTGTCCTGCATTTAGCCATCTGTTTAGATCAGGTATCAAGCCTTTATGTCACTTGATATGATAAGGGAATTTTTAATTTTTTCAGTAGATCCCTTAAACACAAACATACATACCCTTCCTTTTGTATAAAATATCATAAATGCATATACTTGAGGCAGCGAAGTTCAAAAACAAAAAGCCAAAGTTTCAGAATCAGTAATTCCATATCGAATTTTGATACATACATATACATACATACATATACTCACGGCTATAAATCCCTAGAAGGGTTAGCCAGAGCTAAGGAATTAAAAATACCTCAGCCACTTTTGGAAAATTGAGTGGGGAAGAGATGGTATAGTAAAGGTTGTTGGTGATGGGTCTCCAACCGCATCGCCCAAAAATCCCTTAAAAGCCCCAATACCGTTAGTCGCCTCTTACGACACCCGTGGGTAAAAAGGGGTAGCGACATTCTAAGCCGGCACTATGCGGCAAAAAGAAATGGGAAAAAGGTTGCAAAATAAAGTATAGTCTCCATCAGGGTCTCCTGCCAAATCCCCCAAACCCTAAATCGCCTCGAACAACATGAAGAAATTGGTTTGTGCTAGTTTTAGCCTTCTACACAGCTAAGATATATCTTAATTAAGCATGCCTGTAAAACAATTTATAAAATCACTAGCTTTCCGTCCACGGCTTCGCCTGCGCGGGATTCGGTTATATTGCGGTATAACGCAAAACTATAAGAAAACTTTTTATTCCCATGATTTCCCTCAGGGATATCATTTCCCGGGAGAAAAGTACCCTATTATTTAATTCGGACTTATAACTATACGTCTACAAAATGTCAAGGCAATCGGTTCAGTAGTTATGGCGTGAAAGCGGAACAAACAAACAAACTGACTTTCTGATTTATAATATTAGTAAGGATTATTTTTCCATTTCAGTCATTAAAAAAGACAGCAAAACAAGTAATGGTATGTGAAGTGAACCCCAAAGAGCTGGAGTTTGACTACACTCCGCTTCAAACATGTGTCACCGAGCGACTTTCTGAGATGAGCTCTATGGCACGAGCCACAGCGCCGGCTTTAATACCTGTTTCTGATGGGTGAGTTGATTGTATTAACCTGTGACTTCTCGAGCACTAGCGAAGGACAAGTACCGTCAAAACCCGGGAACATAAGAATTATTTATTATGTAATTTAACTCTTAAAATAAAAGAAATAAGGGGTTAATTCGAACACGGTAAGCTGGCCATCGACGGCTCCACGGGGAGCCATCGGGGTTTGACGGTACTTTTACTTCTGGCTACTCTGGGAGCCGGCGGGACGTGAAAGGTTAATAAATAAATACATACAGACATATTACACAAATCAAGATGATCCCTAGAAAGATACAATAAGGCAAACTGTGATGGTAAAATATTCCCATTTAGTTTTACATAATTAGATACATTTATTCATGTTAAAACAACACAATGAGTTCGACTATCCAACTTTCAAAAGTGGATGAGGAATATCTAATTCAAAAGCTCTGGCTACCCCTTCTAGGGATTCATAGCTGTAAGTATATGTATGTTATGTTAAAATATAATTACACAATACAATGAGTTTGACTACACTCCGCTGCAGACATGTGTCACCGAGCGACTTTCTGAGATGAGCTCTATAGCACAAGCCACAGCACCTGCTTTGATACCTGTGTCGGATAGGTAAGTTGTTAGTTATTATTATATAAATACAAACTTCATCATATATTTATTTAATGATCTTAATTGTATAAAATCTATTTATTACGCATATGTACGTAGTGTTCTAGAATTCGCTTTTTCTATTTGGTCCCCGCATTATCTAAAGTATATTCAAATGATTGAGTCGATACAGCGCATATTTATACGTCACTTGGACTTCAGAACTAAACGATAGGACTGCACCTACGAAACGTCATGCAAACATCACAAAATATTACAACTTGACCAGCGCCGCATTCTTTTAGACATGTTAGTTCTGCATGATGTTTTGAGTGGTCGGATGGATTGTCCCAACGTAGTTTCCCAAATTGGACTAAACACGCCTGCGCTCAGAACTCGCCATACTTTTAGAAAATTGTTTCACCTACCTTTTGCTAGAACCAACTATGCTCATAACGCGCCTATTCAACGAATTTTAGATGAGTACAACAAATATTTTTATTCCCTCGATCCGTTTGCACATAGTAAGTCTATTTTCAAACGCTTGGTTCTAGACGCTATAGTTGTTTAGGTAGATTCTTCAACCATTTCTATGTCATATTATTTAAATAAGGTTTTACTATTATATAACGTTTATGCATATCAATACAATCACATTCACATACATACACTCACATTCTCATATACACACTCACACATCATAACACACATTACACACACCACACACATTATCATTCAAGTATCATCAATTATCATTAATATTAAATTTTATTCTTTTCTCAATTGTTTAGCATTTTTACATATATTTTTTTTTCTTTCTCTGTTGTTACTCATTGTGTCTTTAGATAGTTTAGTTTATTATTATTATTTTTTTCTTTTGAATTAACTGTGTGTGTATCTTGTTTTAACTTGTGATCATCTTTTATTGGCCTTATTTACTGTACTGTTTCAACTTACTATATAATATGTGTTGCTGTTGATGATCCTTATATAATAAATAAATAAAATAAAATAAAATATGATTTTTCATAGGTCAAACAAGTTCATCTATCATGGGATTAGATAAATCGGTATAGGCTGGGCTAGACTGGTCTGTCTTTTGGCTTGCAGGAGAAACTAGTTTAACCTTGGCGGAACTGATACTCGGTCAACCTATGTACTCAGAAATGCTATGGTCCAGTTAGGTTAGAAGTAGGGTTACCAGAATTTTTTTCGGCTTATACGGGACAAATGCTTAAAAAGGTTAAAAATACGGGATTTAAGTTCAAATGAACAAATGGGACAAATGAAAAAACAAAACTTGAGGAGCAAGTAAGTCTTAAGTCTCAACATATTTTTGTCACTTTTTTCATATTTATAAAAATCAATACAATTATAATCATAATTGAAAATAGTCATAGGCTCGCTTTTTAACAAATCTGCGTGCGTAATTATCGAGCGTAGATAGATTGATTTGTAAGAAAAAAATGATGCGTGGCTACATAGAGGTCATGGCTAAAATACGGGACAGAGACTGTCCCGCCGGGAAATTTCAAATTAGGCCTAAATTACGGGACGTCCCGAGAAATACGGGACCTCTGGCAACGCTAGTTAGAAGTCAAATGCGGTGGCAAAGCTGTGGCTTTTAGGAACTTGCAGCCATGAGTACATGCATGTATGTATCTTTGTCTACGCTTTGCTGCAGACATGTGTCAGCGAGTGATTGTCTGAGATGAGCTCTATGGAACGGGCAACAGCGCCGGCTTTGATACCTGTTTCCGATGGGTGAGTTGGTGGTTGATTTTAGGACGAACTAGTTTTTCACAGGCCAAACCTGTTCATATATTCGGAATACGATTAACGGTTATAGACTAGGCTTACCCAGTTCAACCTTTGGTTTAACCTAGGCAGAACTGATAGTCAGACAACCTGTCCTCTCAGAAAGAAATGCTGTGGTCCAGTTTGGTTAGAAGTCGAATTCGGTGGCAAAGCTGTGCTACCTCTTTTGGCAACTCACAGTGTATATATATGATTAACTACACTCCGCTGCAGACATGAGTCAGCGAGCGACTGTTTGAAATGAGTTCTTTGGCGCGGGCAACTCCACCTGCTTTGATACCTGTGTCAGATGGGTGAGTTGATTATATTTGTTCTGTGTGTTGTATAATTTATACAAACAGGCACTTACGGCAATAAATCACAAAAAGGGGTAGCCAGAGACCCAGAACAAAAATTCTTCAAGTACATTTTGAAATTCAGTGGAGAAAAGATTGTATAAAAAAGGATAGCTAATGATAGGCCTCCTACCGCATCGCCCAAAAATCGCTTAAAAACCCCAATACCCTTAGTCACCTCTTATGACACCCGCAGGAAAAAATGAGTAAGTGCACTGCAGCTATAATGGAAATATAATTGATACCAAATTCAAAAATGTTATTAATTCTCTATCAAAAAGAATTTTGTTCCACAAATACTCTTTTACTTTGAGGATAATTAAAATTGTTTCATTATTTTATTTGTCTATTCTAGAAGCCCACCAAACCGCATTGCCATGAAAGAGCTGCTAGAGGCACTAATGGCGACCGACTACAGTCCACTACAGAAGACTTTGAAAGCGGCCGGACCTATACCACCGCCAACGTTTATGCTTGATAGTATGGATACACCTTTTCATGAAGAGGTAAAGATTACTCCATCACCCTTTATCTCAATTTTTTATATGTACTACTAAATTAAATTGAATTTAAATAGTGTGGGCATAGTGAATTATATAAAAAATTACGATAATAAACTCTTTATTAATTCATTCACTAATGAGACTATTAGGCTTTTAATTTCTGTACAAGTTCCCCAATTAAATGCTATTTATCAAGGTAACAGTGAGGGAAATCATCATCACGAGGCTGAGTTGTCCTTGATTGTGTGACATTATTGCAAAGTGGTCATAGGTTTCCTCTCTATCATATGTGCATGTGCAAACTGTCCAAGCAAATATGGGTATTCAGAACACCAGGTGACATTGATGTAACATGATGTTCAGAAGTATTAGTACTTCATCAACACCTTCGGGGATTTACAGCCTGAAATTTGAGTTGAGTTTGCAAAAAACAGAGAAGAAATCGAAAAGCAGACACTCTCTCGAAAGTGGGAGGGCGGGCGCAGTGCATTCCGCATGAAGACTGCAGTTATTTAGCGGAATTAAGCGAAGTAACTAATTAATATTTGTATTGCTATGGATATTCGCAAATTAACGTCTGATTCAATCCAATAGCATTAGATTTCCAATTATTTCTGACTAGCTGACACGCACGACAGATTTTTTACTGTAAATTTGCTTATGCCAAACTTAAGGCGTTTTGTCCAGTACTCTGAGTTCAATCAGGCGTGAATATTTTATTGGTAAACTTTTCCTGGATGATAAGTATCCTATGTCACAATTTGGGTCATTATCTTGCATTCTGCCAAATTTCATTCATTTATATTAAGTGCTTGAGGAGCCTTTTCGCCTCAAACATCTAAACTTTCACATTTATAATATTAATAGGATAAACTAATATAATTCCACAGGTAGTATGGAAGAATCTAGTCAACCGAGGTACCCATGTACCTTTATACGACAGCACCTATGAAGGGCTTATCGGGCTGAAACCTGCTGAGCCAGTTGAGAAGAAACCAACGCCAGTCAAGGAAGTTAAGAAGGAAACTAAAGTGAAAGAGGTTATGGTATGTGTATGATCTAATAATATGTTCTGATTATATAATTAAAAGTGGTGTGCTCAAGGTCCGAAGTTTTAATCCAAAGGGGGTCGCACATATTTTATTTCTACAATGCAATAAAGAGTTTTACTATTCTACATACATACCTACATACATATACTGACGGCTATAAATCCCTAGGAGGGGTAGCCAGAGCTAAGGAACTAGAAATTCCTCAGCCACTCATGGAAAGTTGAATGGGGAAAAGATGGCAAAATAAAGGTTGTTGGTGATGGGTCTCCAACCGCATCGCCATAAAATCCCTTAAAAGCCCCAATACCGTTCGTCGCCTCTTACGTACACCCACCGGCAGAAATGGGGTAGTGTTATTCTAAGTCGACACTACACAGCTATTTATTTTGTTTTTTGTATTAAAGTTATTTTTATTCTATTCTAAATCAGGAGGATAAGAAAGAGAAGCCCAAAGACACAGTATCGGAAGTTCCTTCTCTCAAACAGTTTGCGTTCAAGAGTGCGTTCAATGTGACCATATGTCACATACTAAAATTCCTAACAAAATAATATTTTGTTACTGTCAAATTTTTACTTAAACCTCAAAGAAATTGCAAGAGAAGCCAGAAGAGAAACCCACAAACACTCTAGTATCGAAAGCTCGTTCCCTCATTGAGGAGTGCGCTCATGTGAATTACCAAACTATATATGTCATATAATAAAATTTATCTCCCCTTAAACCACAGGAGGAGAAGAAAGAAAAGCAAGAGAAGCCAGAAGAGAAACCCGCAGACACTGTGGTATCGGAGGCTAGATCTCTCATACAGTTTGCGTTGAAGAGTGCGCTCAATGTGACACAACAGCAGCGGTTATTGGGGATATTGGATGGAAAGCCTGAAATTGTCACGGATATTGGCTTGACGCCGGCACAGGTATAATATATTAATATATGCATAAATAAATAAATATGATAGAGAACAATCATGATAGTCCAAAGGGTAAAACACCCGCCCGAAAACAGAAGGGCGTGAGTTCCAATCCTGGGTCGGGCCTACACCAATTTGTCTTTTCTAAAGTCATATGTGTGGTTAATTTATCATGATTGTTAACGGTGAGGGAAAACATCGTGAGGAAACTCACATGGCTGAGTTGTACTTAGTCATGTGACAGTGTATTCCTACACAACCGCGATAGGCCTGCCCCCTATCACGTGAGTACACTGTCCATGCAAAACGTGGGTACTCTAAACACCAGGTGACAAAGTCACGTAATGTTCAAAAGTATTAGTACCTCTACCAACCCCTTCGGGGATATTCGGAGTGAACGTTTATGTTCTGTTATGTTTATATATGCATAAATAAATAAACATACGGACATGTTATACACAGATCAAGTTAGCCCCAAACTAAGTGAGACTTGTAATATAAGATACTAACTCAACGATATATTTAATATTATATAATACACATATTAAAACATCCAAGACTAAGAAACAAGCATTTATGCTAATCACATAAATGATGTTCTCAGCGGGGATCGAACCCGCAACCTCCGGACCGAAAAGCTAGTCACCTATCCACGCGACCACGGACGTCGTCCCCTAAAATAATAATAATGAATTGTGTAGAAAAGCTTTATTCCAACGGCTTTCCATGACCTTGAACTAGGGTTGTAACGGAGGCCTTTTAGTGGAGGTAATGAGTTTCGCATGCGCATCGAATGCGGATGTTAACGGAAGCGGAGGTGAATGTGGATATCGAAAAATATTCATTAATGGTATAATGCCATGTAGTGTCGGCTTAGAATAGCACTACCCCGTTTCTACCGATGGGTGTACGTAAGAGGCGACTAACGGTATTGGGGCTTTTAAGGGATTTTTGGGCGATGCGGCTGGAGAACCATCACCAACAACCTTTACTGGAATTTCTGGAGGAATTTCTAATTCCTTAGCTCTGGCTACCCCTTCTAGGGATTTATAGCCGTGAGTATATGGTATAATGAAAAAGTCTACATTTAAATGAAATAGGTACATGCATTGATAGTACGCTTTAATTACTTTTTAATCAACTACATACATACATACATCTACTCACGGCTATTAATCCCTTACGGGGTAGCCAGAGCTTTAGAATAAGAAAAAATAAAATTCCTCAGCCACTTTTGGAAGTTGATTGGGGAAAAGATGGTAATAATAAATAAATGGTTTTGGTGACGGGTCTCAAACCACATCGCCCAAAAATCACTTAAGAAGCCCCTATACCCTTAGTCGCTTCTTACGATCACCCACTGGTAAAAATGCGGTAGTGTTATTCTAAGCTGACACTACACGACAACTAATCAACTAGTATTCAAAATGATATTTGACGATCAAGAATTTGGCGGCTTTCTCACCTTTCGGAAGATTTCTGAGAGGATCATAAACATAGATCGGATAATCGGATGCATATTTACCTAAAGTTGACCGGCGGCTTAGTATGGAAAGCACTTCTTTATCGTAAAGATTTCAGGATTTCGGAATTGAGGCATTTAAGGTTCGGAATATAGAATTAAATGTATTTTCATTATGTTTGTAGGGTTTTCTATTACAATATATTATTTGTATGTACATTACTTGTATGGAAAAAACCCAATGTTTCGGGATGAATACCGTTAGCGTTTTGGTTATAAATATAATTGAATGCACACTCAAATAAAGGTTTTTAAATGAGGAGCCGTAATTATTTGCGTTGAGAACAATATTTGAATAACATTGTACAGCTTGTTGTGCGCTTAGCTGCACATTTACTAACGTTAAGATTTTAACTATTATGGAATATATCGAAAAATAAATGCTTAGTAGCTAGTTATTTTATATAAAAAAAATATATTTTATAAATTAATATTATAATTTGATAGGTAGGTAACCAACTAACTCGTAAATTCGTAATTTGTTTTATATCCGATTAGTTCAAAATCCCTGATTTTTTTCGAATCCCGACATTGAAAAAGACAATTCCGAAAAAAGAAGCTGTCTCCATATTTTCTTAGCCAAAAAATAAGTTTAGGTAAATATGCATCCGATTATCCGATCTATGATCATAAATTAAGCCAGCTGAACATTTTACACAGCATATATTTTGCGGAGGTGGAAGCGGATGCGGAGGTTTGAGGCGGAGTTCCTTTACAACCCTACCTTGACCAAATTAAAGATTTAATCATCAAAACACGCTGCCAATTCTTTTTCGAAAACAATTCAGGGTAATTTCAAAGAATTCTATTTTCTCTTTCTAACAATATGTTTATTTTTTCAACAGCTTCCAGAATTAGTAGAAAACAATCCAATGGTAGCAATCTCAGTGCTATTAAAGCTGATAGACTCTCAACACATCACTGAATACTTCAGTGTGCTCGTCAATATGGAGATGTCGCTGCATTCTATGGAAGTGGTGAACAGGTTGGTACAGAAACGCTATAACACCCACATATTTAAATCCTTCAGCAAATTTTAGAAGTTGATCCAGGAGGCGATAGTAAATATATAAAGTAAATATGTAAAGAAAGATAAAGACTTGTTGATGATGGGTCTCCAACCGCATCACTTAAAATTTCCTAATACCCTATGTCGCCTCATACGAATCCTGCGGGAAGAATTGGCTTCGTGCTATTGTACGCCGACACTACACAACAATTATTATATTAAATTACTAGCTGACCCGAAAGACTTCGTACTGTCAAATTTGCTGGTACTCTTAGTTCAATCAGGCTTGAATATATTATTGGTTCATTATCTAGCATTCTGCCAAATTTCATTCATATACATTATGTACTTGAAGAGCCTTTTTGCCTCAAACACAGAAACATCTAAACTTTTACATTTATAATATTAATAGGATTCTTGAATCGACATGATAGTCCAGTGGGTAGAACACCCGCCCGAAAAACAGAAGGGCGTGAGTTCCAATCCTGGGACGGGCCTACATCAATTTGTCTTTTCTAAAGTCATATGTGTGGTTAATTTATCATGTAGGTGAGGAAAACATCGTGAGGAAACCCACATGGCTGAGTTGTGCTTAGTCATGTGACAGCGTATTCGTACAAAACGGCGATAGGCCTGCCCCCTATCACGTGAGTACACTGTCTAAGCAAAACGTGGGTACCTTCTCTGGAAACTAGATGGCGCTTGCCATGAGAGTTCAGGAGTATTGGTACCTCTGCCAACCCCTTCGGGGATAAACGGCGTGAACGTTTATGTTATGTTATGAATCCTTTTTCGGTATGTTATTCTCTATAAAAACCTGTTGTAAAAAATAACAAGCCATGTCCTTTCCCACAGACTTACCACATCCGTAGACCTGCCAGTAGAATTCGTCCATCTTTACATCAGCAATTGCATTAGTACTTGCGAGACCATTCGAGACCGATACATGCAGAACAGACTCGTTAGACTGGTCTGCGTGTTCCTGCAGAGCCTTATTAGGAACAAGATTATTAATGTTAAGGTATCGTCTATTTCTAAAATATACATCCAAAACACACATTCATATTTTTTACATAAATGAGTGTAGTAATGCCGTGTGATGCCGGCTTAGAATGTAGCTACCCCTTTCTACCCACGGGTGTCGTAAGAGGCGACTAAGGGTATTGGGGCTTTTTATTGGATTTTCGGGCGATGCGGTTGGAGACCTATCACCAAAAACCCTTATTTTTACCATCTTTTCCCCACTCAACTTCCGCAAGTGACTGAGGAATTTGTGATTCCTTAGCTCTGGTTACCCCTTCTAGGGAAATATAGCCGTGAGTGTATGTATGTATGTATAAATGATTCATAGCATGATTCGAACTCGGAACCTGCAATTGTATTCATTCATAGTTTTGGTAAATAATTTTGTTACGCTTTTCTTTATAATTCGCGAAGCGTTTTTTTTTAGATAAAGTTGGTATCATTTTCTTGCTATTCTATTTCTAAGCTTTCTGCTATAGAGAAAGTGACTACTAATTTGAAATATTAATTATTCCTTCAAATGTTACAGGAACTATTTATAGAAGTTGAAGCCTTTTGCGTCGAGTTTAGTCGTATAAGAGAAGCCGCTGCCTTATTTAGGTTATTAAAACAATTGGATTCCGGAGAAACTCAAAGCAAAGATGGGAAAGAAACCTAGTTAAACTTAAAACCACTATGTTGGTCTATGTCATGTGATAAACTCTTATATAGTTATTAAATATTTCTCATAGTAATTTCGACTTAATTGCTGTGGAGTTAGGCTCAAATACAATGTAATTGGCCTAGACCTCGTTTTCAAAACATGTCATATTTATATTTTACACACATATACTCACGGCTATATTTCCCTAGAAGGGGTAACCAGAGCTAAGGAATTATAAATTCCTCAGTCAATTTTGGAAGTTGAGTGGGTAAAAGATGGTAAAAATAAAGGTTTTTGGTGATGGGTCTCCAACCGCATCGCCCAAAAATCCAATAAAAAACCCCAATACCCTTAGTCGCCTCTTACGACACCCGTGGGTAGAAAGGGGTAGCGACATTCTAAGCCGGCACTACACGGCAATTAAATCGATATATTTATATTTTAAATCGATTAAATACATCAAACTTAACAACTTTGCCTATTGAAAAATTAAAAAGTGTCACTGCCTAAATCAAACTGGGAAAGTATAGTGAGGTTCTTAGCAATAATAGATAACAAACATCTTGTGATTTGAACAGTTTTTTTTGCTATAGCATAATATAAAAATTATATTTTTGAAAAACGAGGTTTAGGCCAATTGTCAAAGATCGTTACTCGCATGAAAAACTGTCACGTTAGGCAAATAAGAGAGCGCTTGACTTAAGGCGCATCTATCTCTGTTCCACTCGATATCACGTAAAATTAAAGATCGTTACCGACTTTACAAACAACGAATGTTTTTTGTATCAGAAATGTGTTTGTTATAATGTTTTTGTTCATGAAAACCTCATGTGGGGATTATTAATCTATCTATACTTATAATAAATCTGTAGAGAGGTCAATCCTGTACATAAAATATATTTTCAAAATAACCATCAGGTGGTGATTAGGGATCGATACTGATGCCAAAAATGCAATCAGTAAAATTTTTGTCTGTCTGTCTGTCTGTCGGTCTGTCTGTCTGTCTGTCTGTCTGTCTGTCGGTTTGTATGTTCCTTATGGAAACAAAAACTACTCGACGGATTTTAACGAAACTTGGCACAATTATTCTTCATACAATTGCGCAGGTTTTTGTATACTTTCCAGCAGAGTAGTAAAGGGGAATTTCGGGAAATTTTGGGAAAACGGGAGAAGTTACTCCATTTTTTAAGCTTCCGTCGCGTGTGCAGCCTTAATGGTTAAACTTACATAGAAATCATGTATAACGGAAAAATTCTGCATAAAATTATCTAAAAAAAAATCCTTAACAGTGTATGTCTATCTTTTACGGTTGACTCACAATAACACGTGTAATTCCTGATAGCTTAGCAGTTCGGATCATTCTGATTATATTTGTTTACTCTTACGTTTGTAAACCTCTCACTCATCCCAAATATAAAAAAGGTAACATTATTACCTATTCAATAAAAAAAGAATCATAGAAATCGGTAGACAAACACCGAAATTATACATAAAATAAGCCATCGCGCCCGTGATCAAAACCAAATCTTTACTAATTTACATATAACATACTAGGTGGCGCCAGTAGTTGCATCCTACATCACGTAATGATTTATTTTTTAGATTGTTATAATATAAATACTTCATAGCGTTTTATTCCAAAATTTGCTATTAAACGGAAATACTGAACCGTTCATCAAAGCGCATTTAAAATCACCAAACTACACTGTTTAGGGAGTGCTATAAATTTTATAAATTGAAATCATTTTGCGCTGAATTTCACAATGCTTGAGCAGTGACTGAAGAAAGAAACCTCAGATATTTAAAATAACAATGCTACCCGTGCGAAGCTGGGACGATCCACTAGTACTACTTAAAAGTGTAAAAGAAACAAAGGATAGAAGAATTTTGCACTAGAAGCCATTGACACTGTGGCTCAATTGGCAGAGCGACGGGGGCGTATACCCGAGGTCCCGGGTTCGATCCCCGCCGGTGTCGAAATTTTTCTTTATTTATTAGTAATTGTGGTTTTGTTAAGTTTTATGTTTAAGTTGGCCCGGTTTCACTTAGAAAGTGATGAATAGAATTTGTTATTTGTGTTAGCATTTTTGTTTTAATATGACTTAAATAAAAGTATAATAATGATTACTACATATAGAATGGATAACAGCGAACAAAAAGTGGAATAAAAACGTTTTAACACGTAGCCACCCCTGACGCCATATGTTTTTTTGTGAGATAAGTCAAGTCATGCTACTTTTGGCAACATGACGCTATAATTGTAGTTATTTCTAGAAATGAAATATCAGAATATTCTTCATACATACATATGCTCACGGCTGTAAATCCCTAGAAGGGGTAGCCAGAGCTAAGGAATTGGAAATTCCTCGGCCACGTTTGGAAATTTTAGTGGGGAAAAGATGGTAAAATAAAGGTTTTCGGTGATGGGTCTCCAACCACATCGCCCAAAAATCCCTTAAAAGCTCCAAATCTGTTAGTCGCCTCTTTCGTACACCCACCGGAAGAAATGGGGTAGTGTTATTCTATGCCGACACTACACGGCAAATATTCTTCAGTCTTGTTAAATCTGAAATCAGATCTGACACAGAAATCGAAGCAGTGCATTCTAGGTCAAGTAACATCAGAATATTTCACGCATTCAATCCTTGGCCTCGGTACCTGCATAAGGCACTGAACTCAAAATAGGTTAGGGAGTGGCCATAGTGAATGGAGTAGGTACTCATTATTATAATAAAGGGGTATGATCTTATACTGAATCGCACATAAATTCTTAATGGTGAGGGAAAATATCGTGAGGAAACATCAATGCAACCGAGTATCCGTACTTAGTGGCTAAAGGCTGGTCCCGTATGAATTTGTCTGTAATTAATTCAACATTTGTCTTTGTTATTTGTTTAATTTTTGAGGGCTATGTGAAGAATAGTAATTTTTGTTTTGCCTCCAGTTTACCTGTTATGTATGAATAATTAAATGAATTGATATTCGTACAACAAAGAACTTAAGTATTTTTACATAAAAACGTTGTAAAATAGTACATTAAATAAGTTTTTTACGAGCTCATGAGTTTTTCATTTATTATTATACATACATATACTCACGGCTATAATTCCCTAGAAGGGGTAGCCAGAGCCAAGGAATTATAAATTCCTCAGCCACTTTTGGAAGTTGAGTGGGGAAAAGGCGGTAAAATAAAGGTTTTTGGTGATGAGTATCCAACCGCATCGCCCAAAAATCAAATTAAAAGCCCGGATACCCTTAGTCGCCTCTTACGACACCCGTGGGTAGAAAGGGGTAGCGACATTCTAAGCCGGCACTACACGGCAATATACCTGTTGTATTATCTTCATTTGCATTGTCACACTTAGCACAGTTTGAGTGAAAATTGTCCAGCAGAGCTATCTTTACTCAAGCTATAAACTCCAAGAGGGTAGGTAGATCATCAATCAGAAATTGCTTAAAACCACTTGCCACTTTTGAAAGTTAGGGTGGGTAAATATTGAAAAATAAAGGATTGGAACCATTGGTTTCCTGCCACATTGCTCTCAAAATACCACCAAACCTTAAGTCACCTTGTAAGCTAACCACAGGAAGAAATGGGTTAGTGGTATTCAAAGCCCAAATAACACAGAATACTTACATAACATAAACCTTCTACTTACTTACTAATTGCGAAAAAACGTGGGTTTTGCATGGACAGTGTACTCACGTGATAGGGGGCAGGCCTATCGCCGTTTTGTACGAATACACTGTCACATGACTAAGTACAACTCAGCCATGTGGGTTTCCTCACGATGTTTTCCCTCACCGTTAACAACCATGATAAATTAACCACACATACGTCTTTACAAAAGACAAATTGGTGTAGGCCCGACCCAGGATTTGAACACTAATCGTTTGCACGATAACCGAGTGTTCTACCCACTGGGCTATCACGGTTGCTTACTACTTAGAATACTTATTGCCTGTAAATGTAATATAGCAGTTGTGTTTTTTTCCAAGTTAATGGAAAATAAGAAAAAGAACATTTAATCACATAAACAAATTTATTACAAACTAACTACATACATTGTGAAATAATATTATTTCTAAATCATGACATGAAAAACTATAGCAGAATTTTTCTCACATTTTCATCGTCAGCTAAATCTAAAGGTGTGACTCCATCCTCATCTTCTACCTCTTTGCTAGCTCCATGTTCTAGTAGTATCTTAATAGACTCAATATTACCGCACGCTACCGCATAATGAAGAGCAGTTTGACCACACTCGTCCTTGGCATCCAAGGGACTCTTGGCTTTTAGCAGAGCTAGTAAGGCTTTTGTAGAGTTTCTGTCAGCAGCCCAATGTAATGCTGTCAAATTCCCATCATCTCTTTCATGAACTAAGTCAGGATTATCTGAAAGTAACTCAGATATTCTTTCAGGACGATTATCTCTTGCTGCTTCTATTATTGATAACTGTTTGGGTAATAACTTTGGTTCTTCAGGTCTTTGCGGACAAGATACTGAAACCCAGCATTCTTTTTTACCACTGTTTTCAGTAAGTCCACTCCACTCGGGATCATATTTTTGTACTAATGCAATGTATTGTTTTTGGGCTTCTTCTTGAGGTAGGTCTCCAAGAGAGTTCCATGCTTCCCACTTATATTTGGCTTGGGTATTAAACCAGCTAGGTTTAGGTTGGTCACATTTACCTTCCATGGCTTGTTTATAAAGACCATAAAGAGACAGAAGCTCATTGTCTTTTAGTTTACATGTGATGGTCCTCACATGATCTGCGGCTTTGTTAAATGCTATCTGGGTAGGTGTTAGCTCTTCATCTGAGAGGTCGGAGTCATCTAATTGTTTTGATGTTGATGCCATCATATTTTATAGGGAATGCTAAGCTTTCTACTAATTTTGTGGTTGCACAATTAAGTGCATACCTTCAAGTTTGTGCAATTGCTTGTTGGTTGCGTCAGCCACAGCTGATGGGCTAGAAAATTCTATGAACCCGTAGCCCTTGCTTAGACCTGTAGATCGGTCAAAAACCACTCTGGCACTTTGAACTGCCCCAAACTGAGAAAAATACTCCCTTAATTGTTTATGACCAACAGTCCAAGGAAGATTTCCAACATAAAGGCGAGCTGCGCGGATTGTGCTAGCCATAATCTAAATGCTAGTTACTTCAAGTAAATGCAATGACCGGTCTCCAATCAGAGATTTGAAGTCCACTCCCGAGCTGTCACTCAGTGAGTCTAAGTCTATCAACACACCTTTGAGCCCCCACTTCTTCAATAAAGCTTCGATTGACCAGTCAGTACTTCTCTCCTGGTAAGAACAGAGAAAACGTGCGTCAGAACCGTCGATTAAATATGCTACTGTGGAAAGTACTTCCTCAAATTGAGTTGGTTCGTAAAAACAGTCTGATGCCAGGATCAGATCTAGGGGTCGTAGTGAATGAACGTCAGCTAAAAATAAACCCCACGCTAGACCAAGTATCTGTAGATCTTGGCCTGCAACTAAGCCGTTGGCTTCACAACAGTCACTCAAATGGTTCAAAGAGCGTGGGAGGGCAACGCTATCCGATAATGTCACATGCGCACCACACTTTGCTGCCAAAATGCCGGGTAATGCGGTTCCACACCCTAACTCCAAAACTTTCAATCCCTGTAAATGCCTCCTTTGTGTCCACAAGTACCAGGCAAGAAGTGGTGCAGAGGGCCACGTGTAGAAAGAATATCCAGCAGTAAGAAGCTCTGGAATCACAATCTCAAGATATTCACCTCTTGTGTCACCGTTGCTATTTGACTTTCCTCGGAAAACAAATCTCTTCAATTGGCCACTTGCGGGATGACCATCGCTCATTGCATAATTCTGTGGTAAAAATCTGAACTGAAGATAATAATTATTTACCGAACCGAAATTTATGTCACTCACAGAGAAGAAATTTTGAACGAGTGAAGTGCAGTGTTGCCAACAAGTCAAGACCGTATGTCGCCCAATTTTCAATGCTTGAGTAGCCTAAAGTAGCCCAAACCCGAAACTAAAATAAAAACCACCTTTTTAACTATTTACTTATGTATTTATATTATAACTTCCTGTACATACAGTAAAATCAGTACTTAACACTTAAACAACAAGTCTTTTAAACTAGAGTTTAAAGTTATTTAAAGGAAATAAAAGTATCAAAACAGTGTTTTAAAGTTAAAGAAAGAAAAGATTTTAAATTGGCGTGTCCAAAGACTCATTAGCCAGACTCTAAAACATTATTATGCTTGATCTGCTGCGAGCAATTTCTGTTCTTGCCCTGTTTTGTTATTACTCTTAAAGGTTAAGCGGATAAAAATTCCTGATTCGAATAGTTCTAATAAACATACTGATTCGAATATTCGGTTGATTCGAATTTAAATTTTTGCAACTCCACCTGTGATATTTTCACAGTATTGCCAACATGATCTCAGAGGTCTTTAGAGATGAAACGTTCAATATGGGTGAAGGGTTTTGCCAAGGGGTTTTGCCATCTTTTTATCTTGATTGTCGTATATCTTCTTATGTAGATTATTTTTTTGTGCTTATTTGTGTCGTAATTCGATTATAAATAAAAGTAAATTTAATCTTTTTCGAGTAGCCTAAACGGCGACCAGTCGCCTTTACGATTTTTTGGTCGCCGTTTTCCAATCTGAGTAGCCTAAATGGCGAAAAATCGCCTACGTTGGCAACACTGGTGAAGTGAGTGAAGCTGTTTTTTCATTTCATAGATCACATCACAGCCAGTATCATAGTGATGTGTCACCTTGGGATTCTTACTAACTCGAGGTAAGCCGAGTTAAAATAAACCTTAATCGAGATTAACTCGAGATGGAAAAATTACTCTGGTAACTGTATATATTTTTTTTGGTATCTGGAAATAAATGATAGTAATGTTCTGTTCGCGTTAATTCTATATGTCTTAGGCGTTATGTTGGCACGTAGTATTGACCTAACTCAAGTAACAGCCTAAACAACTTGAGTTTATCAGATTTTACCTTAACACGGGTTAACGTGTGTAAAATAAAATAAAAACAATAATTATATTCCAAGGGAAGACGATAATTATCTAATTTATACCAAAACTACTGAAAGACAACTTTTAATGAGATTATTTTTTTTACTTTGTATGTCGATGCCCGCTGTAATGGACTGGACTCCCGCTGTAAAGAAAAAGCGTGGCCGACCAAGGAAAAGACAGAGTGACGAGTTGGGTCTCTGGGATAAGAAGTGGTGGGAGACCGCTCAAAACCGTCTGGAGTGGAAGAAGGGGAGAGAGGCCTTTGCCCAGCAGTGGGACATAAATGGCTAATAATATATAATAAATAATGTCGATGTCGACACTTTACTACATGGACACACATCACTGGTAGTAGGTAATGAATGACAAAACTGTTATCATTACTATTTCATTCATGTGTCAAATGTCCCTTTTGTTTTCCATTCATTCAGTCTCACTCACTCTCACTTCACTTCACTCACTTTGATAAAAACTTTCGGTTTGGGATAGTCGTATGCAAGTGCCGCGTTGTCCGAGTAATTTCACCGTAATTATACAACAATAATATCATCAAAATGTCAGCAGCAGTAAAAGGTAAAACTAGCACCAGTAATAGCACAAATTTTCCACTCTAAACAACATAAAAAACAATTTGTCTGAACAACTGCCATAGGGGTCAAATTCCAAAGTTTTGAAAACAACTTTTTCTTTGCTTTATCGGCTCTAATAAACTTAATTTACGAATAATATCAAATAATTTGTTTCTGTTACTTTCAAGAACTACTTATACGCAAAATAAATATTGTAATTTGCCTAACTTTCATTTATCTTTTCTAATTGTTTCGGCAGGTATTTTCATTGTTGGGGCCAAGAGGACTCCATTCGGCGCGTTCGGCGGTGTTTTCAAGAATACGTCTGCCACGGAGCTGCAGACGCTGGCCACCACGGCGGCTCTGAAGGAAGCTGGAGTGGCTCCCGATAAAGTCGACACCGTTGTCGTTGGGCAAGTTATGTCGGTAAGTACCGTCTTATTCAAATTATTGACTAATATTAATATAAAGCCAATGTGGATGGGATTGTTAGTAGAGGACGGCCTCGTAAAACGTTTCTAGACCAGATAGAAAACGTTCTTATAAAGGCGGGGGTCCGAAGTGAGAAGAATAAAAGAGCAGGTATGACAAGAATAATTAATGTAAGGAAAGCAAGAGACGTTTGTCAAGATCGTACTAAGTGGCGATCGATAGTCTCTGCCTACCCCAATGGGAATAATGGGTGTGAGTATAAGTAAGTATTAATATACACTTCACTAGTTATTACTGTTGTTTTGGAATAATAATAACATACATACATATACTCACGGCTATAAATCCCTTAACAGGGTAGCCAGAGCTTTGGAATGAGAAATTCCTCAGCCACTTTTGGAGGTTGATTGGGGAAAAGATGGTGTTAATAAATGTTTTTGGTGACGGGTCTCCAACCACATCGCCCGAAAATCACTAAAAAACCCCTATACCCTTAGTCGCCTCTTACGATCACCCATGGGTAGAAATGAGGTAGTGTTATTCTAAGCCGACACTACACAGCAAATTTTATAGGGATAATAATAAATAAATAAATATATATGTACATATGACACAAATCAAGTTAGCCTTAAAGTAAGTACAACTTAATGACTTGTGGCATGGGATACTAACTCAACAATATATTTAATATAATATAATACACATATAATAACATCCAAGACTTAGTAACTCCATTATGCTCATCACATAAATGTTGCCTTCAGTGGGGATCAAACCCGCGACCTCCGGACCCAGAAGCTACCTAACCACTCGGCCATGGATGCCGTCAATAACATTATTATTATGGCCCTTATTGTGGGGATTATTTGAGGTGAATAAGGGCATTGGGGCTTTATTTGGTAGATGATTTAGATAGTAACTAACATATTAACTAATAAAATAACCTTCAATATGCCTATGAATTTCTACAAGTGGCTGGTGATGCACTGGCTTCTTGGATTTTATCACAGAGTGTATATTGAAAGCCATGTAGTGTCGGCTTAAAATAGCACTACCCCATTTCTACTCATGGGTGTTCGTAAGAGGTGACTAACGGTATTTGGGCTTTAAAGGGATTTTTGGGTGATGCGGTTGGAGACCCATCACCAACAACCTTTATTCTACCATCTTTACCCCACTCAACTTCCAAAAGTGGCTGAGGAATTTCCAATTCCTTAGCTCTGGCTACCCCTTCTAGGGATTTATAGCCGTGAGTATATGTATGTATGATGTATATTGAAAATAAGTTGTGTACGTTAGCATAGCTGGCTCAATCAATAAATAGAGATAGTTTGGTTTTTCATTAATGTGGTTTGCTAACGGACTATAAATTGAATGTAGTTAAGCATAAAAGACCCAACCCACATTTTTGCTGAAATTGAGGTAAGTATGCCAATGTATTGCTGAGGCTTGAATCTATGATGTAGTGAAAACACCCAACCTAACCCGTAGTATTAAAAAAAGGCACTTCATTTCACACTTCAAATGTTAATATCTTGAAATTTTCTTTCTGTTTAACTGTGTCTAATAAACACAATGAAAATATAAAAAACTAGCGACCCGCCCCGGCTTCGCAAGGGTGCAATGCAAAATATACCTACTACAGAATGTCCTTTTGGTTAGTGCTGGAGTAAAAAATATTTACTTACTATTCGTTCGACTAAAAACAAAAGATTATCAACAACAAAATATACCTATTCTATTCAGTTCTTCTATGAACTTAACTATAATTTTCAATAATTGAAAATGCTCGCCCTAATACTAAATTGTCTTAACTCTAAATTCAAATCAAAGTCTTAATGAAAGAAATACCAAGAAATATGGTTTTAAGCTAATCCTATCTAACCTAATGTACTTACAATACTACAAATATAATAATAAAAATTAAAAGATAATCAACAACCGTGATAGCCCAGTGGGTAGAACACTCGGTTATCGTGCAAACGACTAGTGTTCAAATCCTGGGTCGGGCCTACACCAATTTGTGTTTTCTAAAGATATATGTGTGGTTAATTTATCATGGTTGTTAACGGTGAGGGAAAACATCGTGAGGAAACCCACATGGCTGAGTTGTACTTAGTCATGTGCCAGTGTATTCGTACAAAACGGCGATAGGCCTGCCACCTATCACGTGAGTACACTGTCCATGCAAAACGTGGGTACTCTGAACACCATGTGACAAAGTCACGTGATGTTCAGAAGTATTAGTACCTCTGCCAACCCCCTCGGGGATATTCGGCGTGAACGTTTATGTTATGTTTATGTATATAATCAACAACAAAAGATACTTATTCTATTCAGTTTAATTAAATCTTGATATTTTCCTCGCTAGAGAGCTCCGATAAACGCGTGCGATCGCTGCAAATCATAAAGTGCTATAAGGCGAAGCGCTTTTTTTTTTTGTTTACCTGAGGGGAAATCCTCATAGGATCCCCCGTCGCTCTCTCGAGGTATGTCGGACTCTTACCGACTAAACCCCCTCCGGTTCGGTGCTGCTGGCCCTGCGGCCTGTGCGGCGTCACCATAACTTTGTTTGCCGGGCGGCTGAAGGCCGCCCTGGCGGTGAAAAGGAGTGTACCTAAGCTAAGTCGGATAGGGTGGCGAAGCGCGGCCATCGACGCGCTATTTATAGGCACGCGCCGCCCGGCGCAAACAACTACGACCCTGCATTTTAAATTTGTAATATCTTCGGTAATATTCACTTAATTGGATAAGGATTAATGCTGTATTGTTTAAAATCACTTCGTAAATAACCATTTTTTATTAAAGAATAAAAATGGTTATGCTGGGTTATCCCTAAGAGATAGACATATACCATCGCGGACTTTTTTGTTGAACTTTTTAAGGTGAACAATACTGTAGTACATTATTTTGGTCTATCTCGTAGGGTTCAGCCAGCGTTTGCAATATAAGCGCAAAAAACGTGCTTATTTACGACATCACATTAGAAATCTTTAAATTTTACAGTGTTTCTCTACTATATTATGCATTTATTATACATACAAACCTTCCTTAAGAATCACTCTATCTATTAAAAAAAACCGCATCAAAATCCGTTGCGTAGTTTTAAAGATCTAAGCATACATACGGACATACAGCGAAAGCGACTTTGTTTTATACTATGTATTGATAATAAAAAAAAAACATATGGTGTGCAACATTTCTTCTTCTTCTTCTCAGTCGTAACACTCTTGACAGAGTGGTCGTGGTCGTCATTTTGGTTGGGTGACCCGCCGCACAATTCGTCGCCATTCCTCTCTGAGGGCTGTTTTTTTGGTGCATTGGTACAGGGGGTCATCCAGCGCTGCTTTTATTTGGTCCGTCCATCTCATTGGTGATCGACCACGCATTCGGGTGCCCTCTACTCTGCCCTGTACCACCAGTCGCTCGATTGACATGCGCCCGCGTCGAGATATATGTCCGAAGAAGGTTAAGATACGAGCTTGGACTATAGATGATAGGCGCTGTTTGACACCTAGTTCTTGGAGGATTGAGTCATTGGTACGGAACTCTGTCCACGATATCCCAAGCATTTTCCTCCAGCACCACATCT
Source organism: Bedellia somnulentella (assembly GCA_963576735.1). Lineage (NCBI taxonomy): Eukaryota > Metazoa > Arthropoda > Insecta > Lepidoptera > Bedelliidae > Bedellia > Bedellia somnulentella. The sequence goes on from OY755189.1 coordinate 952,993, forward strand.
CAAGAGCATCAATCCTCTTCTTCTCGCTTTCCCGAAGCGTCCATGTCTCTGCAGCATAAAGGAATATGGGGAACACAAGCGCTCTGACTAGCCGGGTCTTTGTGGCTTTGGTGATGTTGCGGTTCTTCCATATTTTCCTAAGTCTGTCCATAGAAGACCTTGCAATCGCCATTCGTCGCTTTATTTCGTCCACGCATCCGCCATTGTTGGATATCAGCGCTCCCAGATAGACGTATGATTGTACAACGTCACAATTTGCAATTTTCGTGACTTCAGGCATGTTGTTGTTGGCACGATCCACAATCATCATCTTCGTCTTACTGCGATTTATGTTAAGGCCAAATTCCAAACTGACACTTTCCATCTTATGCGCAACATTGCGCACTTTCCATCTTATGCGCATATGTGCAACATTAGTAAAAATATAATAATTAAATGAGACCTGTTTAGTGTCGGCTTAGAATAACACTACCCCATTTCTCCCGGTGGGTGTACGTAAGAGGCGACTAACGGTATTGGGGCTTGTAAGGGATTTTTGGGCGATGCGGTTGGAGACCCATCACCAGCAACCTTTATTTTGCCATCTTTTCCCCACACAACTTTCCAAAAGTAGCTGAGGAATTTCTAGTTCCTTAGCTCTGGCTACCCTGGATTTATAACCGTGAGTATATGTTTATGTTTATATATAAATGAGACCATTACACATTAAGTTTATTTCAGATTGTTTTTGAATATAAATATTTAATAATGCCTGTCAACGTTACTAAGTGGTATCTTAATATTATTATTTATGGGCTTTTCCATTTTATTTGCAGGCATCCCAAACAGATGGTATTTACACTCCCCGACACTCGTCTCTGAAAGCTGGTATTCCTCAAGATCGTCCAGCTCTTGGCATCAACCGGCTTTGTGGCTCGGGATTCCAATCTGTTGTTAACAGTGCCCAGGTAATGCCTTATTTAAAACTTATTAGCTGTTTCTGCTGGGTACCCCAAAGGGCTAACATTGTACTGGTGTGGAGATGTTTCATATTATGTGAAGCATGCTTTGGTTTACATTTCTAATAGCTAACACAAAGTAAAATGTAAATCTAAAGTGAAATGAGCCATTGTCGTTTTTGCTAAACATAAGCTACATATTTGTATTTGCTATTCCTATGATCAGCTCTGAAATTAAGGCTTATTGAAGTATGTATGTGACCTTATGTGTATATGTATTATCCACGTTATGTGGTTGGTTTTTGTGGCAATTTACTTTAATTATGTCAAACTAGCATTTGGCTTGGTCATAGAGAAAATCATTACATACATAAATATACTCACGGCTATAAAGAAGGGGTAGCCAGAGCTAAGGAACTAGAAGTTTCTCAGCCACTTTTGGAAAGTTGAGTGGGGAAAAGATGGCAAAATAAAGGTTGTTGGTGATGGGTCTCCAACCGGATCGAAAATCATTAAAATGTTAAAATATGTAAAACTCAAAATGTACAATACATATATATATTTTTTCTAGAAAAAATGTGAATGTAAAGAGTTTCTTTGTTGCTTCTTCTCTTTACAGACACTTTCCACAGCAATAGTCAGTAAATTTTATCTTTTGACGTACAAAAAATGTTAGCTATTTACTTCATTTTGAAAAATAAACTGTTTGACTTTATATCATTCTAACCAACGAGCTCATGTAAGATAAGGAGCATAATACGGCCTCAACGCCCCATTACAATATGGCATAGATTTTTATTACACATTTCTTTTTTTTGTGCAATATAGTTTTTGTTTTGCGATTCTATTCTACTGTGCATTTTTTGTGTAATCTAGTATTGTCTCTATGTAACACAAATTAATATTATTATTTATTTATCCTTTCATATTTCTGCCTAATTGCTATAAATTAGTGTATTTTACACTGTATTAACCATATATATTTACCTGCAGGACATCTTAAGCGGCGCAGCAAACATCTCTTTAGCTGGAGGTGTAGAAAACATGTCCCAAGCACCTTTTGCTGTTCGAGGTGTTAGGTTCGGTGCCACTCTTGGACAAAACTATGCTTTCGAAGACACATTATGGGCTGGACTAACCGACTCACTATGTGGGTTACCTATGGGTATGACAGCTGAGAAACTTGGAGCCCAGTTCGGTATTACCAGAGATGAGGTGGATAACTTTGCTTTGAGGTCTCAACAGAGATGGAAGGCTGGTAAGATTATGATTCAATATATATTTTTTTATATATGCAGTTGGAGAACCATCACCAGCAATACTTTATTTCTACCATCTTGTCCCCTATCAACTTCCAAATGTGGCTGAGGAGTTTCTAGCTCTAAAGCTCTGGCTACCCCTTTTTGGGATTTATGGCCGTGGGTATATGTATGTATGTATGCAATAACTTTCTAAAATTTATTTTAGTTAAAACACTCAAATTGGTTCAGTCTTTTGTGACACCATAACATCGTGTATCTCCACGATTAAGAAATAAATACTAATAAAATATTGATATCTTTGGTAGCCGCTGTGTACTATACAAATGGCAATTTAATCTCTCCCATAATCCAACTCAAATTAGTCAGAGCATACATGTTCAGTTCTGCAATAAAATATACCTTTAATCATAAAGTATTATGTAATTGCTTGGCAACAATATTACTGAGTTCCATCCCTGAACAAACTGTAATAGATATTTGACTATCTTGGCATTATATCAAATGCTGGTTATCTTTGTCGTCATAGTGATAACTAAATTATAGTAACATACATACATACATACATATAATCACGGCTATAAATCCCTTAACGGGATAGCCAGAGCTTCGAAATGAGAAATTCCTCAGCCACTTATGGAAGTTGATTGGGGAAAAGATGATAATAATAAATGATTTTGGTGACGGGTCTCCAACCACATCGCCCAAAAATGACTTAAAAAGCCCCTAGACCCTTAGTCGTCTCTTACGATCACCCACGGGTAGAAATGGGGTAGTGTTATTCTAAGCCGACACTACACGGCAAATTAATTATAATAAACACTTTTCATTTCTATGTTTTTCTACCACAATACCTTCGAGGTGTAAAATAATAAACAATTGCTTAACCAAATTGGATGTTTCAAAGGTACTTACAAATTAATAAATAAAGGATAAATAAAGGAAAGAAAAATTTTGACACCGGCCTCTGACCTCGGGTATACGCCCCCGTCGCTCTGCCAATTAAGCTACCGTGTCAATGGCTTCCAGTGCGAAATTCTTCTATCCTTTGTTTCTTTTACACTTTTATGTAGTATTTGCGTTCCCTACCTCTGAATTTTTTACAAGTTTGGAAGGCCACTTGTACCCTTCTATCCTTTCAGATAGAATGCATGTTCACAAAAACCTCATATTACTTAAACTTAAAAGAAGGAGAAATTTCGACGAAATTATTTATTAGTAATGAAATAATCCCCACATGAGGTTTTCATAAACAAAAAAAAAATTCAAATTACTTACAAATTTAACACCAACTCTCTTCATGCCTACGACAAGAAAAGCAATAGTGATATTCTAATAATAGCCTAAGTAAGAATAGCTTATCACACCACATATTCCCTTGCTACCATACTCATGTCGTGAATGAAAACGGTTTTTAAATCTATATAATATCCCTAAGTGTGTCGTAAGAGGCGACTAAGGTTATTGGGGCTTATTATTGGATTTTTGGGCGATGCGGTTGGAGAACCATCACCAAAAACCTTTATTTTACCGCCTTTTCCCCACTTAACTTCCAAAAGTGGCTGAGGAATTATAATTCCTTGGCTCTGGCTACCCCTTCTAGGGAATTATAGCCGTGAGAATATGTATGTATGTATGTATAATATCTCTCAGCCAACGACGCCGGAGTATTCAAATCGGAAATCGAACCCGTGACCCTGACGATCAAGCGCAAGGAAGTGAAGGTAGACACTGACGAGCATCCTCGGCCGCAAACCACTATTGAGGGTCTCAAGAAGTTGCCTCCAGTATTCAAGAAAGACGGTATTGTTACCGCTGGCACTGCTTCTGTGAGTATTCTGAGTAAAATAAATAAATTTAAAAAATTACGGACATATTATACACAGATCAAGTTAGCCCCAACCTAAGTAGAACTTGTATTATGGGATACTAACTTAACGATATATTGAATATTATATAATACACATATAAATAACATCCCAGACTAAGAAACAATCATTTATGCTCATCACATAAATGTTGCTTTCAGCGGGGATCGAATCCGCAATCTCCAGACCGAGACCTATTCACTTGGCCACGGCTGTCGTCAAATGTCAGTATCCTAAAAGAAAGAAAGAAAAAGAAGGAAAGAAAGAAAGAAAAGTTATTTATTTGCTATTAAAGGCACAAAAATTAACAATATACACACAACAAGTACAAAAAAGCAGAAGAGTTGCAAGAGATGATGAATATTGCATGTGAGTCTTTTGTAAGAAAGGGAATGAGGGTGAATGTGGATAAGACCAAAACGATGGTTTTTGAGAGACAGGAAGATGTGACAGAATGCGTGATTGCGATTGATGGTAAGGATGTGGAATAGGTGAAGGAGCTTGTATATCTGGGAAGTTTGTTTACAAGGGATGGAAAATGTGATGAAGACATTGAAAGAAGAGTGAAAAAGGGTAATGCGGTAAATGGAGCAATGAATAGCCTAATAATGATCAGTCAATCGGTGTTTGAAAAGGCCCGAATGGCTGTGCATGATGCTGTTCTTGTTCCTACGCTTATGTATGGAAGCGAATGTTGGGTGTGGCAGAAGAAGCATGAGAGCAGAGTGAATGCAGTAGAGATGAGGTCCCTCAGAAAAATTTGTAATGTTAGATTGTGTGACCGAGTGAGAAATAGTGTTATTCGTGAAAAGTGTGGTGTGAAAGATGATATTGTAAGAAAGATAGAAAAAGGAATGTTGAGATGGTTTGGGAACATAGAGAGGATGGATGATAGAAAATTGGTAAAAGGGATCTATAGAGCTAGTGCGGATGGTAATGTTAGTAGAGGACGACCACGGAGAACACACTTGGACCAAATTGAGAGTGTGCTCAAAAAGGCTGGCGTCCGAAGTATGAAGAATAAAAGAGCATGTATGAAAAGATTGATGGATGTAAACGAAGCTAGAGAGGTTTGTCAGGATCGTACGAAGTGGCGATCGATAGTCTCTGCCTACCCCAATGGGAATTAATGGCGTGAGTATATGTATGTATGTATGTATGTAAGTACAAAAAAAAGTTAGTTAGTTAGTTAATACAAAAAAAAAGAGAAAAAGCTATATAGATAACCAGTATAAACACATTTTTTTTTATTACTAACATCAATGGCAATAAATTAACTAAAGACAAGTAAATTAAAAATAAAATAAACCATAAGCAGAAACACATAAGTAAAAAAAAATTAAACAAATAACAAAAGTAATAATTTTAAAATTTTGCGATGTTGTGCCCTCCAACAGCAAAAAGGCACTGACTCAGCAAAAGTTGTGTTTTTTACCTCACAACACTGATTTTCATTCAGCGCCTACACCAGCGACATCACAAAAGGAAGAAAAGGGGTAGTCAGAGTCACTTTTGATAGTTTAGTTGGGAAACATACATACATATACTCACGGCTATATTTCCCTAGAAGGGGTAACCAGAGCTAAGGAATTATAAATTCCTCAGCCACTTTTGGAAGTTGAGTGGGGAAAAGATGGTAAGAATAAAGGTTTTTGGTGATGGGTCTCCAACCGCATCGCCCAAAAATCCAATAAAAAGCCCCAATACCCTTAGTCGCCTCTTACGACACCCGTGGGTAGAAAGGGGTAGCGACATTCTAAGCCGGCACTACACGGCAAATATAATAAATGTAAAATGAAGTATGGTACATTAATTACTTCAAACAAGGATTTCTCACTAATTACCCTCATTTCTCTCCAGGGTATAAGCGATGGTGCTGGTGCCATAGTACTGGCCAGTGAAGCAGCTGCCAAGAACTTGAAACCGTTGGCTCGATTGGTCGGCTGGTCTTTCGTGGGTGTAGACCCTAGCATTATGGGTGAGTTTATCTGTAATATGAGTATGAGCTAGATAACTGAGTACATGGTCACAGTTAAAATTGTTAAGAAAAGTTAACAGATTTTATTATGCTAACAATATTTTAGCAACTTTTGAAAGAAATGGGAAGAAATTAGTGGATTGTTTTATATTAGTTTCCAAACACCTCTCCTATCTATACTTCACTCCTTAATCCCCATGAACACCGCTAGTAGAAGAAATGGTTTTAGCCTATTTTAAAATGTTTGCTTTATTTATTTTGTAAGGAATCAAATACTAATAATTTTTAATGATTTAGGTGTCGGCCCCGTTCCTGCCATTGAAAATCTACTGAAAGTAACAAAACTAACGTTGAACGATATCGACTTGATTGAGGTAAATATACAATTAATATATAAATTGTTTTGCCATTTAGTGCCCGCTTAGAATGTCACTACCCCTTTCTACCCACAGATGACAAGCGGCGACTAAGGGTATGGGGCTTTTTAAGTGGTTTTTGGGTGATCAGTTGGAGACACATCACCAACGATACTATATTTTTACCATCTTGTCACCCTATCAGCTTCCGAATGTAGCTGAGGAGTTTCTAGCTTTCTGAACCTTTGGCTACCCCTTTTAGGGATTTATGGCCGTGAATATATGTTTGTATATAAATTATTAATACTGCTTTACTGCATTACATCGTGGGGCGGTGCAGCAAAGTCGAAGTGTATAGTATTACCGGGCTTATTGTCCTAAAGCTCAGTGAGTTGATGCCTATAGCTCAGACCTAGGTTTATTATAGGCGTCAAGTGCTTATTTCATGTCAAATAGACTTGAAACTGTTAATACATATTAAGATATATATTGTTGATATGACTAAATAATTGTATTGTATTAAGCTCTTTTTTTTTAGAAATAAAGATAATTTATTATTATATTATTTTTAAAAAGACGTAGCTATCGGACTACTGGCACTTTAAAATAAGTGTTGGAGCCTTTGCACAACCCTTTATTTCTACGCTGTCGATTATAACAAAATCTTCCAGAATGGCTTAACCGATTCTTGTAATATGTTAAGTGTTACCATATAACTAACCTAAACTATATTCTAGATCAACGAAGCATTCTGTGCCCAAACCCTATCATGTGCCAAAGCGCTGAAGTTGGATATGGAAAAACTGAATGTGAACGGAGGAGCCACCGCTTTAGGACACCCATTGGGAGCCTCGGGATCCAGAATTACTGCCCATTTGGTACATGAACTAAGGTATGGATCTATAACAAATAAATTAAAAATATAAACCTATACATATGGGTTCCCCATTTATATCCGTGGGTGTACGTAAGAGGTGACTAAGGATAGGGGCTGGGGCTTTTTAAGGGATTTTCTGGCGATGTGGTTGGAGACCCATCACCAACAACCTTTATTTTACCATCTTTTCCCCACTCAACTTCCAAAAGTGGCTGAGGAATTTCTATTCCGAAGCTCTGGCTACCCCTTCTGGGGATTTTTAGCCGTGAATATGTTTGTTTATACATATACTCACGGCATATACTACTATCATATACATGGAGAAACTGAATGTGAATTGAGGCTCTGGGGGCTTCCGGAGCCAGAATTACTGCTCATTTGGTGTGGATGTACAATCCTGGGAAACCTTCATCTATATACATCAATTTCATGCATGCTTATCTTTTTTACAATATTGTCTAACACACTACACCTTTCACGTTTCACGCTTTTTCTCACTAGAAACCATAGCCTCACATTATTTTTTTCTGAGGGATCTATAACTAGACATACATACATACATACATAATCTCACGCCGTTAGTTCCCATTGGGGAAGGCAGAGACTATCGATCGCCACTTTGTACGATCCTGGCAAACCTCTCTGGCTTCGTTTACATCCATTAATCTTTTCATACATGCTCTTTTATTCTTCATACTGCGGACATCTGCCTTTTTGAGCACATTTTCTAGACATAGTTTGAAACATTTATAGCCACCACCCTAGCACACCCCCTAGGTGTAAAGTAAAAGTGCCCCTTTAAAATATATGCTCTAACTAGCTGACCCGACAGACTTCGTACTGTAAATTTGCTTATGCCAAACTTAAGGCGTTTTTTCCGGTACTCTAAGTTCAATCAGGCATTAATATTTAATTGGCCAATTTTTTCCGGGATAAAAAGTATTCTATGTTATAAATGGGGCCATTATCTAACATTCTTCTAAATTTCATTCATATACATACTAGACTACAGGCCCATGCTGAAAAATTGATGGGTCATTTGAACCACCAGGTGACCTATGTAGAACGATATAAGAGCATTAAATAATAAGATTCAGCACTGTGCCGTCACTTGTAAGCTGTCCAACTGAGTGCAGGTGAGAATTCGAAAGTACAGGTAGAGTGGGTACATTTTGGTCACATATTTTTGTACGGCATTCTTATCATCGATAGATCCATTAAAAATAATAAGAAAACGCGCAGTGCCGTAAAAAAATGGTGCGCCACAAAGTCGGATTTTTATTTTTATTTTCCGACAATTACCGGGGTAAATTTGGTCATTTGATTTTGTACGGCATCTGTGTCATACTATTTCAATACTGCTCCTAATCCATTATTCCGCAACGCCGTACAAAAATCATGCGACAAGGGGTAAAAATCGAGGGTTGCAATCCCCTCTCTTTCCGAAGTCCAGGGGGTGATTTGACACAACATGAAATAAATTTATTTTCAAAGTATTTTATGCATAGATAATATTTTTTCATGTGCCGTACATTTTCGTTGGTTCAAAGGGAAAAAAAGCTGAAAAGAGAAAATCAAAAAGGAAAAATCCATGTAACGAAATTTAAGGTGTTGTTTTTTTATACGGCAGTTAGATAGTTTTAGATAGTTTAGCATTTTTTTTTTAATTCTTTAAAAATATTTTTTTCAATTAAAAAAATCACAAAAATTGCTACATGTCGTTCGCACATTTTTGGAGCGACGTTCTGTTACGATGTTTAGAATTTGTAGGGAATATCGTATTTTATTCGGATGTATTCGGCTTGGTCCCGAGTAGGGTGTTTGCGTAACAAACAACGTGAAAAACAAAACGTGTTGCGAGCACTCCGATCATGTCTGACCTCGTGGAGAATGAAAAATCTAGTGAAAGTGAAAGAAATGTTCAAGAAAAAGAGCAAGAACGTGAGTGTTTTATTTGTAATTTGCCAGGTGATCCTATTGATAACCGGATAAAATGTCTGTCAAGCGCAATTTTAAAAAAATGCATCGAAGCAATTGAGGTTAGGAGTAAGCAACAGTCTAAGGGCCGGCGCTGACTGCCGGCATGGCATGGCAAAGGATTTCGGTACAGATATAGCATTTTTAATCTTATTACCATGCGTATAGAATTCATTTTGACACAACGATGCCGACGTTCTGTCCTACCGCGGCCTCCCTCACCATGCCATGCCGGCAGTCAGCGCCGGCCCTAACACCTCCAGAAAAATTATATTATCATCATTAAATTTATCGATTTTTAAAAAAATGATTTTTTTATTTATTCACATCATTACAATGAAACAAATCAATTATAGGTATGTATCAATAATGTTTGAATTATATATTAAACCAAAAAGTGTATACAACTGTTGATACTGGGATTAACAGTTTCAATACTTGGACATAATATACACACCGTTTCAGTTCAGTTAGACGTCATAGAGATTTTATCATATTATCAATTGTTCTCTTCAAAAATATGTTAATGCCGTACTGTATCAGATGGCCATAAAGTACCCTTAAAATTGTAGCATCACTTTCATCAGCCTAAAAGATATGGTCTGCATAAAAATGTACGGCATCATTTTTTCCTAATTTATCTATGTTAATACTATTTAAAACAAGGGATAAAATGTAGAAAACTGCTGTATTTAATTAATCTATGATATTTAAACTTTTACAATAATTTGCAAAATTTCAGTTTTTGCATTTAACTATAAATTTTTTTTGAACGGTTTCTTTTGAACGGCAATACTATATAACAATTGTATTTTACAATATCATGTTAAAAAAAAAGTTCCCGTACAGGATCAAATGACTTTACAGCTCTATAAATCAAGGATACGATGAAATTAAGATGATTATTGATATACATTCAATGGAACAATCATTTTTTGACGGCATTAATTTTAATAGTACTTTTGAGTGCTAGATAATATTTTGGAACCGAAGCCGTACTTTTTCAAATCACCCCCTGGACTACGGAAAGAGAGGGGATTGCAACCTTCGATTGTTTCCCCTTGTCGCATGATTTTTGTACGGCGTTGCGGAATAATGGGTTAGGAGCAGTATTGAAATAGTATGACACAGATGCCGTACAAAATCAAATGACCAAATTTACCCCGGTAATTGTCGGAAAATAAAAATAAAAATCCGACTTTGTGGCGCACCATTTTTTTACGGCACTGCGCGTTTTCTTATTATTTTTAATGGATCTATCGATGATAAGAATGCCGTACAAAAATATGTGACCAAAATGTACCCACTCTACCTGTACTTTCGAATTCTCACCTGCACTCAGTTGGACAGCTTACAAGTGACGGCACAGTGCTGAATCTTATTATTTAATGCTCTTATATCGTTCTACATAGGTCACCTGGTGGTTCAAATGACCCATAAATTTTTCAGCATGGGCCTGTAGTCTATACATTCTGTGATTGAGAAGCCTTTTCACCTCAAACATCCGTACATCTAAACTTTCACATTTATAATATTAATAGGATTGCTAAAATTGACTTAGCATTAGTCGGGTTGGACTCGTCGGTAAAGGATCTTCTAAGGGAAGAGATGTATGGAGGTTAGAGCAGACATTTAAATGAAGACGGTTTTCAAAATGTTTGCCTGAAATGTAATGTTGAGTTTTCACTTTTCAAAACAGTTCTACTTTTCAAGATTGAAGAAAAACTGAAGAAGTTCGATTGTTTTAATGAACCTCATATATACATTCATATATTCACGCCTATAAATCCCAAAAAGGGGTAGCCAGAGCTTCAGAGCTAGAGACTCTTCAGCAACATTTGGAAATTGATAGGGGACAAGATGGTGGAAATAAAGTGTTGTTGGTGATGGGTCTCCGACCGCATCGCACAGAAACCACTTGAAAAGCCCTATACCCTTAGTCGCTTCTTACGACACCCGTGGGTAGAAAGGGGTAGTGACATTCTAAGCCGGCAAGGCAAGGAATGGTCATCCTAAGTAATTAAAAACTAATATTGCTGCAATGAAATGCCATCTTAACGGCTTGCCTAATGAAACTACCACAAATGGGTATTGGAAATACCCTATGAACCTTTTTATTTATTTTTATTTTATTTTTATTTATTTAGGAAACAAACACTCGTTTACATTACAAATGTACACAGTTATAAAAGAAACAATTAGACCTACAGCTCCATAAATTAGTATTTTACAATTTTGTATGCAGCAGGTAGATACATCAGTATTGTTTTTATTTTTATTCATCAGTGTTTATCGAACAATAATACAATTAACCTAAGTAGAAAATTCGTTTGGAGAAATAACATGAAACTTTTATAAAAGTTTTTCATAACATATGAACAAACAAAAGATATAAATGAAATTAAGTTAAAAACGAATATCTTAATTTAGTTACAAAAGAGTTTAAACTGTTACAAAACAGATCAATTTCACAAAATTCTAGGTTATACAAATCAACACTTCAGTTCATTTTGTTGTCCATTCTGTTCATTTTGAACAGTATTTTTTGTTTTTAAGGGTTGTTGAATTTATGTTTTTATATTCCATTTTTTCAGACGCCGTGGTCTTAAACGTGGTATTGGCTCAGCTTGCATCGGAGGAGGTCAAGGAATTGCCATCCTTGTGGAAGCCGTCTAATTTATACTAGTTTGTATATACTCTGGAGATCAGATGATCAAACTGTCACGTGATGTTCGAAAGCAATTGTACCTCTTTAAACCCTTTTGGGGAATATATGGCATGAATGTCTCTAATAAACTTTTTCATAATCAAGTGTACTATTTTTAAGTGAAATTGTTATACAAGAAATGCATCATATTTTTAAGAAATAATAATGTTGTTATATACTTATATAGAATTTTTGAAAGCATGTTTTTATATATAAACAAGGTTTTAAGTCAGAGTCAGAATCAAATATCTCCAGTATTTTAAGCATATTTAAAAGTATTGAATGTAACTCAAATGAAATAAAAGGGATAATAAAATTGTTTGTAAAATTGGCCAACTTTGCTGTAGTATATATGTGTGAGATTAAATCGTAACCCTTAAGTTATTTCACTGCAAGTACTCTCAAATTTCGATTTTAAAATGAGTTCATACAAAGCTGTTGAGTTTTAATTATTAAGCCAAATAATTTTGCGTGTTTATCGTTTATTTACATGACTCGTATTTTAGGTATATTACTCGGCGAAAATATATTTATAAAAAGTATATTTATCTCGTGTGTACACTGTCCATGCAAAGCGTGGGTACTCTGAACACCAGGTGACAAAGTCACGTGATGTTCAGAAGTATTAGTACCTCTGCCAACCCCTTCGGGGATATACAGCGTGAGCGTTAATGTTTATGTTATGTTATATATTTTTATCTTTATGTTTATCACATATTTTATCTATTATTAAACCATTTTGTTCATAAATGTGTTTGTTTTTTTCATTGATAATCTCTATAGATATTTTCGATGGTGATATAAATCTTTTTATCTTCAGTCATATAATTGGAAGGGTATGATAGTGAGTATTATAAAATAGATAAAAATACGTGAAATCCATCGCATGGAGAGTTATAAATAAGGAAAAAGAAAGAATAAATACATTATTATAAAGTTTTTTTTAAACAAAATCATAAGTTTAAAATAAAAATTGGTGATGGGTGTCCATTTCATGGGTCATCCATAAATTGATGTCTGATTTACAATCGTGGTGGGCGCCATCTCAAGTCCTTCCCTCGGGGACATTTAGTATATTCACCTAGACACCTTAAGGAACAACTGTACCTACTTTCAAAATATATCTATATCATTTATATGGTCTGATCGACGTTTTTAGACCTAATTGGCTTAGGCCTTTAAGTTTTTGGGTATTCATGTTAAGGACATTTGCTTGTTTTTAACCCATGTCTATTCCCGAATGCCTTCTTCAAAAAGAACTGTTATTTTGAAATTAATAAAGCAATCTACAAAATACTCAGTTTGAATTCATAACAAATAATTCATAGAAAAGTCAGGGCACAGAACGTTTTAATTTTCATATTACGTAAACATACTTGAGCGATTAACACTTAGCAAGTACCTATGAAAAAGGCTGGCGTCCGAAGTATGAACAATAAAAGAGCATGTATGAAAAGATGGATGGATGTAAACGAAGCTATAGACGTTTGTCAGGATCGTACGAAGTGGCGATCAATAGTCTCTGCCTACCCCAATGGGAACTAATGGCGTTAGTATATGTATGTACGTATGTACCTATTAGTTTTCAACTAAGTTGTCCTAATAGTTTCGGGAACAAATGCTATGCTATATGGACCGACAGATAGACAGACATGGCGAAACTATTTTATCTTCCGCTACGAAAATCTAGAGTGGCTTTTTAAGTGGTTTTTGGACGATGCGGTTGGAGACCCATCACCATGCATACATACATACATATACTCACGGCTATAATTCCCATGAAGGGGTAGCCAGAGCCAAGGAACTATAAATTCCTCAACCACTTTTGGACGTTGAGTGGGGAAAAGGCGGTAAAATAAAGGTTTTTGGTGATGGGTCTCCAACTGCATCGCCCAAAAATCCAATAAAAAGCCCCGATACCCTTCCCTTAGTCGCCTCTTACGACACCCGTGGGTAGAAAGGGGTAGCGACATTCTAAGCCGGCACTACACGGCAACGATACTTTATTCTACCATCTTGTCCCCTATCAACTTCCGAATGTGGCTGCGGAGTTTAGAACTGAAGCTCTGATTTGGTCGTTTTGGATATCTTTGGGGGATACGATGCCCAGCAGTGGATATTTGTCACATTGGTTGAGAGATAAAAACTCTTGCAACCTTTTGAAGTGTAGTCATTCATGTGTATAGGTTAATAAATAAATATGTACGGACGTAACAGACCAAACTAGCCCCGAGGAAGGTAGAATGACGTGTGATAGGCAATACTAACACCACGAATTATTTAATAATATATAATTCACATATACACATATTCATATTTACATAAATAAGTGCTTTTAACGAAATTGGGACGACCTACGGACCCAAAAACTAGTCATCTACGTATCATATCATCCCACGGACGTCATCAAGAATCTAAAGGCGGTTAGTAATTTAAGCCATTGGTAGGATACCTGATGATAATGATTACGAGGGGCATGCCAAAAGAAACTAGATACTCTTTTCTCATTTAATTGACCCTGGCAAGCTATACACCACTTATAGGCTTGTTTTTTATTGACATATTTGAATATAGAACACACTTCTTTTATTTAATTTTTATTTGAATGAACATCATTTTTCCGGGAATCTGGCGGGAATTCACTTGCAACAATGGAGCTCAGTCGACGTGATTCTCGCGCTATGATTTATTATGACTTTAAAAAAGGTTTAAAGCCTCAAGAATGTTTTGAACTTTTGGCTTCTACTTTTGGTGGTTCTGCTTGTTCCCGAGCAACAGTATTCAATTGGTTTGCTGAATTTAAAAGAGGACGGGGATGTCTCGAAGATGAAGCGAAGACAGGACAGCCGCCAACCGCGGTCACGAAAGAAAACGTTCAAACTCAAATTCAAACTTTTATTGCATACCATAGTGTACAAATAGTTGGTGTAATCATGATCAGAGTGTAGTTGAGTCAGTGATGTGTACAGTAATAAATGTGGACTCTGTTGGGCACATGCAATTTCACTAGAGGGCTGTAGATACTAAAACTAAAAAATAAGGTAGTAAACAAAACATGGCACAAAATTAAAATTTCTTCAATTAAAAACACTATAAATATGTGTATCAAATTTGAACAACACAACAATAAAATTAATATTATTTTAGGTCAAAGTAATATTATTTTAGTTAACATTATTATTAAATTAGATTTAATCTATATTTGTCTATCATTACATTAAGCTTTACCAATAAGTGGAAAAAACAAACAAATCAAATATTGATATTGTAGTATTTCAGAACTAGATAACTATAAAGAATGACTTAGAAATTTGGTACTAATATTGCTCAACCTCAACTAAGATATTCTTCTACTTTATGATAACATTTATCAATAAGAAAGTTTTTTTAATAAAATTAAAAATCTATTATATATTTCTTCCTTTTTTATATAGTCTGGTATTTCATTATAGATCCTTATCGACATCATGTGAGCATTATTGGATTGTAAATGCAACCATGTGCGTGGTAGGTCTAAGTTACCGCGGTGCCGCAGAGTGTACTCGTATCTCTGCTGTATGTCCTGCCTCTTTATGTAGTGTTCTGGGTGGTTTCGAACTAATTTACAGATTTCCTGGATGTAAATACAAGGTAAAGTTAATATTCGTAACTTAATAAAATATTTTTACAACTAACGGTGGGTTCTATATTTACAATAAATAATGAAATAAATTAAAAATGTTTATTTGATAAGGCATATGTACAGTACAGAATTGAACAGGGGTTCCCAAACTAGGCAAGCCTGTATTTTGGGAAACCAGTTGACAGTTTGTATTTACACTGTTAATTGAATTTAATTACACAAAATATATGAAAATTTAAGTTTAAAGGAAAGGAAAAATATTTACATGGAGGGTTATCGGGTTAGTAATGTAGGAAAAACAAATTAATATATATAATAATATATTAAAAAATATAATAATCATAATAATAAGAAGAATATGTTATACCAATAATTTATTATATGCAGGAATGTAGAATACTTTCTGTGTCATCGTAATTTGCGTCGAGCAGCCACCTAAACAGGTCCTCTAATGATCCTTATAAGTTTTTTTGACGGATAAGTAGGTCAGGCGCTTCAGTACTGTATCCCCAATGTATCACGCCGTAGCTGAGCCACGTTCGTCCAGTCGAAAAATTCATTTGCGAAATCCGACGAATTACATATGTAGAGCTAGAGTGAGAACTAGGAATTGAATTAGCAGCAATGCGAACCATAATTCACGACCAGCTTTCTCTCCGTAAACGTTGTTGGAGATGGGTGCCGCAAAAACTTACCGATAAGCAGAAAGACCGTCGCTGGGTGCGGGTAGATTGGTGCCTGTTCATGATAGATAAATTCAACGGAGGCGAGAAAAAAAACGTATATGATATACTGACTGGTGACGAAATATGGCTTTATAACTATGATCCCGAATCGAAGCGACAGTCGACTGTATAGTGCTTTGAAGACGAGCCAACTCCAACGAAATCTCGCCGTGCACGAAGCATTAAGAAACAGATGGTCGCCTCGTTTTTTGCAAAACGGATCATATTGCTACTGTTGTACTGGAGAATGAAAGAACGGTGAACTCCGAATGGTATGTGAGTTTGTGCTCCAACAGTAATATCAGCTTGGTGTGACAAGCGACCGAAGTCAGGAATCCGGCACCTTCTCTGGCACCACGACAATGCGGCGCCGCACACGCCTGCCAGAACACTAGACTTTTTCAACTCGAAAAAGTGTCAATTCTCCCTCACCCGCCATATTCCCCTGACCTAGCGCCTTGTGATTTTTACTTGTTTCCAGAAATCAAAGAAAAACTAAAGGAGAAGAGGTTTGAAAGCAAAGAAGATGCGCTGGTTGCCTATAATTTCGAGTTTTCTGAGGTATCTAAAGAAGAGTGGTCACAGGTATTTTCCAATTGGTTCAGACGTATGGAAAAGTGTATAGGTGCTCAGGGTGAATACTTTGAAAAGATCGATACTTATAATAAAGAATAAATCTTATAATTTTTGAGTATCTAGTATCTTTTGGCATACTCTCGTATACCGTCCTATCACAGAAATATTTATTATGGAGGTGTGACTTAGTCCAAGGTTAACCTCACAAACACAAAATGATGAAGATATTAAGAATTTGATACGTTTTATACGAGTTTAAAGTCCAATGACCGTTTTATCGTACAATATAAAGGGACTACCCTGAATCATATTTAAATATGTAGTCTGGTAAACAACATTTATATTATGCTTATAGAAATATGGCTTAGCTGCCTCTCTCAACAATTTCTTTCATTCTCTTTATCATGAAGCTTTTCTCTTCATCAGTGACGTAAGGTAAATATTTTTATTTACTAGTAGGTCCTAACTAAATAAAATATTTTCAAAATTTATTAGCCAAAGTAGACCTAAGGGATTCAGTAATCTGTGCTAAGGGTAATTGCTAAGGTCGTGTTAATTTTTTTCTTTAATGATTAATTTTACTACCTTAAATTCTCTCAGAAAAGCGTTCAGTAGTTTTGACCCTGAACACCAATTCAGACCAATTCTGAACCTCCTCTGTGGAGAAAAAGGCCAAGACGATTCATTCATTCATTAATATATTCAAGGCTGTAAATCTCAAAAACGGATAGCTAGAACTACAGAACTTGAAATTTCTCAGCCACTTTTTAAGTTGAGTGGGTAAAAGATGATAAAATAAACGCCCAACCATCACTCAAAAACCCCTTAAACCCTAAGTCGCTTCTTATAACACCCGGGAGAAGAAATAGTTTAATATACCTTACTTACTATTTTTAGCCTTTATTTTCATATTACTGGATTTAATTTCTTTTCTCCATGACAACGTAGGAGACATACCGAGATGTATAGCAGTAGAGTGACCAAATGATACTGCTTTATGAATACTTGTATAAGGCATTGCTAACCATACAACTTTCACAGTAGAATCCCCACCAATGTTACTAAGTAAATGTGAGAGAAATGATAATAAAAGTTTGAAGCGACTATGTCTTTTACGTGTAATAACAATACGAACGATAATCGGATGACTACTGAATATTTGATTAAAAATAAAGATTACCGGTTCAGTATTTTTCGCGACTAAAGGCGGCTGGACGCGTGGTTTGAATTTATTAATATTTATAAGTGTTGAAGATGTCCGTCGCTGTTAAAAAGGGTAATATTATTATTTCAAGAGCTGATTACATACTAATTAAGCAATTCTAACGTCTGTTAAGTTAGTGATATATATAGCTGATACATACATTGTGATTGTGTATTTAAATATGTGAAACATAAGTAAATAATATTTGAGTTTTCACTAAATAATGTTCAGTACAGGTTCGAAATAATGTACGAGTATAAATGAAGGTATTAGAATCGTATGCGTTGGGTTCATAAGTGGCTGCCACGTACTGGACAGTGAAATATAGACAGGTGAATCACTTGGCTGGTCTCGTATAATGTAGGAATATTGTGCAGTCTGAAAGTAGGAACTTTAAATACCTGATAACAACATATTATGTTATGTTCTTGAGAACATCAAGGACAAGAAATAATGTGTATTTTACATCATCACAGCCCATATATGTTCCTGGAATTGGATTATTTCATCATAGTCAACGACGCTGGCCTAATGCGGGTTGGCAGACTAACGACTAATACCGCGATATTAGCCGGGACCGAAAGCTTAACGGTCCCTTCAAAGCACGAAATTATCATAAATAAAATCAACAAATAGTTTTAAATTTTCGTAATTAAGTCGATATTATCTTACAGAATTGGTTGAACCTTACAAATTAAATTTGTAAGTTTATCTCCTGGGAATCGAACTCTAGACGTATGGATTGTGCTTCGTGCGCAACACCGCTATACCTCAGACCTTATAGGATATACACAATTAATGCTGTATATATACACTAACATACATTGTGTTGCTAGTAATGACAATACGATGAACGTTATTTCCAGGAGTTTTCATCGTAGCCGGTAAACGAACCCCGTTCGGCCGTTATGGAGGCCTACTGCGAGATGTTCACCCCTCGGATTTGGTCGCAGGGGCAGCCAGGGATGCTATCAAAGCGGCAAATGTAGCCCCCTCGGCTATCGATACTGTCAATATTGGTATGGTTAATGGGGTATGTCAGTGTCTAATTATTAAATAGATTCATTATTCTTATTTCCATTACACAATACGAATAATTTGTCATCGCCCAGTGTTGTTTTGGTGTGTTGAAAAGAAGGCATTTATACCTATCTGCAAACAAAATTTAACTTATGTTAACATTATTCATAATAACACACCGGTAGTGCTGGCTTAGAATATCACTACCCCTTTCCACCCACGGGTGTCGTAAGAGGAGACTAAGGGTATGGGGCTTTTTAAGTGGTTTTTGGGCGATGCGGTTGGAGACCCATCACCAAGGATACTTCATTTCTAACATCTTGTCTCCTATCAAATTCCAAAGGTGGCTGAAGAGTTTGTAGCTCTGAAGTTCTGGCTACCCCTTTATGGGATTTATGGCCGAGAGTATATGTATGTACTCCGGTCTAAGAAGCTGGTCACCACAAACGACAACCGACAAGTAGGTATATGAATATGTATACCACGACATCAGTTCCCATTGGCATAGAGAGAGACAACCAATCACCCAATATATATATCAGAAAAAAAGAAAGAAGAGACATTTATTCACATTTGAACTAACTACTATAAAACATGATATATTGCTGTCTAGTGTCGGCTTAAAATAGCAGTACCCCATTTCTTCCGGTGGGTGTACGTAAGAGGCGACTAACGGTATTGGGGCTAATAAGGGATTTTTGGGCGATGCGGTTGGTGACCCATCACCAACAACCTTTTATCATTTTTTCCTTACTCAAATTTCCAAAAGTGGCTGAGGAATTTCTAAATACTTAGCTCTGGCTACCCCTTTTAGGGATTTATAGCCGTGAGTTTATGTTTGTATGAATGTACTATAAAACATTGAAATTATAAAAAGACATAAAAACAAGTGATAAAAATGTATAAATTTAACAAAAGTGAAATATTCTCTATTTACTATTAAATCTGTTCCCAGCTCAGTGGCAGTTCCGACGGAGGTCTGTCTCCCCGCCACGCTGCGTTGAAAGCAGGTGTGGCCACCGAGACACCAGCGCTTGGAGTCAACAGACTGTGTGGCTCCGGCTTTCAGGCTGTTGTTAATGGTGCACAGGTAAGAGTTGAATTAATTGGTTGAGAGAAATATTTGATTGGTTTTAAGCTATTTTGTAGCTCAGCGGATGGATCTCCGTCTGAGATGCTGTTGGTAGCTAAAAGAAAGAATTTACATCGGAGATGCCGAAAGGTTTGACTCTTGAGTTGGGCCTATGACTGTAAAATTCTTAAACATTGCTTACAGAGAGGTAGAACAACGTAAATAATGAACCAGTGTCTCAGTCATACTTAACCATGTCAATTTGTTTGTTAGTATTACATGATGGGTTTTCACCAAACGTAGTGCAAAATTTTAGTACGTGTACGACACATACACAAAGAGATCGAGTATGGCTTTGTAATCTCGTTTGCAATAGAATCCAACAATCATGTAAACAAACCAAATTGTCACGATTACTCCGTAATCACATACATTTGACGATCAATTATGAACATAGTCTGATTTCAACGAACGCACCATTGTTTTCACATTATCTTCAACACGATTTAACTTGTATTTATAAGTAAAATTTGTTAAAACATTTGCAACGTAAAAATTTTGAAGTATTTGACAAGCTGTCATCTTAGTTTTTTACTCATCGAACTCTATAAGTCATTGAAAAGTTAGTGCTGTTCGTAATCTGAAGTTATCTTTTATTTTAATTAAATAAATTATTTTAATTTAATATTATTTGAATACAATACATTTTTTTTTCAAGAGTTTAATATAATTAACCAAAACGGATTGTTGAACTCTATAAGTCATTGAAAAGTTAGTGCTGTTCGTAATCTGAAGTTATCTTTTATTTTTAATTAAATAAATTATTTTAATTTAATATTATTTGAATACAATACATTTTTTTTTCAAGAGTTTCATATAATTAACCAAAACGGATTGTATCCTAAGCCATAAAAATAATGGTTAGTTTTTAAAAATTGACAGGTGTCCATTTTGTTAGAATTGTCATTCACAGTCATTCACTGTTCTGTGGGTTCGCTGTGCATTAGTGTTTTCTGTTTACGTTTTCTGTTTCCGATTTCTACGACTTTGCATTCTCATTTTCCTTCCTCCCTTCCACTGCGAACTCAACCCAATTGAGCTCATTTGGGCACAGGTTAAGTCGTATGTTAGGAGAAATAACAAATCTTTTAAAATGGCGGAAATAAAAACTTTATTGAACAAAGGGTTGGCGAGAATCGGAGCCGAACAATGGTCGAAATGCGTAAGTCACGTCCTAAAGGAAGAGGAAGAAATGAAAAAGCTCGACGGCATTTTAGACACGGCAAGCGATGACACAGTGGTTCCATTTATAATTACGGTCACCGGCAACACTTTTGATAGTGATGATGACGAAGACGAAGATTTAAATTTGTTTTAATAAACACTTTTTTTATATACAGGGTGTAATTGTAACGACTGTTTTCAATGAAAAGTATGATTAATTATCACGTATAGAGGCAGAATTCGTTGAAAAAAAACACACTTATTTTTTTTCAAATTTTGTTAAAATTTGCACTAAGAAAGTAGTACTATTGACACCAACACGCTCAATGTGTGCGTGAAACGCGATGACAAGGCGGGCAACTCAGCTGACAGCTGCGACCCGCCGTGACCCTTAACCGGCGGCCAAATCAAATCAAGGCCAGTAAAGTAATCAATCGAACTTAGCTTCTAATATCTTCTTATTTTTTACATGTTATTATTTGACGTGATAAATTTGAATAACACTACCCCATAGTTAATACTGCGTTGGAATGCGGCAGTATTTTCAGAGAAAAAATCATAATTCGTAAACATCGATCGCCGCGAAATTCAAAATCTGCATGTATCAAGTCGGACGGGCTTGTCGGCATTTTATCAAAGGAACAGTATTAGTACTAAGTTAGTTGTTTTGTTATTTGTAGCTCATTGTGTTTGTGTTGCTTATGATTGGACGTCACTTTGATTTTTCGCATTAATTTTCAGAGTGTGAGTTCAGTTTTAGTATCTTGTGTTGTGATTGTGTTGAGTAAATATGGCGTACACGAACCAGCAAAGTTCAGTGTTGGTGTTTTATAATGTTTATTCTCAAAATGTTCTGCGTTTTGCGCAAATAAAGGTGATAGCTCGGATGCCACTGCCAATCAAAACGGGGTGAGTTATTTTTATTCGTATTCTTTAGTTAACTGTGATAGAGTACAGATACACCCGTTTAGAGCCCTTTAGCCCCGAGAGAGTTTAGTAAACACCAAGAACTCCTCCAATTTCGATGTCGGTTAATGAATGAATAGGTATCTCTTGCGCACTTTATTTTATGCCACGTAAATGCATCGTTTCGAGGGTCTCTATTTGTTTTTAATTTTATTATCTTACGCTCATGAAGTACATACATTACATACATACTCACGCCGTTACTTCCCATTGGGGAGGCAGAGATGTAAAGTAAAACAAAAATAGCGGTAGCTGATTATTTAGGACGACAGTTTTGTTATAATCGTCGATGTTAATTAATAGAGATAGATTTTTTACATACATATTCTCACGCCATTAGTTCCCATTGGGGTAGGCAGAGACTATCAATCGCCACTTCGTACGATCCTGGCAAACCTCTCTAGCTTTGTTTACATCCATCAATCTTTTTACTTGAAAATGTTTGAATTACACTACCCCATATTTAATACTGGATTGAAATACGAGGCGACTAAGACCACAGCCTCACCAGGCGCGGCGATAAGTTCAAAGAAAAATCAAACATAGCCGCGAAATTCAAAAATTTTTTGCATTGCTGTCATAGTGCGGTTTATACGGTCACGAGCAAGTGTGCGCAAGACTAGATGGTCACATGACGCGCCCGCTGTTCTCTGTGTGTGGGTGAGACATTATACGGGTAGGAGTGTGTGCGCTAGGCTAGTGTAGATAACCACAGTTTTCCATCTGATGGAGAAAGTAAGTTTTTCTGCTAAAGTGGTTTTAATCTTTTTGTTTATTTCATATGGTGGATATTAAGCATTCAACTTTAATATACGAATTAATATTGAAGTAACAATCGCCGTCAAACTAACACGCTGTATAATCAGTTTTATTTTATAGTCTATGGTTTATATATTTAATCTATTTAGTCAGTTTTATTTTGCTGTGTAGTGTCGGTTTAGAATAGCACTACCCCAATTCTTCCGATGGGTGTACGTAAGAGGCGACTAACGGTATTGGGGCTTTTAAGGGATTTTTGGGCGATGCGGTTGGAGACCCATCACCAACAACCTTTATTTTCAACTCAACTCAAACTTTTATTGCAAACCATAAGTGCGTATTTTTACCATCTTTTCCCCACTCACATTTCCAAAAGTGGCTGAGGAATTTCTAATTCTTCTACCCCTTTTAGGGATTCACAGCCGTGAGTATATGTATGTATGTATGTATGTTATTTTAGTACCTATCCTACTATGGGCCATAGTCTATAACTTAAAATTAAAATAATTAGAAAAATAAATTTAATTAAAATTAAATAAGAACACTATAACATCACTATGGGCATAAACAATACGCTGTCAATGTCAGTCCGCCATATTTGTTTACATGATTGTTGGATTCTATTGCAAACGATTTTAAATAATGAAATTTCACGGGGAAATACATACAAACTTATTATATACAACGCAAATAATAGCGACATGATAGTCCAGTGGGTAGAACACCCGCCCGAAAAACAGAAGGGCGTGAGTTCCAATCCTGGGACTGGCCTACACCAATTTGTCTTTTCTAAAGTCATATGTATGGTTAATTTATCATGGTTGCTAACGGTGAGGGAAAACATCGTGAGGAAACCCACATGGCTGAGTTGTACTTAGTCATGTGACAGTGTATTCGTACAAAACGGCGATAGGCCTGCCCCCTATCACGTGAGTACACTGTCTAAGCAAAACGTGGGTACCTTCTCTGGAAACTAGATGGCGCTTGCCATGTGAGTTCAGGAGTATCGGTACCTCTGCCAACCCCTTCGGGGATAAACGGCGTGAACGTTTATGTTATTATGTATTATGCAAATAAGAAGAGTCGCTGAGGTTTTTTATGTCACGAAGTTCCGATGAGTATATTTATGCATCAATTCATGCCCTTTAAAATAAATTGAAAATGTCTCATTCTTTCCCCAGGACATAATAACCGGTTCAGCCAACATCAGTCTTGTTGGAGGAACAGAAAACATGTCAGCCGTTCCTTTCGCTGTTCGTACCCGGTTCGGAGTGCCTCTTGGAGTGAATGTTGAGTTCGAGGACCTCCTCACCAGGTCTTCTCTGGACACGTACTGCAACTTCACGATGCCGCAAACTGCTGAGAATTTAGCTGAGAAGTATCAGCTGAAACGGGAGGAGGTCGATGAATTTGCACTTGAGTCGCAGAAGAGATGGAAAGCTGGTTGGTTTAAGATATTTTTGTTAGTGGAAGAGTGGTGTGAAAGGAGATGTTTGCGCGGTTAAGACACTATCACCAGCGTTTTATCAAATTACCTGAAATATTTTGTATACAAAATGTCATGATTTACATATAAATATATCAAGACTATTCCCCTGATGGGGAAGCAATCCCTCAGTAGCTTTTAGTATCTTAGAGAAAAAAAGATGGTAGAAGATAGAAAAAATCTGCAATCAGATTGTTGGCATCAGTATTTTAAATCATTGCCTACTTTAAACTCAAAAATCATTATTACTCAGGAAACCTGCCCTATGTTATTCTTCCAGAACAAATACTTGAGTATGATACTAATACAAGTTTTATTATCCAACCCAGCGTTTGACCAAGGTGTGTTCAGAGAAGAGATGTCTCCAGTGACAGTGAAGGTGAAGAAGCAGCAGGTGACAGTGGACAGAGACGAGCATCCTCGGCCGGAGACCACGTTGGAAGGTTTGGCCAAACTGCCAGCTCTGTTTAGGAAAGGAGGAGTGGTGACCGCAGGAAACTCTTCTGTAAGTGTAAATATTTAGACCGTCTATTCTTTTTCTTCTGTTAATTCAAACTGTTTATATATTTAGGCTGTGTAGTGCCGGCTTAGAATGTCAATACCCCTTTCTACCCACGGGTGTCGTAATAGTATGAGATCTTGCTCCTAAATCTCTACGTTCATTACGTATTGAGTCAAACGCACATTTTAAATCTATCGACGCATGCGCAATGACTTCAGATACTCACTCACACAATGAGAGGTTTTCCATTTTTTCTTTTTTTCTTCTTCCCTGTTCTCAGGATAGATGGCGCCAGACTTGCTATGTTACTGGTAGGAACAGAACGTTTTTCACACTTGGATGTAATGATATCATAAAACGGAACGTACATAAAAACGTTCTGATTTGAAAGTCTAAATAAATATCATTTTAAACCAAGATAGCTTAAAAGTAAATAAACAAAGACGGTATTTATATTTAACATTCTTTTTGTTGTTTTCACTCGCCAAAAAGAAATTGTCCCAAGAAAAAAAGAAGAGGAGTCTGTGCCTTGTAGATTTATGTAAAAATGAAGGAATACATCTTTTTACTAAAGATGAAAATCGTAAAGCGCAATGGGTACATGGTGATGTGACACATGTTTTTAAAGTTGACATTGGCGAAATTATTGTAGCAACACGACTGACGCCACGAAGAAAGTTTGAAGTAAGTAACGTAGTTACATCAACGCCATCTACAGAGCTCTAGGGAACTATGTTGTTTTTTTATTTCTCAAAAAGAAAACCTCTCATTGGCATTCACTGTCCTCATCTAACAAGTGGCGTAGCGCGCTAACTCTTTAATTTTATCTTGGATATCTCGCGTTTTTAATACATGGCAACCTTAATTTGCGGCCACTTTTTCACAGGCAGCTATATAATATCATATTAGGAAAAAAAAAGGCTTTAATTTCATATAAGAAATATGCATGTAACTCATGAACGTACAAAACACACCAAAATATGACCTGCTTACACCTGGCTGCGAGATAGTTGCGGCCGAATGTGCAACGGTTCTGACTGAAAATCAGTTTTAAAGGCTATGCCTTTAAAAAATGCTGAGTCAGCAACTATGTATGTCTCTAAATGTTTTATTAATTATAATTTTTTGTTATGTTCTTTGCTAAAATTGTATGTGTTCTTTGTACTAATTGTGGTATTTTATTGTTCCTTAAGGCAGTGAATATAGATTTCTTTTCTTCCTTTTTATTTTTCTTTTCAACGGCACCTATGGATTTTTAAATTCTTCATACACATTGTTATGATGAGGATGATGTTATATTTCAAAAACAAGTGAACGAATTATTTTACACATTTTATTTAAACATTAATTAAATTAAAATTACTTGCGGCCACTTTTGACTGGCTGCGTCATGTCAGTGTATTCTCCTATTCATAAACGTATGTTACAATGTGTGTTTGACTCAATACGTAATAAACGTAGAGATTCAGTAGCGGGATCTTATACTATAAGAGGCGACTAAGGGTATAGGTCTTCTTAAGTGGTTTTTGGCCGATGCTGTCGGAAACCCATCACCAACGATACTTTATTTCTACCATCTTCTCCCCTATAACATCCAAATGTGGCTGAGGAGTTGCTAGCACTGAAGTTTTGGCTACCCCTTTTCGGGATTTATAACCGTGAGTATATGTATGTATGTATATACCTTATACTCGTATGTCGGAAAAGCTACAAATCCATATATTATTGGCTAAAATGCACCTGAGTATTTTCCCTTTGTAGTTGAGGTGGAAAAGGTTGGTCACTCATCAACTCCCAATCGAATAGATCCATATTCAATTGAATTATATTAAGATTATCGTTGTCACCAAGTGATGTTAGTTAGAAAATAGAGATTATAAAAAGAAACTAAAACTCAAACGTTCACGCCGTACATCCCAAAAGGGGTTGGCAGAGGTACTAATCACTCACGTGATAGGGGCCAAGCCTATTGCCGTTTTGTATGTATATACTGTCACTTGATAAGTCCTATGGGTTTAGCCATGTGGGTTTCCTCACGATGTTTTCCCTCACCACAACAATGATAAATTAACCACACATATGACTTTTAGAAAAGACAAATTGAGGATTGGAGTTCTCATCGTCCGTCTGCACGATAAGCAGTGTTCTACCTACTGAGTTATCACGGTTGTCACGGAAGAAACTTGCTCAATATTACGTGAAATTTAATTAACCCAAGACTTATGTATTTCAGGGTGTAAACGATGGAGCAGGCGCACTAATATTATCAAGCGAGGAAGGACTAAAGAGTCAAAATCTGAAGCCCCTCGCTCGACTCTTAGGATGGTCTTTCGTAGGAGTCGAACCCAGCATCATGGGAATTGGACCAGTGCCAGCCATTCGCAATTTATTGGACGTCACCGGAATAAAAATTGATGATGTGGATTTGATTGAGGTAAGAAATACCTACATTGCTATTAAGAGGTAGATGAAATTAGATATTTAAGAAATGCTTAGCCACTTTTAAGAGTTCTATTGTTTGTGTATTTTTTTGACCACATCGCGTACCATATCTTGGAAATCTCTGACTTTTCTATGCCACCTTATCTGACATCCATTGGAAGATGGGTAGTGCTATTCTTATAAGAGATTAAATGGCTTTTTAAGAGAGCCGTGCATGCATAATATGCACTTGATTTCCTAAGGCGTAACGTATTCCTTTAGAAAACGTAATTGTCTTATTGGGTATATTTCCGCGATGCTTGAAAACGTAAATGGTGTCGGAAATATCTTTATACAAAACTGTATCATAGGGCAAATTAAGGTGATTTATGTTAGATCTATGTAACTCAAAAAAAATATTTAGGGTTTCATACGCAACAGAACTCATTTCTTTCAACTTTGCCTATTTTTGATTTCTCTGATTAAAATACAAATTTGAACCAATATATCATTGGCTGTGTAGTGTCGGCGTCAAATAACACTACCCCATTTCTGCCAATGGGTGATCGTAACAGGCAACTAAGGGTTTTGGTTGGAGACCCATCACCAAAAACCTTTATATTACAATCTTTTTCCCACTCAACTTTCAAAAGTTCCTATGGTTTTTTTTATCTCTTAGCTCTGGCTACCCCCTTTTGGGTTTATAGCCGTGATATTCCAATATAACATTATCACAATACACATTTCAGATCAACGAAGCGTTCGCCGCCCAAACGCTGGCGTGCGTCAAGGAGCTCGGCTTAGACCGCAGCAAGCTAAACGTGAGCGGGGGCGCCATCGCGGTGGGGCATCCCGTTGGGGCGTCGGGGGCGAGAATCATGGCGCATTTGACGCATGAACTTAGGTATTGTTTTGATGATATTTAATGGTATTCTCAAGGTCCAACCTTCTTGAACTACATTTACAATCTAATTTAAGAATCCTGACTTGTTCATCAAAAGTAAGCTGAACAAAACTATTCGCTTTACATCTTTTGGTTATTTTTGAATAGCAAAAATGAAAGGATTCGATGCACGATAAAAAAAGAGTGGACTATATGCCTTCGTCGCTCTGCCAACTGAGCTATGGTATCGAGTGACCACTCGCTTTTATTTCCTTAATTGATTAGTAACAATACCCACATGAGGTTTTCATGCGAAACAAATTATGCATACATAATTCGGTATGCAAAGTTTTTTTTTGGTATTTATTAAATATTTTTATTCGGTAGTAAACACGAAAAAACACTAACTTGAATATTTTCCATTTAAAATGAGTAATTTTAAAGTTATGATTTTTTAAAGATTGCTCAACTTTTGTACTTAATGACGTCATCGATCGATAAAATCACGTAGCGACATGCAAATGAAGCGAAATGTTTTATAAAAATGTTGCTGATTGCAAAACATATCACGAATTTGTGATGTCAAATGAAATTATTACGATGTGATACTAAACAGTAAACAAACCTATGATTTTCGATATTTTATTAATAAACTGCAAAACCGTATGTCTTTGAAACAATATTGAAGGTCAAACACTGTTACAGTTTATTTATAAAATAACCGTCATCTTAGCTTCAATTGATATAATTTCAAGAAAATATTGTTTATAACCATAATATCTCGAAATGGTTTTGTAATCAGCATCACTTTAGTACAACTTTGCATACCGAATTATTGATTAGAAAGATGTCGACGAAGTTCCTTCGGTCAGTCATCCCCGCTCGCCGCCACTGCTGCCGGCGCTGAGCGGCTGTCCCACTAATTTAAATGATTCATACGTGATCAAAAACGTATATTTTGGGGATCGGTTATACAGAATCCAATATAAACAGTGTTTTTAATGTAAAAACTAACATAATACATATTATTTCAGACGGCGAGGTTTAAAGAGAGCTATAGGATCCGCTTGCATTGGAGGCGGTCAAGGAATCGCCTTAATGATCGAGACTGTTTAGAATTTCCAAAAAGTTGAAAAAAAATGACTTTGATGAATAACTAGTTCTATTTTTGGACGTATTTTTTATACCAGTTCAAGATATCGTTGTATCAGTGTGACAGTATCAGACTGTAAATTGGTTTTACTATATTATGTTGACTGATATGTTGTTATTTATTGTTGATTAAATGTTATTTCTGCAAATGCGTTTTATTTTTAACTATCATTATTATTCATAGATTTTTTACAAATAAATATGTTTTTTTTTTTAAGTTTAATTAGCAATTTTTTCGTGTTTTAAATAACGTAGGTTATTTAGTTGGCATTAGTAGCTATTGTGCACTTATGTCGCCATTTGAAATTTTCTATACATACATACGCATACTCACGCCGTTTTTTCCCATTGGGGTAGGCAGAGACTATTGAAAACCATAAACAAAACTTTTAATTTTAACGGTCCTGGTAAACCTACCTAGCTTCATTTACATTCATCAATCATCATGGGTGATCGTAAGAGGCGACTAAGGGTATAGGGGCTTTTTAAGTGGTTTTTGGGCGATGTGGTTGGAGACCCGTCACCATAAACATTTATTATTACCATCTTTTCCCCAATCAACTTCCAAAGGTGGCTGAAGGATTTCTGATTCTAAGGCTCTGGCTACCCCGTTAAGGGATTTATAGCCGTGCGTATATGTATGTATGTATGTTCCTCTACACATTTTTTTTAAATTTTAGTGGTTAACTTTATTACTAAACTGTAGTAATATTCGGCAAACGAAACACGTATCAAATATTATTTAAAAAAACACACACACATTATGAAAACGGCCACATTGCCAAAAAGGTGCTAGCATTGTATTAAAAAAGTCGTGGGACACACATGATTTCCTTGGTGATTCCAATGTCCAATGACTTATAACTTTGCACACTGGCATCTTAATATACTTACTATTAGTATTGGCATTGCCATTTTATTTTTTACATACACACTTTTATTATTTAAGTTACAACATTAATTCAATTAGTAAGAACTATTTTTTCAAGTAACATAATGAAAAAAATACACAAATTATATCGTAATCAGGATTATGGGATGAACCTATTAAAAATTATTATGTCGTCCCCGATTCTCGATAAGTGTACAGATTTCATATTGAATGGGTCCGTTTAAAGTGGCTTAAAAGGAGTTTAACTCTTTAACCAGTAGAAGCAAAATAGTTGCCACCATAATTTAAACCTTATCTACCTTCAAATAGTGCTCAAATGCAATTAATTTTATATTTTTATATACTGGTTAAAGGATTCAAGGAGTCGATTACATAAATACATACATACATATACTCACGGCTATAAATCCCTAGAAGGGGTAGCCAGGAAAGCTACTTTTGGAATTTTTTGTGGGGAATAGATAGTAAAAATAAAGGTTGTTGGTGATGGGTCTCCAACCGCTTCGCCCAAAAATCCCTTAATAGCCCCATACCGTTAGTCGCTTCTTACGTACATCCACCGGAATAAATGGGGTAGTGCTATTCTAAACCGACACAACACGGTACGAGTTGATTATTAAGCTAATATAAAGAAAGAAAGAAAGAAAGAAAAACATTTATTCATTGCTAAGCTTGAGTAAACAATACATGAAACATAACAACAAAATAATATTAAGGTTGGTTTTACAACAAAAGAAAAAAAAATAATAATAATATATAAGTTAACAAAAATAAATAATAATAAAAAAAAAACTCAAAATAAAACATGAGTTATAACATAAGAAAAAAGCAAACATAAATAAAAACGAACCAAAATATATGATGACTTAATAAAATTATTAAGAACCTGTCACAAGAATAGCCATTACCTGCGTAGCAATGAATTGGCAGATGACTCAGCATTTTCGTTGTGAGTTAATACCTCACAACACTGATTTTCAGTCACCGCCAAGTAGAGGTGATGCACGAACTATAATATAAGCGTAAACACCGCAGATAGCGGCAACCGTGATAGCCCAGTGGGTAGAACACTCGGTTATCGTGCAAACGACTAGTGTTCAAATCCTGGGTCGGGCCTACACCAATTTGTCTTTTCTAAAGACATATGTGTGGTTAATTTATCATGGTTGTTAACGGTGAGGGAAAACATCGTGAGGAAACCCACATGGCTAAGTTGTACTTAGTCATGTGACAGTGTATTCGTACAAAACGGCGATAGGCCTGCCCCCTATCACGTGAGTACACTGTCCATGCAAAACGTGGGTACTCTGAACACCAGGTGACTAAGTCACGTGATGTTCAGAAGTATTAGTACCTCTGCCAACCCCTTCGGGGATATTCGGCGTGAACGTTTATGTTATGTTATGTTATAAGCGTAAACACACAATCCTCGCAATTAAGTGGCTATATCAAGTGCGTAAAATATTACCTACCTAGGCTACCCCATCAAGGGATTTATAGCCGTGAGTATATGTATGCATGTAAGATATTACGACTTAGTTATCATCACATTCATATTTTCTTGTTAACCCACTTGTTACTACCGTCGTTTTAAAACAACAGCATGAATAATAAAATCTACATCGAAATGTAGGTAGTTTTAATGAAATTTTATAATGTGATTGCTTTCGTCAGTGCAGCATCTAACCGAGGAAAAATACAGTTTACATCAAGATATTACGTGTTTTTTTGTATAAATATCTATAAAACACGAAAAATAATCATGTCTTTTCAAGGGTAAGTACAATACCATTTGAATATAATATTGGCCTGAAGTTACATTTAACTTGTTGTTATAACGTAGTTTTATCTATGCAGGAAAATAATATGCCTTACAATTAACATATTGGTACCTTTTTTGTCGAGAAAAGTAGGTGTTATTTATAAACGACGATCGTAAAATGAACTACCTTATCCACTTATGCAGTAAGGATGAGGACGGTGCATAGAAAAACATTCTTCCTACTTGAAATCTTTTGTGTTACCTACGCTTTTATTGTTTTATCTGTGTTTTTGAAGTAGGTATTTCTTATTATTACAGATCCCGTTTCCACTCTTTGAGGCTTCATGAAATCGTTGAAGAATTGGAGAAGGACGATGACGGTCCTTTGCCAGATTCCATCGTAATACTTCCTCCGGATAATTGTAACGGTAATGTGACCGATGAAGATTCCGGAGACGAAGAATATGTTAACATTCAAAATCTACCAGGCTCCCAGCTTCGAGCACCCTGTGCAATACAACTTAATAACGGCGGCGATGATTCCAATAGTGATGACGAAGACGACATTCCGATATCGCAGTTGGCAAAGCGTCAACGTGTGGATGATGCGCCCACCGCCTCTTCTACGGACGCTCAAGATACCTTACCAATACCTACGCAAGGTAAGATTGGTGTCATTATGCGAGTACAAAAAAATAAGGCGTATTCCTGGATCGCAAGAGACATCAAGCCAGATTTTTCTTCCTGGCGTCCCCAAATGACTGCTAAGTTACGTCAAAAGCCGTTATATTATTTCGAATGTCTTCTCAGCAGTGAGATCATAGATATGTTAGTTGATTTTACTAATTTGTACGCCGCTCAGAAGAATAAGCCTGGTAACATAACATCAAATGAGATGAGAACAAACAAAGAGATGCAAAAAACTGAGAGGGGGTCTTTTCAGTACAAATCTACTAGGGCAGAAGAAATTGTCGTGTGCAAATGGAACGACAACAGTGTGGTGACTGTTGCTTCCAATTCTCAAAAAGTATTGCCTTCGTCAAAAGTCAAACGTTGCTCTCAAAAAGAAAAGAAATTCATCCATGTGGATCAACCGGCCCTAATAAAGTCCTATAATGAAAATATGGGGGGCGTAGACAGGTCTGATCAAAATTTTGGGCTCTATAGGACTTCAATTAGGGGCAAGAAATGGTATTTCTGTTTATTTTCTCACTGTATCGATATGGCACTGCACAATGCCTGGCAGCTGTATAAAAACGACGGTGGTGAATACTATCATCTAAAGTTCAGAAGAAGTGTGTCATGTGGTTTACTGGAGACATACAGAAAAACAGATCATCGTATGCCAGGTCGGGCTTCCGGTAGTTTACATGAATCTTCACGATATGATAACATAGGACATATCGTAACATATCGCCCTAAACAACTGCGTTGTGGATATTGTCACAAACATGCCAATTTTTTTTGCGTAAAATGTAACGTCACGTTGCACCCCAAAGATTGTTTTGCATAAGCAATGTTAAAAGCGTACCTACATACATATGCATTATTCAATAAAAGAAGTACTTATTTTGAAATATATTTTGTTTCAATCAACTCACCATGAACCCTTGCAACAGTAGTACATATTACTACCGTAGTTTTAAAACAACACCATTTTCCGGCTTTCCCAGAAAATTCTGTTTTTTTTTAGTATTTTTTTCTTAATCGTAGGCCATTAAACTGCCCCCAAACCAAAAATCAACTTATAAACTTAACTTTTTTTGTTCCCGTAACAAGTGGGTTAAGCGGTTATTACATTACGCAATATTCAGACAGTCTAACTTAGATTGAGCATGGTGTAATAAGAGTTAGCAAGTTAGCCTGTCTAATTAGAGCGACCGAATGGGTTCGGCCGTGCTTACTTGCTTGCTTGCTGAATACCGCGTAGTGTAATAAGATTTAGCACGCTAGACTGTTCATTTATCGCGCGGCAGCCGCAGAGCGAAGGCGTGCGTGACATGTGTTTTGCTGTGGCGGGGCGTGTAAAATGGCTTGTTCAAAGGAAAAAGAAGTGCTTTTTAATGTTCTCGATTTGTATCGAGACATGCCATATTTATGGCAGAAAATTCATAAAGATTATTCCAATCAAACACTTCGTACTTAAGCGGTTATGACAACCGCCACCGGCTACGTACGCTTTGAAAATGAGTTAGCATGCGGTATTCAGCACAGTCTAATAGCGAGCTTGTCTAGTTAGACTTTAAGACAGTCTTACTAAGACTGTCTGAATATTGCGTAATGTAATAACCGCTTTAGTTACATGAGCACACCGAAAACTTATCTGTTATAAGAATTCAGAATGTTTGTAATGATAAGAGATAACAACGCAACGTGTTTTCTGTTATTTACAAGTATGCGTATAAGTTAGCCATATTAATGAGTATTATTTAAATTTTATCATGTTGTCATCACTGTATTTCGGTATTTAGTAGGTAATTATTTGTTATTATGGCCGTGACTTCCAAAGGTAAGCTAACATTTTTATTAATAAACTTACGACTAAAATTTTATTTGTTTGTTGTTTATAATTTTGTGCTTATGGTTATTTATTATATATATAATAATAATAAAAGCATTTGTTTGTCTTTCTTCAGCACATAACATAAAATAAACAATAGAAAATTATAAAAGACAAAATGGTCCAGAGCTCGTTCTATCCGCAGCAAGCAGATAGCTTCGATTTTTAATGTGTTGTGGTTTCTTTACTGCGTTGATATATTTTCGATCATGGCCTAACTTAAGAGCTTATTCCATTACATAATTTAATGTTTTTTGACATGAATTCCTCATGTGGGGATTATTACTCATAAATAAAAGATGCTATTAAAGGAAAGAAAAATTTCGATACTGGCGGGGTTCGAACCCGCGACCTTCGGGTATACGCCCCCGTCGCTCTGCCAACTGAGCTACAGTGTCAGTTGGCATCCAGCGCGAAATTTCTCTATCCTTTGTTTCTTTTTTACACGTTCAAGTAGTGTTTGCGTTTCCTACCTCCGAATTTTAACTAATTCGGACGGCCACTTGTCTACCTTTTCAGATAGAATGCAAATGTTGGAAACGCCTAACTATCACATAATTTAATGTTTTTTGACATGAATTCCTCATGTGGGGATTATTACTCATAAATAGTCCGAATTAGTTAAAATTCGGAGGTAGGAAACGCAAACACTACTTGAACGTGTAAAAAAGAAACAAAGGATAGAGAAATTTCGCGCTGGATGCCAACTGACACTGTAGCTCAGTTGGCAGAGCGACGGGGGCGTATACCCGAAGGTCGCGGGTTCGAACCCCGCCAGTGTCGAAATTTTTCTTTCCTTTAATAACATCTTTTATTTATGAGTAATAATCCCCACATGAGGAATTCATGTCAAAAAACATTAAATTATGTGATAGTTAGGCGTTTCCAACATTTGCATTCTATCTGAAAAGGTAGACAAGTGGCCGTCCGAATTAGTTAAAATTCGGAGGTAGGAAACGCAAACACTACTTGAACGTGTAAAAAAGAAACAAAGGATAGAGAAATTTCGCGCTGGATGCCAACTGACACTGTAGCTCAGTTGGCAGAGCGACGGGGGCGTATACCCGAAGGTCGCGGGTTCGAACCCCTCCAGTGTCGAAATTTTTCTTTCCTTTAATAACATCTTTTATTTATGAGTAATAATCCCCACATGAGGAATTCATGTCAAAAAACATTAAATTATGTGATAGTTAGGCGTTTCCAACATTTGCATTCTATCTGAAAAGGTAGACAAGTGGCCGTCCGAATTAGTTAAAATTCGGAGGTAGGAAACGCAAACACTACTTGAACGTGTAAAAAAGAAACAAAGGATAGAGAAATTTCGCGCTGGATGCCAACTGACACTGTAGCTCAGTTGGCAGAGCGACGGGGGCGTATACCCGAAGGTCGCGGGTTCAAACCCCGCCAGTGTCGAAATTTTTCTTTCCTTTAATAACATCTTTTATTTATTCCATAACACTTTGTTGTTTCTGAATTCAGACGTCCTTCGAAGTTACTGCCGCAGACGCTTGTTATTCCACTTTACAAATTTGTCTACTTTTCAAAAGCCTAGCGTTCTGAACGTTATTCCACTAGTCTGAATTCAGATTCTGTGGCTTTCAGACGTCTCCACAAATGGAATAAGCTCTTTAACACTCGTAGTTACCTAATTAAAAATGTTCGTATAACATTTTCATTGAGTTCATATAATGTTTTGTTATTCATTTTGTGCGATCTTAACAAACTTCTAAAACTTCGCATATATTAAACATCTTCATAAATTCCGTGATTTTTATTCGACGAATGCTTTTACTGAGCTTATTCACTCTTAGATCTTAATAATTATGTATACCATTATCGTGCTGAAATAATACTAGGTCTAGATACCAACCAACATCGCTGGCACGAGCCACCACAAGCGACCTTTTAACTAGATATCGCGTGGTATAAAACAGCCATGTGTTCTTTTCTCTCATTCTAACCAACACCAACAGTCACGGTAAAATAACGCTCGTACTAGGCTTCTTGATTGATAATTTAAATCTTTTTGTTCATGACAACCTCATGTGGGGATTATGACTAATAAATAAAGAATAAATAAAGGAAAGAAAAATTTCGATACCTCTGAATTGGTAAAACATAGGAAACGCAAATACTACTAAAACGTCAAAAGAAATAAAGGATAGAAGAATTTCGCGCTGGCAGCCATTGACAGGTTAGCTCAATTGGCGAGAGCGACGGGGGCGTATACCCGAGGTCGTGGATTCGAATCCCGCCTGCGTCGAAATTTTTCTTTCCTTTATTTATTTCTTAATTGATATTATAATTATATATCTTTCACCAATTGAGGTTTATCCATCCCTATGTGCCTTCACATCTATCTTTTCAGGTAGATATAGATGCCTCCCTATGTACTGCGATGGGTGAAGTTTAGTTTGCATTGTACGGTTCGTTTCTAGGTGTTTTCATAATTGGAGCGAAAAGGACGCCGTTTATTAAATATGGCGGCGTTTTCAAAGAGTTGCCAGCTTCTCAAATATTTGCTACAGCGGCAAAGATTGCGATGCAATCAGCCAACATTAAACCTCATTTGATAGACGCGACTATCGTCGGAAACGTACATTTTGTAAGTATTTTTCGGGGATGTCATACGTTTCACCGAATGTCGCGAGCTCGACGCACGGTAGCTCGAAAAAATATTTGAGTGGTATGCCAGCTCGAAAGTACGTGAATTCGAAAACCCCCAGCTCAAAAGACGTTGGCGCGAATCACGTTTCACCGAAAATCTTTCGTATGGTATATCACTTTGAAAAGCAGATTATCGCGACATTCGGTGAAACGTATGACACCCATTCTTCGGTATATATTAATCAGGTTCTTCTTTTCTTTTTATTAATCTGCTTAGAATAGTAAGATACCATCTCTTTTAAATGTGTAAATCCCAAAAAGAGGTAGCCAGAGCTTTCGAGCTAGAAACTCCTCATCCTCAGCCACATTTGGAAGTTAAAATAAATTCGCCGTGTTGTGCCGGCTTAGAATGTCGCTTCCCTGTCTAAGCACGGGTGTCGTTTGAAGCGACTAAGGGTATGGGGTTTTTGAAGTGGTTTTTGGGAGATGTGGTTGGGGACCCATCATTAAAGATACTTTATTTCTATAATCTTGTCCCCTTTTAACTTCCAAAAATCTCTTTCTGCAAGAATTATAAAAATTCAAGAGAATTTTAGGTGATGCGATTGATAATGTGTAATGTATAAAATGAAAATACCACAGAAGCAATCGTTATCTTCAAAACGCATTAAAAAGTAAGAAAAGAAACCCATTTCTTCCGGTGGCGTTAGAGGCGACTAACGTTATTGGGGCTATTAAGGGATTTTTTGGGCGATGCGGTTGGAGACCCATCACCAACAACCTTTATTTTACCATCTTTTCCCCATTCAATTTCCAAAAGTAGCTAAGGAATTTCTAATTCCCTAGCTCTGGCTACCCCATTAAGGGATTTTTAGCCGTGAGTATATGTATATGTAAAAGAAACGTCTAAAACTGACATCAACCAATTTGTTATACTTATCGGCAACTATTAAACAATTTTGTATTGTATCATAAATTATAATTCTTTACGCTTCCAGCAGACGACTATCATTATCACAGCTAATTTGTATAATATATCTATAAAACCATCCCTGTTAATTAAAAACCATGTGTTCATTTTGATAATACTTACAAATATATTTTATGAGTTCTTTCAGGGAATGAAACGATTATGTTTCATCTGCGATTGTGTCGCAAGTTGCAAGAATATGCAACATTAAGATGCGGTTGACCCATCGCTAACGATACTTTATTTCTACCATCTTAAGCCATCTTTCCCCTTTATTAAATCTCAAATGTGGCTGAGGAGTATCTAGCTCTGAAGCTCTGACTACCGCTTTTCGGGAATTATGGCCGTGTATACATACATACATATACGTATATACATACATATACTCACGGCTGTGAATCCCTAGGAGGGGAAGCCAGAGCTAAGGAATTAGAAATTCCTCAGCCACTTTTGGAAATGATAGTTGGGAAAAGATGGTAAAAATAAAGGTTGTTGGTGATGGGTCTCCAACCGCATCGCCCAAAAATCCCTTAAAAGCCCCAATACCGTTAGTCGCCTCTTACGTACACCCACCGGAAGACATGGGGTAGTGCTATTCTAAGCCGACACTACGCAGCATAGTTGCATATATATAAAATTAATTTTTATGCCATTTGACAGTTTACAGAGACATTATTGCACATTGAGACACAAAAGCCATCGCAATTATTACATAATATAAATATAATACATATAAAAGATATTATTTATTTTTGGTAATAAATTGTGTATGTTATAATAAGTGAAACATAAACGAATTAGGTTTTTAATCTGTAATGTTTATGGTTTTTGCAAATAACATAACATGGCAGAGGTACCAATACTTCTGAACTCACATGGCAGCGCCATCTAGTGTACAGAGAAGGTACCCACGTTTTGCTTAGACAGTGTACTCACGTGATAGGGGGCAGGCCTATCGCCGTTTTGTACGAATACACTGTCACATGACTAAGTACAACTCAGCCATGTGGGTTTCCTCACGATGTTTTCCCTCACCGTTAACAACCATGATAAATTAACCACACATATGACTTTAGAAAAGACAAATTGGTGTAGGCCCGACCCAGGATTGGAACTCACGCCCTTCTGTTTTCGGGCGGGTGTTCTACCCACTGGACTATCATTTTGTAAATAAATAAAGAAATAATACTGGGGCCGCCGCCGGCCAGTCGTAAGATTAGCTTCTCGCCGTGTTGTTGAATACAATTGCTTGTTAAAAATGGGTAGAGCACCGGTTATCCTGCAAACGACTATTGTTCAAATCCCGGGTCGGGCGTGAGGAAACGCACATGGCTGAGTTGTACTTAGTCATGTGACAGTGTATTCGTACAAAACGGCGATATGCCTGCCCCCTATCACGTTAGTACACTGTCCATGCAAAACGTGGGTACTCTGAACACCAGGTGACAAAATCACGTGATATACAGAAGTATTAGTACCTCTGCCAACCCCTTCGGGGATTTATAGCCGTGAGTTTATGTATGATCATTTATATAGAGCCAAACAATACTTCCTGTATATACTCACTGCACTCCTCTCCACTTTCTTAATCCAACTACATACATACATATACTCACGGCTATAAATCCCAGGAAGGGGTAGCCAGAGCTAAAGAATTAGAAATTCCTCAGCCACTTTTGGAAATTTGATTGGGGAAAAGATATTAAAAAAAAAAGTTGTTGGTGGTGGGTCTCCAACCGCATCGCCCAAAAATCCCTTAATAGCCCCATACCGTTAGTCGCCTCTTACGTACACCCACGGGAAGAAATGGGGTAGTGCTTTTCTAAACCGACACTACACGGTCCTACTAATGATTGAATTATTTAGCTCAGCCAATGCGATGGGGGCAAAACTCCTCGACACTGCGGATTGTACTCCGGAGTGCCAGTTGACAAACCAGCGCTCGCAGTGAACAAGGCTTGTGGGAGTGGCATACAAGCTGTTATAACATCAGCTATCGTAAGAACTACCTCAGTTTACCTATACTCGAAGCTATGACGACAAACAAAACATACATATATACATACATATACTCACGGCTATATTTCCCTAGAAGGGGTAGCAAGAACTAAGGAATCATAAATTCCTCAGCCACTTTTGGAAGTTGAGTGGGGAAAAGATGGTAAAAATAAAGGTTTTTGG
Organism: Bedellia somnulentella; assembly: GCA_963576735.1. NCBI lineage: Eukaryota > Metazoa > Arthropoda > Insecta > Lepidoptera > Bedelliidae > Bedellia > Bedellia somnulentella. The sequence continues at coordinate 993,537 of OY755189.1, forward strand.
TGATGGGTCTCCAACCATATCGCTCAAAAATCCAAAAAAAGCCCTAATACCCTTAGTCGCCTCTTACGACACCCGTGGGCAGAAAGGGGTAGCGGCATTCTAAGCCGGCACTACACGGCAATCAAACAAACAAAAATCAACCCTAAACTGCTATAAGACGGCTAATAAGACGGCTATTCATGTTACACCCGAAAAAGTTAATATGAAAGGAACAAAGAAATATGACTCATACAAAATATATGTTTCGAAAATTCATTTGAATTTATTTGAGGATGATACGTTATGGCCAAGTGGAATATATTTTCGGAGGTATTTCTATTTGAAAAAACGTATAGACACAGATAAGGCAAAATTAAATACTGTTAAAAATGGCGACTAAAACTAAATACACGGATTCAGCCCGGTTTGTAAGTTTTAACTGCAAATCGGTGAAAAGGTCGGCAGGGTGTATAAAATATTTATGCAATACATGTGATGTAATCGCAATACAAGAACATTGGCTTCTACCCGATGATATCCCGTTCCTCGGCTCAATACATGGAGGGTTCGAATACACTGGAAAGTCAGCAGTGGATAGTGGGGCAGGTTTGCTGAGAGGAAGACCGTACGGTGGGGTCGGCATATTATGGAGAAAAGGGATTTTCGATTCGGTGTCCGTCATAGAGTGCAAAAGTGTGCGTATATGTGCAATCAAAGCGATAGTTAATAATAGAACATTGTTATTAGCCAGCGTATATATGCCGACGGATTGCGTGGACAATTTACCAGAGTTTAGTGAATGTATGGGCGAACTTGGAGCCATAATTAATTGTAACGACGCGGACAATATCTTCATACTTGGTGACTTTAATGCTCATGTCGGAGAGGTTTTCTGTAGTGAAATGTTACAGTACTGTGTGGATTTGCAACTGAAATGTGTGGACTTCGATAAATTGGGTATGTTTTCTGACAATTATACTTTTATTAGTGAATCATGTGGAAGCAGGAGGTGGCTTGATCACTGTCTAGTGTCTGACGCTGCGTGGAATACCGTTGAGGGTGTGAACATCAGATACGACGTGTTTTGGTCCGACCACTTACCTCTATTTGTAGATTGTAATTTATCGTTACTAAGACCAAAAGTTGCTGTTCTTAAACCTAGATTCCGTGAGGGGGTTGCGTGGGGAGAACGAACTAACGAACAGATCAATACTTATCAGGAAGAGTCAGAAAAACTATTTAAAAATGTTGTATTTCCTCAAGAATGTGTTGAATGTTGTAAAAGTAACTTTTGTACAGATATTAATCACCGACAAATTGTTGCGAATATATATACTCAAATTGTCTCTATTTTATGTGAAGCCTCGATTAAAAGTTACTCTAAGTGTAAATCCAAAAAAAGGCGAACCAATCATGTGATAGGGTGGAACAGACACGTTAAACATGCTCATGTGGAGGCTAGAAAATGTTATACTAATTGGTGTTTATACGGTAAACCTCGGATTGGTAGCATTTATGATGACATGTGTACTACGCGACGTGCATTTAAATCGAAGTTAAAATGGTGTATTGATAATCAGGAACGCATAAAGATGGATATCATAGCAACACATAGGTATAACAAAGACTTTAAGGCATTTTGGAAATCAACAAATGAACTCAATATCCAACCAAGCCTTCCCGTGAGCGTGGAGGGCGTGTCTGAGCCAAGTGATATTGCTAATATGTTTGTAAACCACTTTTCTGTAAGCTCTACCCTGGGTCAATCCAATTCAAACCTGCAGGTAGGCTCTGAGGGGAAGGGAACATTGATGACGTTTACATCGGCCGATGTCAAACACGCCATCAAAGGCATCCACAGAGGTCGCTCTCCCGGTCACGACGGGTTGACAATTGAACACTTACAGTTCGCGGGTGAAAACGCCATTCGTGTGTTGTCTCTGTTTTACTCATTGTGTGTGTCTCACTCATATCTACCGACAGATATGATTAAGGTATTTGTTGTGCCAGTACTGAAGTGTAAGACAGGAGATATATGTGATAAATCTAACTACAGACCAATTTCTTTGGCCACTACAATTGCAAAGGTCTTTGATCACATGATTAACTCTCATCTCGATATTCATCTGAAACTTCATGATGCCCAGTTTGGCTTTAGACGCTCGTTATCTACAGAGTCAGCCATACTGTGTCTTAAAAGTACAGTGAAGTATTATGTGGATAGGAATACGCCGGTATATGTATGTTTCTTGGATTTGTCTAAAGCCTTCGACTTGGTATCTTATGACATACTTTGGACTAAACTTAAGGGAAAGATTCCAGATGAACTCTTGATTATATTGCAGTATTGGTACACGAACCAGATAAATTACGTGAGATGGGATGACGCGTTATCTAATGCATACCAGCTCGAGTGTGGATTGAGACAGGGTGGACTAACTTCTCCAATACTGTTTAATATGTATATTAATGCGCTTATTGAGGAACTCAGCGGGGCTGGGGTCGGTTGCAGCATCAATGGTATTTACATAAACAATATAAGTTATGCTGATGATATGGCACTACTGAGTCCGTCGATAGCCGCAATGAGGAAGATGTTGAATATCTGTGAGTCGTATGCTGAATCTCATGGTTTGATATACAACATAAAAAAGACTGAATATATGATGTTTTCCAATGGGGTACAAAAGAAGCGAAAAATACCACCTATTTGCTTAAATGGCGTACCTCTTAATAAGGTATCTCATTTTAAATACTTGGGCCATATCTTAAGTGAGAATCTCAGCGACGACATTGACATTGAAAGAGAGCGAAGATCTTTGTGCATTAGAGGAAATATGCTTATTCGCCGTTTCTCCAACTGCTCAGTTGACGTCAAGGTTACGCTTTTTAAAGCGTTTTGTCAGACCATGTATACAAGTAGCCTCTGGACAAACTATACACAAAAAGCTTTTAATAAGCTCCGTGTGCAGTACAACAACACCTTCAGGATGCTGTTGCGGCTGTCACGCTTTTGTAGTGCATCTGGTATGTTCGCGAGAGAGCGAACCGATGACTTTTATGGGTTAATTCGCAAACGAACTGCCTCGTTGATGGCACGGGTGCGAGCCAGTAGCAACAGCATCGTGAGGGCTGTTGTTGAACGTTTTGACTGTCCCATTTTGGCTCACTGGGTGCGGACCATTCACTGGAACAGGGAATGTACCGCGTACAGTGTGGCAAAGTGACGACACCATAAGATTTTATATAAATTACAATAATAATAATAATAATAATAATACTAACAATAGGTTTAAGTAATTTTCACTGTCTACTAACAAATATATGGATGTTGTAACGTCTGAAATAAATGAATAAATAAATAAAAAATAAATAAACAGTGGAAATGTAGAGGATTCAACAACTACAGAGTGTCTGAATGTTTTCAGCACTTCTTAGCTCCGAGAATAAGTAGTGCCTGAAATGTGGAGAGGTATTAATTTTATAGGTGTGGTCTTTTGGCAATTTTTAAAATTATATTTGCCATCTGCTCTATCTGTGCTAACCACCTTATATTCCCTTTGCTGTATTGTACACAACTTTATCTTATATACCACACGATCATTGCATTTACTATACAGGTCAAACGAAATGTCTATGCAATTAAGAAAGTTTTTATTTGATTCCAGGATATATCAACCGGATCATCGAAAATAATTCTAACTGGTGGCACAGAAATAATGTCCACCTTGCCACTGTTAGCAAGAAACGTTCGGTTTGGTTCCCCCTTGGGATCAGTAAATCATCTACATGAATACATCTCTTCACAAACTTTTGACAATACTGGAATGACTTTGAAAGACATAGCCAATCATTTGCAGGAGAAACATGGAATTAGTGAGGAAGATGTAGAGAATTATTCGTTAAACGCAAGGAACAAATGGGAAGTTGGTAAGATGACAAATTGTATTGCTTTTATAAAATAAAAAAAATAAAAAATAAAAATCCTTTATTTACAAGAAACAAGAGTATATGCGGTGGTAGGTTTTTTTTACAAATGTTCATCCTGTTCTGCCTTGCGGCGTGTAAATATTAAATATTGATGACAATAGGTAACCGATAAATTAATAAGAATACATTCAAATATTACACTTTGTTATGAAGTCTTTAACAGAATATATACAGTTGTCAATCAAGTAATTAAATAAGACAGTTTTAAATTTATTAAATGTTAACTTTTTCATGTCGTCACTAATTGTATTAAACAGTTTGATACACATGTCATAACTATTTCGCTGACAAATAGCCAGACATTTTGCAGCAGAATGCTCGTATTGCACATTATGATTACCCCGTTGCGGTCTGTTTTTTGGCAGTCTCAAGTTAAATAGATTCGGATTCTTGTAAGTGAATATTAAGAGCTCAAAAATGTATAGCGATGAAAAGGGTAATATTTTTAATTTTTTGAAAAGCGGCACACAGCTATCCAAAAAATCAGCACCGCATAATATACGGATACACTTTTTCTGAATCTTGAAAACTCTATCTGAGTCTACTGAGTTACCCCAAAGTATGATGCCATACCTTAAAACTGAGGACACATATCCGTGATAGCAGCTAAGGGCGGCACTCTCTGATATAACATACCTTATACGATAAATGACGAACAAGTATTTTTCTAGTTTTGTGCATATGTTGTCTACGTGATTTTTCCAATTACAAAAATTGTCTAAAGTAAATCCTAAGAATTTTGTCGATTCAACTTCTCTTATAATTTTACCATCATAGGTTATTCTTAAATTAATCGGTTGTCTCTTATAAGTTCGGAATTGTATGAATTCAGTTTAATTAATATTTAATTGCAAATTATTTTTGTTAAGCCACATAATCATATTATTTAAAGTGAAATTTATGTCATTTTCAAATGTGTTCAAATTATTGCATTTTATAAGAATGGTAGTATCGTCAGCGTAAAGAATACATTTATTTTCTGTCACTTGCGATAGGTCATTTATATAAAGTAAAAACAAAAGAGGACCAAGGATACTACCTTGCGGTACGCCACATTTAAGGGATTTCTTATCTGATTGGAAGACATTGAGATGTTTATTTGCGATATTACTGATTTCCACACATTGTTTTCTATTTGTAAGATAGCTTTCTAACCATTTGTAAGCCTGTCCACGTATACCGTATCTTTCAAGTTTTTCTAATGCTGTGGGATGATGAACAAAATCAAATGCTTTTGTCATATCCAGTAGCATACCAACTACCGGTAACTTTGAGTTCAAACAATCTGTTATATCCTTCAACAGGTTAAAACAGGCTAAGGTAGTAGACGATCCTTTCCTAAAGCCATATTGGTTTGGAATCAATATGGAGTGAGCTGTTAAGAAACTATACAATTTATCATGCATCACTTTTTCTAATATTTTTGAGATTACTGGTATAAGTGCTATTGGTCTGTAATTTTTTAATACGTGACGTTCACCTGATTTATGCAGTGGTTTAATTACGGATAGTTTCAGACGTTCAGGAAAAGTTCCTTCTGTTAAAGACTGATTTATTATATGGGTCATCGGAACTGTCAATAGTTTTGCGCATTTTTTTAATAAAAAAGTTGGTATGTGATCGTACTTACTTACTTACTTATACTCACGCCCATTGTTCCCATTGGGGTAGGCAGAGACTATCGATCACTTTGTACGATCCAGGCAAATCACTTTTGCTTCTGTTACATTCATCATTCTTCTCATACATGCTCTTTTATTCTTCATACTTCGGACGCCGGCCTTTTTGAGCACACACTCTATTTGGTCCAGGTGTGTCCTCCGTGGTTGGTTTTTTTTTTTAAACTAACGTACGTCATCGGGTATTCAAATTTAACCTAATTTCTGCCTAGCTAGACCATATAGCTACCTTATACGCTAAAATTAACCTTTATGTTGATTACGAGGAGTCCAATCACATTTTTGACATTAAAAGACAATTAAGGACATGTTTGAGAAGAATGATGAATGTAACAGAAGCAAAAGAGATTTGCTTGGATCGTACAAAGTGGCGATCGATAGTCTCTGCCTACCGCAATCGGAACAATGGGCGTGAGTATAAGTAAGTAGGACAATTAAGCTCGTGGGAATTTATACAAAATATTAATCCTAGAATTATCGTTGGTTCACTAAAAGATCCTTAAATTTATATAGAAAAAATACTAAAATTCAGTTTTTTATTCTCTTTAATAATTTGTTCCAGCTAAAAACAAGGGAACATTTAAAGAAGAAATAGCGCCAGTAACAATATCAAATAGTAAAGCCAGGTCTTGTATTGTAAGCGAAGATGAAGTTTTAGAAAACAAAAAGGAACTCCGGAACATCGCTGATAACGAGTATTTAAGTTCTTTCGGCAATTCTACTGTAAGTAATGTATCCCAAACTGTTTTGTTTTCAAACTATCTTACGAACGAACGAAAAGCTAATTAAACTTATCTCTGTTGCATATAACAGTAAGGTAAAAACCAACTGCCAGGGTTCAGACGTCATTAGGTGCGTACTGACTGAGTGAGCCGCCTCGCGAGGCAGCCTCGGACGTTTGCCGCGGTAAGTTTTCTTCCTCGCGCGGCAAGGCCGAGCCACGGTGAGGCTGAGGCACGCACGACACTCAGTTTTACTTGTACTTGACCGCCCAACTAACACACAACGAATGAGTGAGGCAAAACACTAACGTCTTCATTGAGCGCAGCAAACGTACTGAGGCGCTTTCGATCTTTGTTAAAAACCGTCAACGCTTGGATCGGGCCGCGGCACGCTCGGGCGACACAGCGCGGGCGTTTGCCACGGGCGCGGCACGTCTTGACTGACCGAGGTTTTGCCTCGCGAGGCTGCCTTGTGAGGCGGCTCGCTCAGTCAGAACGCACCTATTCAGTTTCAGTTAAACTATGTAGAACATGACTTGACTTCAAGACTGGCTGAGAAATTTGAAATCGAATATTTTTGTCTATAATATATTATAAATATATTAATTAAATGAAAATTGAGAATGTGCTCAAAAAAAGCAGGCGTCCGAGGTATGAATAATAAAAGAGCAAGTATGAAAAGATTGATGAATGTAAGCTTTTACAACGAATGAATGACTATGAATATTATGATAAACGAAGTTAGAGAGGTTTGCCAGGATCGTACAAAGTAGCGATCAATAGTCTCTGCCTACCTCAATGGGCAATAATGGTGAGAGTATATGTATGTATGTAATAATGAAAGTTTTGATATTTTTATGATTTTACTTAATTAATACCACCTGAATTAGTTAACTAGCAGTAGAATCCTAATCTTCCTGAAGAATCAAGATCCTAGAAGGATGGATCCACCGGGAGACCGGTGCAAGATGAGATAGCTAAGACAAAACTCGTTGTACAAAGAAAATTAGACTATTTAATAACATCCTTTAAAAAAAAGGAAGTATCATACATTTCTCTCTTGTAATTAAACGTTGTAGCATGCAAAATCACAGAACTTTTTTTGGAAAATAATATATAATTAAACGCGGCCAATGTCCCGTTTTGCCCATACCCGGGGTAAGATGGGATACGCTGTGGGTAAGCTGAGTACGCTTTTTAATCGGATAGACAGCGACAAATGTGTGCCTCTTCGTCATGTTCATCGTTCGTCCGGCACATGACTTATTCACCCGATGGAAAAAAAACCTTTTTGCAGGTTTTTCTTGTAAGTTGTCTTTTAAATATTCTTAGCAGTCTTTTTTCCAGGGTTCTACTCGTATATTAGTTTTTTACCTTTGTCTGTTAAACAAAAAAAGTAGTACTTCCAGCCCATTATCTTGCTAGACTGTGAAAACATAACATAACATAACATAAACGTTCACGCCGTTTATCCCCGAAGGGGTTGGCAGAGGTACCAATACTCCTGAACTCACATGGCAAGCGCCATCTAGTTTCCAGAGAAGGTACCCACGTTTTGCTTAGACAGTGTACTCACGTGATAGGGGGCAGGCCTATCGCCGTTTTGTACGAATACACTGTCACATGACTAAGTACAACTCAGCCATGTGGGTTTCCTCACGATGTTTTCCCTCACCGTTAGCAACCATGATAAATTAACCACACATATGACTTTAGAAAAGACAAATTGGTGTAGGCCCGTCCCAGGATTGGAACTCACGCCCTTCTGTTTTTCGGGCGGGAGTTCTATCCACTGGACTATCATGTCGCATCATGTGAAAACAGTTGTAAGTCATCCCTAAATTCTATATATTATTATGTGAGATATTGATAGGGTGGGGCAAAATGGGATTGTATTCCATGATGCCCCGATCCACACGTAGGGAAAAAAGATGACACGCGAAAAAATCTGGTTTGATTTTAACATTTTGGACCACTATAATAAGCTCGGGATTAAAATATTACATTGACACAGGTACTTTCATGTCTATGCATCATTTTTGAAATGAAATATCTTGTAAAATCACTTCCAATATCACCTTTTTCTCTCTGCAACACAAAATCGAATTCTAACCTATTCGTTCAGCATGGACGCACTAGCGGAGGGTGAAGTTCCAGCAAATGGCGCTTTTGGCGCACCGAACAAGATTACTTTTCACGCAAACAAGTCTACTTCCCGTACTGCCCCGAACTTCATCTTGCCCCGGTCTCCCCTACCTTTGAAATTTGTACGGATATAATTAATACATTCACACATTCATATCATACATACTCACGGTCATAAATCCCATAAAGGGGTCGCCAGAGCTTCAGAGCTAGAAACTCGCCAGCCACATTTGGAATTGATAGTGACAAGATGGTAGAACTAAAGTACCTTTAGTGATAGGTTTCCTATCGCATCGCTCAAAAACCACTTTAAAGCCCCATACCCTTGGTCGCCTCTTACTACAGCCATGGGTAGGAAGGGGTATAATTAATACGTTCGGATTAGTAGTACCACTACACGGCACGGATATAATTAAATACATAAATATAAATTACAGTACCCAAGCGACGGTGCAGCAGCTATAATTCTAGCCGACGAAGTCACATTATCATCTCAAAACATACAGCCGCTAGCCAGGGTAGTGGGCTGGTCTTGTGTGGGAGTGGAGCAGGAACAGACTGGGTTGGCTATGAAAGTTGCAGTGGACAAGTTGCTGGGTACAGTTGGCATGCGTGTCCAGGATGTTGATTTGTTCGAGGTATGCTATGCTTACAAATCTTATTTGAATATAATACTGTGTTTGCGCCAGTTATCATGATTTAATTTGGCGCCACTGTGCCACGGTTTACTTCAGCTCTTCGTATTATTTTAGTTATTAGTTGTTTTAACGCATAATTCAGTGTCATTTTTACAACAGTGATAAAATATAACTTAAAATCGCATCTGAGTTAAAAATCTAAGTGAAATAACCAGTGATTAAATAAAAAAAAGGAAAATTACGTTAAACACAAACACCGCTTTTACTAATAAAATATAACATCTGTGAGAGTGATATATGGATCAAAAGAAGTTTTGGACTATACTGAATAAAACTTTTGTAAATATTTACCTCAAATTCAGTGCTATGAAGAAGTGATTTGGTTATAACCTCTTCTATTTTGTATAACCGTTAATTACGATGAATCACTTTTAAATTTGTTGAGAAGCGCCACCTAGCGCCAGACGCCGAAACCAATTCGAACCGCCAGCAAGCAAAATACACCAGTAGCAGTCGATTGACGTAACACGCCGATCAATTATTGTAACCCTCACGGCTCCGCATAGAAGTACTGCTTGTTGACACTAGAGGGCGCTAGTTACAGTAAATTAAAATGACTAATATAGAGAAGCTGTTATTGGACATGAAAAAAGATATGGACATTAAATTCTCGATGATCGAAAATTCCCTGATAAAAACAGAGGAGAAAATAACGAAAAATATCAATGAAAATATGAATGAAAAATTTAATCAATTGACATCCGATTTGAATTCGCTACGCATACAAACTGAAGATCATGAAAAACGACTAGACGAAATAGAAAAGAGATCAGTGCAGAGAAATCTCGTCTTCTTTGGAATAGACGATGAAAATGAGCCATATCTAAAATTACAAGATAAGTTTTTGAAAATAATAAAAGAAAAGTTGAAATTAAATATCAGTGAAACAGAAATTGACGCTTTAAGAAGAATTGGTAAATTGGGAAACAAACCTCGGCCCCTGGCTGTCACTTTTACTACACTAGGATTGAAGATAAAGGTTCTGAAAAGTAAGAAAATGCTCGAAGGAACTAAAATTTATATCAAACCGGAATTTCCCCAAAAAGTCCTAAAAATAAGAGCTGAGCTGAAAAACCAACAAAAACAACAAATTGAAAATGGGAATCAGGCTTTTATACGTTATGACAAGCTTGTAGTCAAAGGCAAGAATACTAAAACTTCACACAAGAGGGCTCCGTCATCATCACCACAAGGAAAACGCTATGAATCGTCTGAAAGGGAAAATAGAAATTTAAATAACAAGAGATTAAAAGGAAATAACCGAATTACGTCATATTTACAGTCGGAGAAACCCTCAGATAAAGACAGCTCCTGCTCAGCATGAAGTGTAGAGGCCCCCTCCTTCCCTACAAAAACGAGTACAGAAATATCAACAACATATCAAAAATCTCCCAATACGGCTGGTCCCCGCGGGATGATTAGACCAAAACCCTCCAACCAACCAAGGCAGTATATTAACATATGTACTTGGAACGTGAGATCGTTAGTAGACGAAACAAGAATGATAGAATTCAAACATAGCCTAAGCAAGTTTAATTGGGATATCATTGGATTATCCGAAATAAAAAAGGAAGGAAAAGAAATTAGAGAAACCGACCAATACATTTTTATATTCCATGGGTTCAAAAGTGGAAGAAATGGAGTTGGTTTTTTCATCAGAAAAGAGCTAAAATCAAACATAATAGATATAAAGACTATTTCAGACCGTGTAATGCGACTTGACTTAAAGCTGAATAATAAAGAGATGCATCTAATCCAATGCTATGCCCCAACAGAACAATCAACTATCGAAGAACTTGATGCGTTTTACAAAGACCTACAAACAGCATTAGAAAATTCTAATAAAAATACAATAGTTATGGGAGATTTTAACTCAAAACTGGGAAAAAGAACAGACGATGACAAAAACGTAATGGGGCCATGGGGCTTCGGAGAAAGGAATGAAAGAGGCAAAATACTATTACAATTCTGTTTCGAAAATCAACTCTACGTTGCCAACTCACAGTTCAAAAAGAATAATAAACAAAAATGGACTTGGATATCACCAAATAACAAAGTTAGAAATGAAATTGACTTCATATTAGTCAAAAATATAACAGTCGTCTCTGACGTCCAGGTGATTAATTCAACCTTCTCAACAGACCATAGAATTGTCAGAGCCAGCTTGGCATATCAAGAAATTAACAAGAAGTCACGGAAAAAATATAGAAACAGCCTAAAGAATTTGAATCCACTAGAGCAAGAGTCACTTTGTAGTATAATTTCCGAGCACATAGAAATCACTAACTATGCAGATGTAGAGTTAGCATATCATAAACTCACAACAAATATCAATGAGGCTATTGAAAAACTACCCAAACGAACTGAAGCGACTAAAACAATAATAACTCCGTACCTAGAGAAGCTTATATATGAGAGAAATAGACTGAGAAATAAAGAAAATAAATCAAGTTCCGAAAAAAAGCACCTAAGTGCGCTCTACAAACTCATAAGAAAAGAAATGAAACGAGAATGGAAATCACATCGTTTCAAAATAATCGAAGAAGAACTAGAAAAAAGATCATCTTACAAGAGAGCCCAAAATAAACTAAATACGAGTAAACCCTGGATAATGACATTAAAAGACAAACATGCTAACATATCAAACAGACAAGACCTAATCAATACGGCTACGAACTTTTACAAGACTCTATACGAAGCAAAATCCTCAGCACACATTGATGAAATTCCGAAAGCTGTTTCTGAGGACTGTGTCCCGCCATTTATAGACAGTGAAATCAGACATGCAATACAACACCTTAAATCATCAAAAAGTCCTGGAGATGACGGCATAACTAATGATATCCTGAAAGCAATCAGCGAGCCTCTCACGCCAGTGCTAACAAAGCTATTTAACAGTGTTTTAGAGCAAAAGAAAATCCCGAAAGATTGGGGTATATCGATAATAACCCTTCTCTACAAAAAAGGAGATCCTATGAGCCTAGACAACTACAGGCCAATAAGCTTACAACAAACAATTTACAAAGTATTCGCAACTCTACTTTTAAAAAGGATATCTAAAATGCTGGACAGTAACCAACCTAGAGAACAAGCTGGATTCCGAAAGAGCTACTCTACCACAGACCATATATTCACCATCACACAACTAATTGAAAAATGCACAGAGTATAATAAAAAGCTCTATATTGCCTTTATAGATTATTGCAAAGCTTTTGACTCTATAAAGCACGAACCCCTATGGCAGGCTTTGGTAGAGCAAGGCGTAGAGACAGCCTACATTGATATACTAAAAGAAATCTACAAAAATAGTAAGGGAATCGTTAAACTAGAGAGAAAAGGAGAACCATTCAACATACAGCGAGGAGTAAAACAGGGCGACCCGATTTCGCCCAACCTGTTCACAGCATTATTAGAACAAATTTTTAGACAACTAAGTTGGGATGAAATCGGTGTGAATATTAATGGAGAAGTCCTTAACAATCTTAGATTCGCTGACGATATTGTTCTCATTGCAGAAAGCCACGAGACCCTAGTCCACATGATAGAAACGCTTGACCAACAGAGTAAAAACTGTGGGCTTCAGATGAACAAGCAAAAAACGTTTGCCATGACAAACTATCAAAAAATCCCTATCAAAATAGCAGAACACACCATAAATTACGTAGAAGAGTACGTTTACTTGGGACAAAATATTACATTCGCTGATCAAACATCTAGAGAAGTAGAACGAAGAATAAAGAAAGCGTGGGGCAAATACTGGAGTCTCAAGGATGTATTCAAGTCCAAGCTTCCGACACATCTTAAAAAGAAAGCGATGGACACGATTGTTCTTCCCACCCTACTCTACGGGTGTCAAACTTGGACCCTTACTAAAAATATCGTTCAAAAACTTAATGTGTTTCAGAGAGCAGCTGAACGGAGCATGCTAAACATCAATCGAAAACACAGGGTACGAAACACATCAGTCAGAAATATGACCAAGGTGACAGACGCCGTAGAGCTAGCATGCAGACTCAAGTGGAGATGGGCAGGTCACGTCACGAGAACAACTGACAACCGGTGGAGTGAGAGACTCCTTCACTGGTATCCCAGAGAAGCGACGAGGCCACGCGGCAGACCACGGCGGCGCTGGGCGGACGACATCGTGCAGTTGGCTGGCGCTACGTGGACCCGCACAGCCAAGCAGAGAGACAAATGGAAGGGGTTGGAGGAGGCCTACGCCCAAAAATGGGTGTCTCACATAAAAGAATAAAATGTATAAATAAGAATAAATTATAACACTAAAACTAAATTAAATGCAGTTAAATTTTAAATGATAAATGTTAAATGATAAATATTTTTAAACAAATGATGTAATGCTGTATATATTATATTTGTAAATAGTTTTAATTTTAATTTATATTTTTAATTTTAAAATTTTAATTTATATTAATTAGATCTGATGCTAAAAATAAATTGTTATGTAATGAATGTTATATTTTAAGTGCCTAATTAATAATAATTTGTATTTTTAAGTTGAAATGTAAACATTTAAGTGAGAAATAAATGGCTTTATTATTATTATTATTATTATTAAAATTACTGATACTTTTAAGTTTTAATTTAATTTAGTACTAATAATTCAGCCACTTTTCAGTGTCCATGTTTAAGGTCGCAGGTAGACTAAATGTTGAATTTCAAATTATTTGAAAGAAGTTAATAAAAGTTATTTATGCGATAAAGCGACATGATAGTCCAGTGGGTAGAACACCCGCCCGAAAACAGAAGGGCGTGAGTTCCAATCCTGGGTCGGGCCTACACCAATTTGTCTTTTCTAAAGTTACATGTGTAGTTAATTTATCATGGTTGTTAACGGTGAGGGAAAACATCGTGAGGAAACCCACATGGCTGAGTTGTACTTAGTCATGTGACAGTGTATTCGTACAAAACGGCGATAGGCTTGCCCCCTATCACGTGAGTACACTGTCCAAGCAAAACGTGGGTACCTTCTCTGGAAACTAGATGGCGCTGCCATGTGAGTTCAGAAATATTGGTACCTCTGCCAACCCCTTCGGGGATAATGATATGATAATGATAATAAATTTGTTAGTTCTTTATTATGAGCCGTGTAGTGCCGGCCTAGAATGTCACAACCCCTTTCTACCCACGGGTGTCGTAAGAGGCGATTAAGGTTAAGGGGCTTTATTAATGTAAGGTGTCCGCAGTATGAAGAATAAAAGAGCACGTATGAAAAGATTGATGGATGTTAACGAAGCCAGAAAGGGTGTGCCAGGATCGTACAAAGTGGTGATCGACAGTCTCTGCCTACCCCAATGGGAACTAACGTCGTGAGAATATGTATGTATGTATTAATGTAAAAAAACGCGATGCCGCTGAAGAGTCATCACCAACGATACTTTATTCCTACTATCTTGTCCCCTATTAATTTCCAAATGTTGCTGAAGAGTTTCTAGCTCCTACTATTTTTTATGGGATTTACCGCCCTGATTTATATTTATATATACGTATGTTCTATATTCGTCAATTTAATTGTACGATTTCCATTTTATGGCTAAATCAAAGGTAAGTAAGTAAGTAGTAGTAAGTAATTCTTCTATTTCAGCTGAACGACGCATTTGCTGTGGAAGCCATTCTAAGTTCAAGGCTATTAGGTGTAGACCCTGAAAATATCAACACTGAGAGCAGCACCCTAGCTTTAGGTCATCCTGTGGCTGCCACTGGGGCTAGAATGGTAACTCATCTTGCCTGTAAGCTGCGGTAAGTTAAAAAATTGTTTCTGAAGTTTTAGATGCAAAGCTACCTCAAGGGACCATAGGGACACATGCCGTTGTCATTACAACGTTTTAAATGACGGCGTCAATAATACATACGTCCGCGTGGACTACATTTTTGCATCCATTTTAAATCCAAAATTGAAAATTGCTCGCGAGCGAATCGATTCAATCTCGTGACTGACACATTTGCCCGCGCTTTTACTCCAGCAAACTTACAATTTAACTAATCTAGATATGGAAAATGTATGAGTTTTCGGTAAAACTTCAGATGGAGACCTTCAATTTGATGCCTGAACTAATTTTCTAGCTCTTAGCATCGCGACACAGGCTGGTTCACAAAATCCACCCTCTCTCGTTTAATATATAAGGATAAAATACATGGCAAAAAACAAACCTATTTTTAACCGACTTCAAAAAAAGGAGTGTTTTCAATTCGACCGGTATATATATATATATATATATATTTATGTTTGTTCGCCGATTACTTTGCCATTTATGAACCGATTTTGATTATTATTTTTTTATTCGAAAGAAGATACTCCCGGATTGGTACCATGATGAGGATATCAGGGTCTGATGATGGGATCCTGGAGAAATCGAGGGGAACCCTCAAATTTTATAGGCAAATGTACCGCGTTTTACATATTTTCTGAACTTATATTGGCATTTGCTTCTGAAAATCATATTGTTATGCTGCTGAGCTGATGATAGAAGGTGTGGATCCTCAATCACTAGGTATTAGGAAACAGTTCTTTCCACATTCTATATAGATTTATACTCCTCTTCGTAGCTTTTATGAAGAGAAGTACAGGTTCACTAAACATTTCTTTTGTTATGTTATTGTTACCGAGAAAGTACCATGAGACCAGGATCTGATGATGGCATCCCAGAAAATCGAGGGGACTGTCGAAACTCACAATTATGTGACAGTGTATTTGTTCAAAACGCCGATAGGCCTGCCCTGTATAACGTGAGAACACTGCCTTATAAATCGTGGGTACTCTGAACAACAGGTGACAATGTCACGTGATATTCAGAAGTATTACTACCTCTGCTAACCCCTTCAGGGATATTCGGCGTGAGCGTTTGAGTCTTTCTTGAGATGTAGAATTGAAGACCATCGCCTTTCGAAGGATTTTAAGAACAATGTAAGGTTACATATGGTTGAGCCTATTTAATATCGTACTATAATAGAAATACCGGAAATACGAAGAATAATACAGTAACTGTCGCTTCCTCATCCGAGAGGCATCTTTGCCAGGTCTACCCATCTCTAAAACTCGTAAAATAAAATAATTTTTAACAAAAAGAAAACCGACTTCATCGAAAATCAACCGAAAATAAACAATCTAGTACTAAAAAGTTATATATCTGGTTATTATATATAAGAGAATTGTAATATTTAGGTAGGTTGAACTGACGCGTGTGGAATAAAGAAATTGCTAAGGTATCAATCACAGTACTCATATTCAATTAAAAAAACTTATTTCGTACTTTTTAGTACTAGATTGTTTATTTTAATATGAAAATTTCCCTAGCGATCTTCCTATAACGCAATTTACTAATAACTATTATCTAAAAATAAGGCTTGTTTTGTTTTTGATTTACTAACTTAATATTTTTAAATATTAATAATAATTTATTTTTTGAATATTCATATTTATTTTTTACAGGCGACAAAACAGCAAAATCGGTGTAGCTACTTCGAACTGCGGCGGACAAGGGGTGGCTGTCATGATTGAAAATGTGTCATGAAAACCTGGACAGAACATCAGCATGCCAATTTGTAGTTTTGGAAAGAAAGCAGAATAAACAATATTTTAAGTCTAAGTTATAAACCAGAATGGTAAATTTACATAACATAACATAACATAAACGTTCTCGCCGAATATCCCCGTAGGGGTTGGCAGAGGTACTAATACTTCTGAACATCACGTGACTTTGTCACTTGGTGTTCAGAGTACCCACGTTTAGCTTGGACAGTGGTAAATTTGTTAAAGAAAATGTGATAAGTGATTGCCATAAGTTGAAGCTCAGGCGTTTTATGATATTACATACATACTTAGCCAGACAGCCAGAGCTTTTGAATAAGAAATACTTCAGCCACTGTTGTTTTTATAATAAAGGTTGTTGGTGATGGGTCTCAAACAGCAACGCCTATTAATCCCTTAAAATGTCCCAATATCCTGAGCCACTTCTTACAACACCCGCGCGCGGGAAGAAACTATTAGTGCTATTCTAAGCCGGCACTACAAAGTAAATAAATTAATAAAATTAAAACTAAAATTAATAGAAAAAGCAGAACTTAAAAAAAGTAATAACAGGCTTGCCAATGTAATAATAAAGTTTCTGTCAAATATTAGCTAGTTAGTACACATGATAAATTACTGAATAAAAGAATAAGTAAGTTTTAATATTCTATTATTTTGCTTTACTTACCATTACAAATGTTGTAATTATGCTAACGGGGAATTATATTATCTGTGCTATTATTACACATGGATATACAGATTGGCTCGTGTAATACAAGTTTGACAAGGACAGCTTTCAAGAAAATGAGTGATTATCAGTCAATTAATGTAATCTATCAAATTACGAGTAGTATCTCGATTGTAACTTGTACGCTGTTGCAGTAAAACTAGTGGTTCGCCCCGATTTTTACTTGTGGTGGTAATACATACATATACATACATACACACATACATATACTCACGGCTATAAATCCCTTGAAGGGGTAACCAGAGCTAGGGAATAAGAAATTCCTCAGCCACTTTTAGAAATGTGAGTGGGGTAAAGATGGTAAAATAAAGGTTGTTGGTGATGGGTCTCCAACCGCATCGCCCAAAAATCCCTTAAAAAGCCCTAAGTCCGTTAGTCGCCTCTTACGTACACCCTCCGGTAGAAATGGGGTAGTGCTATTCTAAGCCGACACTACACAGCTAGTTTGCTACACAGTTATTTTACGTGTTGTATCTCAATTGTAAATAGTGTTAGGATAATTAGCTTAGTGTCAACCCATTTTAGGTGTTCGTGTATATATTTGTAATGTAAAGAGTAGTAAATATTGTGAGTCTTACTGAAAATGTCTGTTTATTAATTTAGATAGAATAACTCAAACTGAAGTTAAACCGTGTATCAATTTGGTTTGATAATAATTTAATTCATATTGTTATTGTAATTTTGAGAGGATATGTAACCGTTTTCATAATATGTTTTATCTCAGACCAACTTATTAGTTGCTTACTCGAACTGATGTTCTTAGCTGTTCGAATTTATTAGCTGTGTAGTGTCGGCTTAGAATAGCACTACCCCATTTCTTCCGGTGGGTGTACGTAAGAGGCGACTAACGGACTTTGGGCTTTTTAAAGAGATTTTTGGGCGATGCGGTTGGAGACCCATCACCAACAACCTTTGTTCTACCGTCTTTTCCCCAGTCAAATTCCAAAAGTGGCTGAGGAATTTCTAATTTCTCAGCTCTGGCTACCCCTTTTAGAGATTTATAGCCGTGAGTATATGTATGTATGTATGTCGAACTGATGTTGTATTGTTTTGGTATTGATGTGGGATTTAAGAAAAAGATGGTGGACAGAACTACAGAGTAAATGGCGTGCAAGAAGGGATAAATGTAGGGAAGACAATAGGTTTTTTGACTGTTATAAAAATATACATTTCTTTTATTTCATTAGTCTTAATATTTCTTTTGTGGGGCAATATGTAATAATGCGAGATAAAAATATTGCATTATTTCACTAAAATCCGTCTTCTAAAATAAGTATTTTTGATGCAACTGTCACGTGACTAAAAACGACCGTGATTGGCTATTTCTATAATGACGTAGATCGCGCATAAACAGACTGTGTATCGTTTCGCTCATTGGTGTTTAATGCGGAATTGACGTCATTTGTACTGACAGTCGCGTTTTAGCAGCACATTTGAATATTGTATTTTCTTTTTCCATTTTAATTAAAATAGCTAAAATGAAGACGGAAAAATATTTTTTTGGGCTCCTTATAAAAAAAATTAACATCGTCAGATAGTTTTTAAAACATACATACATACATATACTCACGCCATTAATTCCCATTGGGGTAGGCAGAGACTATCGATTGCCACTTCGTACGATCCTGACAAACCTCTCTAGCTTCGTTTACATCCATCAATCTTTTCATACATGCTCTTTTATTCTTCATACTTCGGACGCCAGCCTTTTTGCAAGTTTTTAAAACTTAGTCAAATAGCCTATTCATCGGAATGTGATTGGAATATAATGTTAAATGTAAAAGGATATCGACATTTTATTTATCTAATGACCACCACCTAATAAAAGGTACTGTCTTTTAGTTAAAACTTATGGTTCGCCCAGCTTTGTACTTGTAGTAGTGTTAGTATTATACGGTACTGCCTATCACCTAGGACATTTAGTGTGTGGTTATATAGCTTGTACACTGAAGGTAGCTGAGCACTGGTGCAATATTTTTTACTCAGATGAGTGGTTTGAAGTCTTTAAATTAAATACTAAAATAAGTAAGTATTTGATATTATATAGGGCCAAAAGAGCCACGCAATGGACCCCCGGTGTAAAGAGAAAGCGTGGCCGACCAAGGAAAAGATGGAGTGACGAGTTAGGTCTCTGGGACAAGAAAGTGGGAGACCGCTCAAGACCGTCTGGAGTGGAAGAAGGGGAGAGAGCCCTTTGCCCAGCAGTGGGACATAAATGGCTAATAGTAGTATTATATAAAGGCCAACCTTAGTAGTTCTGTGATCCGAGCTGAGAAGCTAAAAGGCATAGGTTAGAGTCAAGAATCGGAATGTCTTACATCCTTAGGTGAATCTAAATGTGGCTCATTTATTAATTTAAAAGACAGCCTCAACAGGCGACATACTTGACTGAACTGTATTCTAGCGATGTGCAATTAACCTTGATAGGTCAATGGGAAGACTCTCACGAGATTTTCGTCATCACGCAATATGATGAACGGAACACATTATCGTCAGCGGTAAAAAGGCATTTAATGAAGATTAAACTCATTATCAATCAATAACCATTCTCACGCAACTCTGTAGAACTCTTATTCTCAACCCCGGCTACCCCTTCTAGGGATTTATGGCCGTGAGTATATGTATGTGTTTATGCATCTATAAAACAGTAATATAGGAACAATTTGGAGAGCCTGGGAGAAGCTACACATTCCTGTCGGACACCCCGGACAGGGATCCCAAACAAGCCCGTGTTTTCCCCGTTTACTTGTAATATGTATATAGTGATATGAAAGCAAGTATTAGTTGACTTCCCAAACAGAACATGGACAACACCTCCCATAAAAACTTATCATTACGTATCAAACGCCGTCTCTAAATTTATGAGCAGGAGCAATTCTTAGCCTAGTTTTTTTTCTTAATTTGATTTTTCCATCTCATTCTTTTTATGAATTTTTCTTACACATCCCAAATTATGTCGAATTGAATATTAACTATTATACCTCCTTAGACTAAAATTTAGTAATAAAGTATATTACTAAACGAGCCATTAATATTTCAAACAATTTAGATATGTATCTATGACACTAATATGTATAAAGCGCTTGGTTTCAAGTACGAAGGTCTCGGGTTCGATCCCCGGGGGGTGCTAACCTTACAAATTTAATTTGTAAGATTTAGCCCAGTCTGGAAGGATATTTCATGCTTGAATCACCTGATTATCCGAAAATTAAGATGATTCCGTGCTTCGCAGGGCACGTTAAGCCGTCGGTCCAGGCTACTATCACAGTAGTAGTCGTGTGTCTGCCAACCCACAATTGCCCAGCGTGGTGGACTATGGCCAAATCACCCTATAAAGGGTAGGCTCGTGCCCCTTGGTGGGGACATATATGGGCTGTGAGGATGTGTATATTTATACAAAATAATTAATAAACAATAAGCGAATGTCTCTCTTTCTCTTTCTTTCTTTCAAATTATTTAATAATAATAACCAATATACAGCCAGCAATAAATCCAGATCTAAGCTACAACTCGTAGTCAAATTAATAAAGACCTCTGGCTACTAAATTAGTCGATTGATTATCGTTAGCTATTTAAGCCAATGGCGATTCGAGCATAATTCTAATTATAATAATTACCTCATCGTCCTAGATAATATATATTTACAGATAAAGATAACTGAACTGGATGTTTGTAATGTTAAAATCACTGCTGCTACTTAATACTTTCAAATAGTGCTTTGGTGAAAGATACGAAAGCCGATGAAGGCAGCAAAGTACCGGACCTTTGGGATATCTATAGGGGAGGCCTATGTACAGTAGTGGCTGATAACAATGATGATACAGATGTTTATAAGAATCATATTAAAAAAAGACGGTCTGCCTGTCCGTTTACCACAGCTAATCGCTGCAACAGCACGACCAATTTTAACCATTTTTTTACAAGCAGATGTTGTAGTAACGAGTAACTTATCTTAATTCTACTTTCGTAAGCCTTCGTAAGTAAAAAGCTTTATAACCGTCCGCAGCCGCGGCGGATAGCCAGTCAATTCATAAAATTGCTATAAATTAATGTACGCCTCACTAAGGTTCTGTGATAAAGGTCACGGGAAGTCACTTGAACTACTAAAAGTTGACGAAAGAATTAGTATATTTATTGAAAAAATGAAGTCATTGTTGTTGCCTCAGCTATGAATGGCACGACCAAATTTCTTTTTGCAGGAGATATACTATGTTTGTTCGCCGATTACTTCGCCATTTATGAACCGATTTTGAATATTATTTTCGTATTAGAAAGAATATACTCCCGGATTGGTACCTAATGAGGATATCAGGGTCTGATGATTGGATCCTGGAGAAATCGAGGGGAACCCTCAACTCAACATATTTTCTGAAGTTATATTGGCATTTGCTGGAAATCATACTGTTATGCTGCTGAGCTGATGATGGAAGGTGTAGGTCCTCAATCACTAGGAGTTAGGTAATAGTTCTTTCAATATTAATACATAGATTTATGCTCCACTTCGTAGCTTTTATGAAGAGAAGTACAGGTTCACTAAACATTTCTTTTGTTATGTTACTGTTACCGAGAAAATACGATGGGACCAGGATCTGATGATGGCATACAAGGAAATCGAGGGTCTGTAGAAACTCACAATCATGTGACAGCATGTTTGTTCAAAACGCCGATATGCCTGCTCTGTATCACGTGAGCACACTGTCCAAGCAAATCGTGAGTACTTAGAACAACAGGTGACAATGTCAAGTGATGTTCATAAGTATTAGTACCTCTGCTAACCCTTTTGGGGATATTCGGCGTGAAGTGACGTCGCGCGAGCAGTGACTGAAGAAAGTAACCTCAGATATTTAAAAAACAACTCTACCCGTGCGAAGCTGCGACGATCCACTAGTTAATAAGTGTGTAATTCGCACTTCATGTACATGTACAATGTAGGATACCTACATGGTAGGGTAAATTGATAATAGGCTATTTGACCAAGTTTTGAAAACTATCTTACGGTGTAAATTTGTTTATAAGGAGCCCTAAAAAAATATTTTTCTGTCTTCATTTTAGCTATTTTATTAAAATATCGAAAAAGAAAATGCAATATTCAAATGTGCCGCAAAAACGCGACTTTAAGTAATATGGCGGCTGTATCACAAATGACGTCAATTCCGCATTAAACACCAATGAGCGAAGCGATACACAGCCTGTTTATGTGCAAGTTACGTTATTATAGAAATAGCCAATCATGGTCGTTTTTAGTCACGTGACAGTTGCATCAAAAATACTTATTTTAGAAGACGGATTTTAGTGAAATAATGCAATATTTTTTGTCTCATTATTACATATTGCTCCAAAAAAAGAAATATTAAGACTAATGAAATAAAAGAAATGTATATTTTTATTACAGTCAAATAGCATATTATATGTATCACCATTTAAAAAGTTAGGCGATAGATATATATTGTTTAGATTGTAAAAATCAGAAATAGATAGCAAGCAAGCAGGGTGAATTAAATTTCGTTTGTCTATTTCATTTCATTTCATTTCATTTATTTTTGCAATCCATAAAGTTGTATACAGCTGTTATATCATTTTACATTAGTATTTATGGACCCTGTCGGGTATAGCAAAATGGAAGAGAGGATTAAACAATTATCTTATCAATCTGTCATTAATAATTATTAATTATATCCATCATAGTAAGTATTAGAATAGAAATGTCAAGTCATAGTTATAATACGATTTATTCCACTTATGTCATAGTAATCATTTTATAAATGTCAAATCTAAATATTTAATTATATATATATATATATATACTAGTGGATCGTCCCAGCTTCGCACGGGTAGCGTTGTTTTTTTAAATATCTGAGGTTTCTTTCTTCAGTCACTGCTCAAGCATTGTGAAATTCAGCGCAATGTTTTCAATTTATTAAATTTATAGCCTCCCTAAACAGTGTAGTTTGGGGATTTTGAATGCGCTTTAATGAACGGTTCAGTATTTCCGTTCAATAGCAAATTTTGGAATAAACCACTATGAAGTATTTATAAATAACAATCTAAAAAATAATTCATTACGTGATGTAGGATGCAACTACTGGCGCCATATAGTATGTTATATGTAAATTAGTAAAGATTTGGTTTTGGTCACGGGCGCGATGGCTTATTTTATGTATAATTTTGGTGTTTGTCTATCGATTTCTATGATTCTTTTTTTATTGAATAGGTAATAATGTAAACTTTTTTAAATTAGGGATGAGTGAGAGGTTTACAAACGTAAGAGTAAACAAATATAATCAGAATGTTCCGAACTGCTAAGCTATCAGGAATTACACGTGTCATTGTGAGTCAACCGTAAAAGATAGACATAAACTGTTGAAGATTTTTTTTTAGATAATTTTATGAAGAATATTTCCGTCATACATAATTTCTATGTAAGTTTAACCATTAAGTCTGCACACGTGATGGAAGCTTAAAAAATGGAGTAACTTCTCCCGTTTTCCCAAATTTTTCCCAAAATTCCCCTTTACTACTCTGCTGGAAAGTATACAAAAACCTGCGCAAGTATGAAGAATAATTGTACCAAGTTTCGTTAAAATCCGTCGAGTATTTTTTGTTTCCATAAGGAACATACAAACCGACAGACAGACAGACAGACAGACAGACAGACAGACAGACAGACAGACAGACAAAAATTTTACTGATTGCATTTTTGGCATCAGTATCGATCCCTAATCATCACCCGATAGTTATTTTGAAAATATATTTCATGTACAGAATTGACCTCTCTACAGATTTATTATAAGTATAGATTATTTTTATTATTTTATAAGTAAATATTAATAATGTCATTTTTATTTAGACGTAAACTAAGGGAGTTCTTGCTGGCCCAACAGTAACCGCAGGTATTAAATATATTTTGTGTATTTTATTTAATTTTATTTACTAGCATTATTTACAGTATAATTAGTTCTCCAATTTAAATATGTATTTTATTTTTCTCGAAAACAAGCTTCGATTATTTGATATAGCAATTTATAATTTTTGTATATATACTCGTAGGAATTATAGATATGTATTTAGTGAATAGTATGTATATATATTGTGAGATCGATGTATAAATGTATATATATATATATATATATATATATGCATATATATTATTGTTTTATTATTATTTTGTAATTGTTTATTAAGGTAATACTGCCATTTCTGTTTCGTGAGATGCCTCTGATGTCACTCTGCCATGGTGTTGTCTGAAAATCAGTTCTGTGAGTCAAAAGCTCACAGAAAATGCTGAGACAGCACCAATTCGCTGTTCGGGTGGCACGGGAAGTGCATGACAAATTTTTGTATGTTTTTTATTGATTCTCTTTTTTGTTTTTTATTATTTTTTATTTTATAACTAATTTATTTTAAATGTTGTTAAGATTAAGTTGTAAATTATTTTTTGTATTATGTTACTTGTTCTTCTTGTGCCTACAAATGGCGAATAAACGTTTTTCTTTCTTTCTTTCTTTCTTTCTTTCTTTCTATTTGGTCAACGGCTATTCGAATAAGTCTAATAAAATATAATTTATTTCAATGTTTCGTCGTTTAAGAATTCTTTTACCGAGTAATAGCATTTTTTTATAAGTAGTTTTTTCAACTGTTGGGGAAATTTATCATTTTCAGTTGTTTTGAGTTTGTTGGGCAACTTGTTGTAAACATTTATTGACATTATGTGTGCGTTACACGACTGCATGTGTAGGCGTGTAACCGGCATCTGCAATTTGTTTGGGTGTCTCAGTATGTATGGTGTGTCTATATCTTTTCTTTTAGTGTATAAATGTTGATTTTCACGAACGACGTCTAGCACCGCCTCACAAATTAATTTAATAGAATTTTAAGATTTAGGTAGGTTGAACTGACGAAATATATAAACCTACGGTTAATTATTTGTATATTTATATTCACGGCTATACATTCCAATAAGGAAAGCCAGAGCTTTAAAATGAGGAATTTCTCAGTCATTTCCAGCGACATGATAGTCCAGTTGGTAGAACACCCGCCCGAAAACAGAAGGGCGGGAGTTCCAATCCTGGGTCGAGCCTACACAATTTTATTTTTTTTCAAAGTCATATGTGTGGTTAATATATCATCAATTCATCATACATATACTCACGGCCATAATTCCCGAAAAGCGGTAGGCAGAGCTTCAGAGCTAGATACTCCTCAGCCACATTTGCGATTTAATAAAGGGGAAAGAGAGCAACCGTGATAGCCCAGTGGGTAGAACACTCGGTTATCGTGCAAACGACTAGTGTTCAAATCCTGGGTCGGGTCTACACCAATTTGTCTTTTCTAAAGACATATGTGTGGTTAATTTATCATAGTTGTTAACGGTGAGGGAAAACATCGTGAGGAAACCCACATGACTGAGTTGAATTATACTTAGTCATGTGACAGTGTATTCGTACAAAACGGCGATAGGCCTGCCCCCTATCACGTGAGTACACTGTCTAAGCAAAACGTGGGTACCTTCTCTGGACACTAGATGGCGCAGCCATATGAGTTCAGAAGTATTGGTACCTCTGCCAACCCCTTCGGGGATAAACGGCGTGGACGTGAACGTTTATTTTATAACTTGAGTGGAAAAAATATGAAAATATAGGTTGCTCTTGATGGGTCTACAATCAGAACGCCAAATTATAACTAAAAAGTCCCAACCGTATCGTACTGGGCCGCCGGCATATATCGGCAACTTTTTGTGGGCGGTCTAGTTTTCGTACATAGGTTAGAAATCATTTTTTTCGTACAGGTCATCGGGTTGTGTCGCCGGGCTACGTCGACGGCCCGGCGCGCTCAGTGTTTTTGTGCTTTACGACACTCGCTGAAACAAATGGGTCTGTGCTATTTTAAGCTGTAACTACAGATCTACTTACAAGAACATTAAGAAACATATAAGTGTGTTTGTGAGTTTTAGCTCATCAATAAATGTTCATAAAACACCGTGTAGTGTCGGCTTAGAATAGCACTACCCTGTTTCTACCGATCGGTGTACATAAGAGCCGACTACCGGTATTGGGGCTTTTAAGGGATTTTTGGGCGATGTGGTTGGAGACCCATCACCAACAACCTTTATTGAAACATTTTTTCCCCGCTTAACTTTTCAAAACTGGCAGAGGAATTTTTAATTCCTTGGCTCTGGCTACCCCTTCTAGGGATTTATAGCCGTGAGTATATGTATGTGTATGTAATAAATAAACATATCATAACATTGTGTAACATTTATGCTCAATCGGAAACTAGCCCTTGGTTTTATTCACGCGATCATAGTTAACTAGTTATTATTACAGTAATATTTATTAAAACCAATATCGATTCACATCATCACCATTTTGTAAATGGATGTCTGTGGCTGAGTGGATAGGTGACTAGCTTCTCCGTCCTGAGGTTGCGGGTTCGATTCCCGCTGAGAGCAACATTTGTGTAATGAGCATAAATTATTGTTTCTTAGTTTTGGTTATTATTTACATGTCTATTATATAATATTAAGGGTATAATTGAGTCAAGAGACCTATAATACAACTTTTACTTAGTTTTGGGCTAACTTGATCTGTGTATAATATATCCGTTTATTTAGTTATTTATGCTCATCACATAATTGTTGCACTCAGTGGGATTCAAACCCGCGTCCTTCGAGCCCAGAAGCTTTCACGTATTCACTCGGTACGGACGTCGTCAAAGTGTAGGTAGCAAATAGAGAGGAAGTCGAAAAACCTCAATTTTCTCATGATGGTATATTACGTATGGTAGAACTGTACCTACTTACAACTGTTACTACACTAAGTCAAAGTCACCAAATATAAGTCATATATGGGTTTTATACATACGCACATACATACATTACGTACATACACATTGCTGTGTTGTGTCAGCTTAGAATATCACTACCCTATTTCTCCCGGTGGTTGTACGTTAGAGACGATTGGAGACCCATCACCAAAAACCTTTATTTTACCATCTTTTCCCCACACAACTTTCCAAAAGTGGCCTCTCTACCCCTTCTATATTCTATATTAATATTTCACCACTAAGTATCAAATTGTCCCTATTCATTCGTTGATTCTGAAGTTTTAACTACCCTTTTTGGGTATTAACCGGTTAAGTCGTCAATAAGGTATATTTATAGAAAGAAAGAAATCGTGTAGTAGTGTTGTTGTGCAGGGTCGGCTTAGAATAACATTACCCCATTTCATAGGGGATTTTTAAGTGATTTTTGGGCGATGTGGTTGGAGACCCATCAACAAAAACGTTTATTATTATTATCTTTTCCCCAATCAACTTCCAAAAGTGGCTGAGGAATTTATCATTCCAAAGCTCTGGCTTTTTATTTGTGTTAAGGGATTTATAGCCGTGAGTATATGTATGTATGTAAAAAAAATAAAAAACTCTATTTAGTGCGCAGGGAAAACACATAACAGTAAAAATCATTACAAAACTCACAAAATAATATTACGTACATATAATTCCCAGAAAGGGGTAGCCAGAGCGTCAGAGCTAGAAGCTCTTCAGCCACATTTGGAAGTTTATAGGGGTTAAGATGGAAGAAATAAAGTACACCAATTTGTCTTTTCTAAAGTCATATGTGTGGTTAATTTATCATGGTTGTTAACGGTGAGGGAAAACATCGTGAGGAAACCCACATGGCTGAGTTGTACTTAGTCATGTGACAGTGTATTCGTACAAAACGGCGATAGGCCTGCCCCCTATCACGTGAGTACACTGTCTAAGCAAAACGTGGGTACCTTCTCTGGACACTAGATGGCGCTGCCATGTGAGCTCAGAAGTATTGGTACCTCTTCCAACCCCTTCGGTGATAAACGGTGTGAACGTTTATTATGTTATGTTTATTAATAAAGTACCTTAGTCGCCTCTTACGACCGACACACACGCCAAAAGCATTTTAATAAAAATATAAAAAGAAACCCTATGCAGTGAATTGGTCACTGGCTTAATAACAAACAATTTAATTCGGTCATATCATAAGTTAAAATACAATTTAAATCATAAATGGTATATTAAGAGAACATTAAATAAACAGTCCCGCGTTATTTATATTCTACGGCGCCATATTAAGATGTGATTTGTTAATGACCCTAAGCCTGCATTCTTAAACTGATATCACAACACCCTAGTTCACGATGAATTAACTAATTGCTATACAAATATATATTAACACATTAACACTGATAATAATTAAAGAATAAATAAAGGAAAGAAAAATTTCGACACAGGCGGGGATCGAACCCGCCGCGACCTCGGGTAAACGCCCCGACGCTCTGCCAACTGAGCTACCGTGTCAGGTCGCGAGGTCGCGGGTTCGATCCCCGCCTGTGTCGAAATTTTTCTTTCCTTTATTTATTCCTTAATTATTAGTAATAGTCCCCATATGAGGTTTTCATGAACAAAAAGATTTACATTAACACTGATGTTCAGAATTTCGATGTCAAAGATTTTTTAGTGCTTGAGAAAATAAGAGATTAATAGCTGGATCCTTTGATTGACCTAAATACATACACATATGTATGTATCTATACATCCCAAAAAGGGGTAGCCAACACAACAGAAAGTAGAACTTTTCAGTCTCTTTAAAAATATTGATTGACTCTTTAAAATAATTGATTAGGGAAGCATAGTAATCACATTTCCTGTGTAGTGTCGGCTTAGAGTTGCACTACTCCATTTCTTCCGGTGGGTGTACGTAAGAGGCGACTAAGGGTATTGGGGCTTTTAGGGGATTTTTGGGCGATGCAGTTGGAGACCCATCACCAACAACCTTTATTTTACCATCTTTGCCCCACTCAACTTTCCAAACGTGGCTGAGGAATTTTGAATTCCTTAGCTCTGGCTACCCCTTCTAGGGATTTAAAGCCGTGAGTATATGTATGTATGTAATCACATTAAAAGACCTAAAACTCAAAGACGCCGCTTACGATATCCGCCAGATGAATAGCGTGGTACTATTCTACACGGAATTCGCCGATATTAAACAGTATTGTTTGCAAGTTTAACTGACACACATATAAAAACACGTATCTCTTAGATTCATTGCGCAATACTCCGATAAAGAGACAGGATATTCTATCATTCTCAATTACCACTCGAGCGCATACAACTAATGCTCTCAAACCACTTAATCTAGGTCATAGCCTACGCTACCAAATTGACAAAGTAATTTCACTCGATTCCCAATTAATTACACAACACCAACAGTAAATAACCACTGACCGCGCCCTTGATCTCAGCAGCTCAACTCACAGTCATAATAGTGCACCGCTACAAAATGGACGTCGTCAATTTACGAACAAAACTCGAGGAAATCGCAACAGAAAACGAATATGAAGACAATACAATTGAAATCAAAGCAATAACAAGTGCCGGTGCTAATTTTACGACACAGTTATATTTCGCAACTGTTTCCGCGCCAAACAAAACAGATCTTAAACTGTTTGCTAAAGTCGGATTCAATAATGAAGATACTCGTGAAATGATGAATGCTACACGTCTGTATAATACAGAACGATATGTTTATACAGAACTAATACCAGAGTTTAAAAAAATACAAGAAAAATATGATGTGCCCGAAGAAGATCGTCTTGCATTCCCAAAGTGTTACGGCGTAGTCAGTCAGGAATTACAAGAAACGGTAGTGCTAGGGGACTTATCTTGCGAAGGGTTTGGGAACTTTGACAGGTTTACTACAATGGATTTAGAGTATGCAAAAGAGGGTATAAGACAGCTTGCTAAATTACACGCCTTATCTTTTGCGTTGAAAGAGGAAGATCCTGAAGAATTTGAAAGGATAATGCCGAAATATAAGTTTGAGATAACTGCGTCTGAGAAGACACATGAACGGTGGGGTGGCTTGGTGAAAACAGCTGTAGAGGCTTTGAAAGAAGAGTATAGACCAAAGCTGATGGAGTATTTGAAGGGTCACGCGGATCCCGGAAAGTTTGCGGGGTACTATCAACCTCTTGGCGTACCTACTTTAATTCATGGCGATTACAGAACCAGCAATCTAATGCATAAGCAACTTGATGTAAGTAGCCTTTATTTTGTTAAATAAAACACATATTTGAACCTGCTGTGTAGTGTCGGCTTAGAATAGCACTACCCTATTTCTTCCGGTGGGTGTACGTAAAAGGCGACTAACGGTATTGGGGCTTTTTAAGGGATTTTTGGGCGATGCGGTTGGAGACCCATCAATCACCAACAACCTTTATTCTACCATCTTTTCCCCACTCAACTTCCAAAAGTGGCTGAGAAATTTATAATTTCTCAGCTCTGGCTACCCCTTTTAGGGATTTATAGCCGTGAGTATATGTATGTATGTATGTGTTGAACCTGCCTAATAAAAAAAGGGTAGTCGAAGCTGCTGATTCGGCTATTGTTCAGCCACTTTTGAAAGTTAAGATGGTGAAAGTAAGTGGAATAAAACGTTTTGCTAGTCTGTTAGAATGATAAGTGAAAACCACATATTCCGCCGATCATTTACTAACGAAACGTCGGATGAGTATTTCCGGAAAAGATAGCCAGTGAGGGGGGGGGTGGTAGGCAGAGACTATCGATCGCCACTTTGTATGGCAAACCTCTCTAGCTTCATTCACATCCATAAATCTTTTCATACATGCTTGTAGCGACGCGCTGTCAGTACACAATGACGCGCACTACATAGAAACGCTGACAGTGCAAGAAGAATCACATTCCACAGCAACACGTAACGAAGCAATATACGTCACACTCGTCATCAAGACTCGCCATACAAATCCTACATCGCGCAATCGAAGTTTCTAAAACATTTACTATATATACAAGTTCCAACTTAATACAGTTGGACCGCGGTCCCCAGGCATACCACCGCCTGGCGGAAGATCTTCCCTTTTCCTCCACATTGGTGACCACCGACTACAGAACACGATGGCGTCCTTCAAAGCACAAGGAGTCATTTGGATTGGCCAGACAAGTACGAGCAGAAAAAGGATATCAAAGGACTGCAGACAAAGCGCTTCGAATCCACGGCTCAAGAGACACGACTCGCAGCACGGCAGCAATGGGACACGCAACGGGGCACCCACACCGTGGCTGTTGGAGTCAGCATTGAGGTTCCGGCACACATTGCCGTCGAGCATACACACACTGGCACGAAGATATGGAGTCAAAATTTCCTGTTGGAGGGGGAGTAATGTAGCGACGCGCTGTCAGTACACAATGACGCGCACTACATAGAAACGCTGACAGTGCAAGAAGAATCACATTCCACAGCAACACGTAACGAAGCAATATACGTCACACTCGTCATCAAGACTCGCCATACAAATCCTACATCGCGCAATCGAAGTTTCTAAAACATTTACTATATATACAAGTTCCAACTTAATACAGTTGGACCGCGGTCCCCAGGCATACCACCGCCTGGCGGAAGATCTTCCCTTTTCCTCCACATGCTCATTCATTCTTCATATTTTGGACACCGGCCTTTCTGAGCTCACTATCATCTAACTTTCTCGTAAGTGGTATTAAGTAAGTGGTTTCACAGGGGCACATACATTCATAAACTCACGGCTATAAATCCCTTGAAGGGGTAGCCAGACCTAGGGAATTTAAAATTCCTCAGCCAATTTTGGAAGTTGCGGGGGAAAAGATGGGAAATAAAGGTTGTTGGTGATGGGTTTCCAACCGCATCGCCCAAAAATCCCTTAAAAGCATCAAATACCGTTAGTCGCCTCTTACGTACACCCACTGGAAGAAATGGGGTAGTGCCATTCTAAGCCGGCACTACACAGCAGCTACTTATTATCTTACTATTAAACGTGATATAAACTAATGTTGTCACATTTAACTTAATATTAAAACTATTTACTTACATTTCCTTCCTTATTTGAACAAAATATTACATTGCGTCTCAAGTGAAGTAACCCTTTAAGTCACTCGACGTACAGAAATAACAATTGTTCCCTTTCGAAAACGAAAGGATTGTGGCAGGAAATTGGATTCGTGACTATATATAGCCTGTAACATAGATCAGTATGTTAACTTTTATGTACCATACATACATATACTCACGGCTATAAATCCCTAAAAGGGGTAGCCAGAGCTAAGGAATCAGAAATTCCTCAGCCACTTTTGGAAGTTGCGTGGGGAAAAGATGGTAAAATTAAGGTTGATGGTGATGGGTCTCCAACCGCATCGCCCAACAATCCCTTAAACGCCCCAATACCGTTAGTCGCCTCTTACGTACACCCACCGGAAGAAATGGGGTAGTGCTATTCTAAGCCGACACTACACAGCAAATAAAGCATACACCATTAAACAAAACTTCATAGTATAAATATGTTGTGTAGAGTCAGTTTTGAATAAGAACAACTAATGTTATACCGCGAGTGTAATAATAGGCGACTAAGGAAATCGCGGTTTTTGAAGAGATTGTTTAGCTCCCTTCTTGTTCAGCTCCCCAAAAGACAAAAGAGCATCGTGATGATGAAAATTAAACTATAGCTTGAGAAAGATAGTAAGTAAGTAAGTAAAATGTTTATTTGGTATTAGAAACAAAATTACAAACAGTATTTAACAATAAGATACAACATTTAATGATACCAAAAAGGTCTTGGCTCAGCGTAAAATGTACCCAGCGCAAGTCTCGCAGGACACAAACGCTGAGTACGCTGGTTTTCAGCCAACACCTCAAACTTATATCTACTGCATACTAACTAATACATAAAGCAAAAAAAAAATATAATTAAATAATAAGAAACAAATACTGTAACAGAGCAAAAAGGAAAGAAACCTACTCCATATATGGTTATAGCTTATTTCGTAATTTATTTGAAACAAACAAAAATAGATAAAATCATTATAATAATAATAACAAATAAAACAACTGTACTGTTTAAACATTGTTATAAAACATAACACGTATTTGACTAACATAGAAACAAAAAACTTGTTGACCTTCGTTGTGCCAATCTAATAAGCCTGTTAAAATACTAGTATTTGTTATTATCATCTACATACATTATTATGCTGGTAGGAACAGTTTTGTAAAAACGATTAGAAACCCTTTTTTGGCAAAATATTGCTGGTAGTATTAGAATCAGCCCTTCCCTTATCCCTTTTCAATAGATGAACCAGAAAATATAAATTAATACTATGCTGTGTAGTGTCGGCTTAGCATAGCACTACCCCATTTCTACCCGTGGGTGATCGTAAGAGGCGACTAAGGGTATAGGGTAATTTTAAGTAACTTTTGGGCGATGTGGTTGGAGACCCGTCACCAACAATTATTTATTATTACCATCTTTTCCCCACTAACTTCCAAAAGCAGCTGAGGAACATTTTATTTCCTAAGCTCTGGCTACCCCGGTTAGGGATATATAGCCATATGTATGTATGTAATACTATTCTAGTTAAGTTTTTGTAGATATCTACTACATACATAAATTCTTACATAAACTCACGGCTATAAATCTCAAAAAGGGATTTGTAGGCGTTTTTTGGAGATAGAAATTCCTCAGCTACGTATCGAAATTGAGTTGGGAAAAAAATGTAAAGTAAATAATGATCAGTGATGGTTTTACAACCACATCGCCCAACAATCAGTTAAAAGCTACGAAGCCTAAGTAGAAAATAGGGTAGTGCTATTCTGAGGAAATTCTTCAACGACCGTGGTATATTGAGTGGGGAAAAGATTGTATAACAAAGGTTGTTAGTAATGGATCTTTAACCGATTCGCCCAATCACTTAAAAACCTCCATACATTTAGTCGCATCTTATCTACACCCGTGGTCAGAAATGGGGTAGTGCTATTCTAAGCCGACAATACACAGCTATTTAAGAGTAATAAGGTGAATATAGTCCCACAGATATAAATTTATCATAGTGATAACTCGACCTCCACAACCATTCATTCCTTCCATTCTATTGCGGTGATAAACTGGTGACCTGCTTTTTCATCCGTCAATTGAGGTGTCAAGGGCATAGCAATATAGCTTGATAGTTCTTTTATTTTTAAAAAACATTTGTAAAAAACTTAACTGTATTGATGGTTTAAGAATATAAAAACTCAGTACGTGGTTGAGGTATATTGCATTGATATACAAATACCATTTACCTTGATAAAATTTATAAACATAACATAACATAACATAAACGTTCACGCCGTTTATCCCCGAAGGGGTTGGCAGAGGTACCAATACTCCTGAACTCACATGGCAAGCGCCATCTAGTTTCCAGAGAAGGTACCCACGTTTTGCTTAGACAGTGTACTCACGTGATAGGGGGCAGGCCTATCGCCGTTATTTTAAAAATTTATAAAGTAAATAAAAAAACCATTTGTATGGAATAATGGAAGCCGTGTTGTGTTGAATTAGAATAACACTACCCCGTTTCTACCGATGGGTGTACGTAAGAGGCGACTAACGGTATTGGGGCTTTTAAGGGATTTTTGGGCGATGCGGTTGGTGACCCATCACCAATAACCTCTATTTTACCATCTTTTCCCCACTCAACTTTCCAAAAGTGGCTGAGGAATTTCTAATTCCTTATCTCTGGCTACCCTTTCTTGGGATTTATGGCCGTGAGTATATGTATGTATGTATGTTGTATGGAATGGACAGAAGATAACAACAACTATACATATAAATATTCAAGTCCATACATACCGAAAAAGAGGTAGCCAGTGTCTCAGAATTGGAATTTACTGAGCCACTTTTGGAAGTGAGGAAGAGATTTTGAAATAATGGTGTAATGGTTATCTCCAGCCACATCCGTCCCCTGATTATGTATCTTTAGCGACCGTCAATTGTGTCGCAAGTTGCACTATTATCGCTGTCAATGTCAAAAAAATGTATGCAATTTGAAAGCTTTGACAGCGACAATATTGCAACTTGCGACACAATCGTGTTTGCAAAAGATACGTAATCAGGGTGCGGGTAGAAATGATTCAAAACCCTAACGCTCAATTTCTGAATTGAGTATTATCGGTAGTGTTATTCTAAGCCGACACTACACGGCAAAGCTAGCTAGAGCACTACAAAATAAATGGTTTTACGTTTGGAAGAAGGTAGTTTACACTAAGAAGTTATATTTAAAATTTAAGTTTGATGTTAAGAGGTGACAAACGACCGATTTCTGAATTGAGTATTCCAGCTGAGAACAACTTAAGTATCGTTCTGTCGCATTCAAATCTTAACAACTGAATGAGACAAAACGATACTTAAGTTGTTCTCAGCTGGAATACTCAATTCAGAAATCGGTCGTTTGTCACCTCTTAACATCAAACTTAAATTTTAAATATAACTTCTTAGTGTAAACTACCTTCTTCCAAACGTAAAACCATTTATTTTGTAGTGCTCTAGCTAGCTTTGCCGTGTAGTGTCGGCTTAGAATAGCACTACCCCGTTTCTACCGATGGGTGTACGTAAGAGGCGACTAGCGGTATTAGGGCTTTAAAGGGATTTTCGGGCGATGCGGTTGGAGACCCATCACCAACAACCTTTACTTTACCATCATTTCCCCACTCAATTTTCCAAAAGTGGCTGAGAAATTTCTGATTCCTTAGCTCTGGCTACCCCTTCTAGGGATTTATAGCCGTGAGTATATGTTATGTTATGCTCTAGCTATGACTGTATTAGGGTTCCTATTTTTGCGATTAACATCTTCGATTATATTTATGTATTTATATAAATTTGTGTTCTCCTTTTATTCTCTTTTTTACACTGGTCTCGGCAGTGCAGTGGGTAGAGCACGGTATGAGGTACTAAAGGTTTGGTTTCGGTTACTAAACCGGGTCTAATTGCTTACTTGTGTACAAAGAAAATTTATCATTAGATTCCTCGGTCCGATATCTCCGGTAAATGTGTCTCCGCTTCAATAATAATGGTGATATACGAGGAATAAATGTATTAACAGTTTTTCCCAAGTGCATAACTGCATACCAAGGTATCCAGAACATTATTTATAAAGTTAAAGAGGATTTTAACTTTTGAAATTCATTCTTGCACTTTGAAGCTTCTATTTGTAAAATACTAGCCCACAGACGAAGAGTAGGCTTAATAAAGAAGGAACGAAAAATGACAACATCCGTAAGTGGTTCAGTTTCAACGATTTTAGCAAGAAAATGCATGACCAACGAAAATTAAAACTTTGAAACAACGAATCAGGGTTTAGGGACAACGAATTTCGACAATTCGTTTTTAGCGGAATTTATATATTGTAAGGAAGATAGAAAAAGGAATGTTGAGATGGTTTGGGCACATAGAGAGGATGGATGACAGTAAAGTGGTGAAAGAGATCTATAGAGCCAATGTGGAAGGTAATGTTAGTAGAGGACGACCTCGGAGGACACATTTAGATCAAATAGAAAATGTGCTCAAAAAGGCAGGTGTCCGAAGTACGAAGAATAAAAGAGCATGTATGAATAGATTGATGGATGTGAATGAAGCTAGAGAGGTTTGCCAGGATCGTACAAAGTGGCGATCGATAGTCTCTGCCTACCCCAATGGGAACTAACGGCGTGAGAATATGTATGTATGTATGTATGTATGTTAGGGGAATGCTCCGCAGTTACACCACGCTGTTCACCCAGTGTAACTGCGGAGCATTTTTTATTCTTCGCAGTTACACCAACGTCTTTTTGACATGAATTTAACAGCTCTGCAGACATATTATGATAGACGAAACATATCGTGGACTCAATACCGTATTTGGACTTGCGAAATTTTCGCGTGTTCAAAATCATCAAGAGGTAAAAACACTTAGATTACTTTTGTAAAGTATTGCTCATTTTAAACAAAATTCTTATTACTCGGCAAGTACTAGGAGTTCTTAGGTTCATTAGAAATATCTCTAATGCAGGATTGATTTTGTATGCATATCTCAGATTTTCAATATTCATTGGACTGAGACCTCATAAAACATGTCTTCCAAGGACTACAAATTAAACATTACAAGTAGTTTTTCATTATAGGTATATATTTACTTGCAATCTGAGTGTAACATATAGCATATACAACATCTACATATATAAAAGGCCAAACTGACTTACTGCTTCAGAATCAATGCACAGACGAAACTACTATGCTTACAAACTTAAAAATTTAAGCGAGGATAAAATTAAAAACTCCTTTTTTATCATCGCTTGAAAGACACCCACTCAACGGGTCGGTTAAATGCCTACAACGCTCTCCGTGTCCAATACAACAATGCGTTCCGGATGCTGTTGGGTCTGTCCCGGTACTGTAGTGCATCAGGTATGTTTGCTGAAGCCCGGGTCGACTGCTTTTTTGCCACGATGCGTAAGAGATGTGCATCCCTGGTGTGCAGGGTGAGGGCCAGCACCAACAGTATCCTGAACATGATCGCAGGCAGACTGGACTGTCCATATGTTGTAAATAGTTTGTAAATATACCTAGACATAAGTTACTAATATAGTTTTTCATAAGTGTTTTGTCTTGTATATGCTTCTAGAGTGGTCTCATTTATTTTAATAGGTTTGAAAGTGCGGTCATAATGCAATATAAACATTACGTAGATAAACCGAATTCCGAATTTGTGTGAAAAATTAAGTTTCTGTCAACTAAATGTGAAGTTGGTTCTATTTTGTTATTTTTTTATACATATTGGTAACAGTGACATTGTTATATGTGTCTGCGTATTTTATCTTTAACCATTGTTTTCAAATGAGAAATAAGAATCACTGTTAACTAGTGTAAACAAGTAAAGTAAGTGCAGATTGTAAATAAAGTAAATAAAAATACTACTTATAATGTTTAATTTGTGTCTCAGTCCAATGAATATTGAAAATCTGAGATATGCATACAAAATCAATCCCGCATCAGAGATATTTCTAATGAACCTATGAACTCCTAGTACTTGCCGAGTAATAAGAATTTTGTTTAAAATGAGCAACATTTTGCAAAAATAATCTAAGTGTTTTTACCTCTTGATGATTTTGAACACGCGAAAATTTCGCAAGTCCAAATACGGTATTGAGTCCACGATATGTTTCGTCTATCATAATATGTCTGCAGTGCTGTTAAATTCATGTCAAAAATTCGTTGGTGTAACTAAGAAGAAAAAAAATGCTCCGCAGTTACACTGGGTGAACAGCGCGGTGTAACTGCGGAGCATTCCCCGTATGTTATTCAGCAATTTGTGTACTGAACTACGCCTGGTTTCCGCTCTATTTACTTAAGTTTTCTATATCCACAGTCGACCACTAAAAAGTAAAGAAACCCCTGTCTTTTCTTTACAGGACGGCAGCCTAAAGATAATCCCAGTAGACTACCAAACCTTCCAAACGGGATGTCCAGCAAACGACTTCATATACTTCCTGTTCACCGGGACCGACCGCCAGTTCCGCAAGAAACACCTCGACAGCCTCCGCGACTACTACCACAGCCAGCTGGGCACAGAACTGTCAAGGTTCGCCATCGAAATAAAAGATGTGTACCCCCGGGACATGTTCGAACAAGAA
Organism: Bedellia somnulentella; assembly: GCA_963576735.1. Lineage (NCBI taxonomy): Eukaryota > Metazoa > Arthropoda > Insecta > Lepidoptera > Bedelliidae > Bedellia > Bedellia somnulentella. The sequence goes on from OY755189.1 coordinate 1,032,525, forward strand.
TATAAAGATAGGTTGCCATATGCAGTTATGGTTGGCATTTTTGTATTGCCAATTATAACTCTGGGGATCACGGAGGACATTCCGAAGTTAGACAGTATTTTTGATGCAGGTGTTCTTTGTGGAGAGATGTATACAGCTAGATTCACTGACATTATAGAAGATTTTATTGAATGGGGACTTATGTAGTACTGTTTTTTCTTTATTTAAACTTAAGTCGTTTTAGTATCATGACATAAGTGTAAGCACAAACATATTGAAGGCCTGTAATAAACTAGAAAACCATTTTTCCCACAAAGCTACCCATGTTGTTTTTTATTTATGTAGTTAGATTTAATATTTACATACGTAGCCTAATGTCTTAAAATCTCTAACTAAACATATATTTTATGTAATTAGGAATTTATGTTTTGTAACTATCAATGATATATCATAAAATTATTTAGTACTTTGCGAACGTTTTGGATTTTTTTATTGTGGAAGGTAATGTTAGTAGAGGATGAACTCGGAGGACACATTTGGATCAAAAAGAAAATGTGCTCAAAAAGGCAGGTGTCCGAAGTATGAAGAATAAAAGAGAATATATGCAAAGATGAATGTAAACGAAGCTAGAGAGGTTTGCCAGGATCGTACAAAGTGGCGATCGATAGTATCTGCCAACCCCAATGGGAACTAACGGCGTGAGAATATGTATGTATGTATTGGGAATTTTTCAGTTCCTCAGAGACAATTTGGAGTATCATATAATTATCTGAAAGAAATCAGGTAGTGATTCATTAAAATAACAATTTATTTAAAGTGTACAAAATTGTTTGTAGCCTTTTTTTTACCTTTGGTATTATTAGTGGTATTGGAAATATGACTTATTATAATGGAAGGGAAAAAAACTAATATTAAATTAAAGGTTTAAGTATTATTTAAATGAATTCGTATGTATTTTGGAGAATAAAACTAAGCAACCGTGATAGCCCAGTGGGTAGAACACTCGGTTATCGTGCAAACGACTAGTGTTCAAATCCTGAGTCGGGCCTACACCAATTTGTCTTTTCTAAAGACATATGTGTGGTTAATTTATCATGGTTGTTAGCGGTGAGGGAAAACATCGTGAGGAAACCCACATGTCTGAGTTGTACTTAGTCATGTGACAGTGTATTCGTACAAAACGGCGATAGGCCTGCCCCCTATCACGTGAGTACACTGTCCATGCAAAACGTGGGTACTCTGAACAACAGGTGATAAAGTCACGTGATGTTCAGAAGTATAAGTACCTCTGCCAACCCCTTCGGGAATATTCGGCGTGAACGTTTATGTCTATGTTATGTTTATGTAAAACTAAGAAGCAAATAATGAATTTTCGTTAATAGTTTATAACATTTATATTTAAAAAAAAATAAGTGTGAGTATGTTTTTCTACATGTTTATTTCAATTATTTTTTACATCGTGCTTCAACTTGTATTACTTAATAAACGGAATATTTTACTGTCGTTATAGAATTCTACACATAATTTTTGCTGTTTTTATTGTAAATATACAGTTTTTATATGAATAAATGTATTTTTATTTCAGCGACAATATAACTTAAATCAATTAACTTTAATCAAACAAATCAGCCACCTCTTTTACATATCAAAGCCCATAGATATGAAAAAGAGAAAAGAAAAAACATATTTATTGGAATTTTTACAAATGTACATTAGAACATGTGGAACGAATACAGCTGCATTAGTTATAAAACTGTGTCGCAGCTGTAAACGAAAGAGGTGGCTGATTTGTTTGTTGTAACGTCATTCAATTAATTACAACTTATATACATACATACACACATACATATACTCACGCCATTATTTCCCATTGAGGCAGAGACTATTGATTGACCACTTTGTACGATCCTGGCAAACCTCTCTAGCTTCGTTTACATCCATCAATCTTTCCATACATGTTCTTTATTCTTCATACAAATATACAAACCTTTATCTTTGTCCTTTATATTCTTGCACGTGTAAGATCGGAGTATTCATACATATTCTGAATGCATTCGACCCATTATAAATTTACAACAAACGCGACATTATGACTAGGACTTCAATGCGAATTGCGATTGTAATGAATTGAGCTAAGCGAGTTAGGTAAACCTCAGTCTTCTTACTATCTATGCATCCGGTCTTGAGCTTTAAGCCGCGCTCTAAATCAGTGCCATCATGTATTTTCTATTAATTACAATGGGAAAAAATAGTTTTTTGGTGATTATTCCTTAGGTACAATCACGACATGTGACCCCTTATGACACTTTGCAATGTCCTACCAAGTGGCCTTTCTGCGTATAAGAGCATGCTTATCATCATCAGAAGGGCGCTTTTTTATCGACACGATAACGGTTAGAATGAGATGGCAGTATACGATACTAAGTAAGTGCGTAAGAGATGGCTGCTTTATCCCACGCGATAACTAGTTTAAACACGGCTCGTGCTTGCTGCAGCAATTATAAATCATCTTATCCCTACTTGCGTAGCTCAGTTTAATTCGTTTCTCCATGATATTTTGATATTTTACAAGACTGTTAAACGTACCCCATGCATTTTCCAAGTAAGAACTAAACCTCGTCCTGATTTAGCATTTAATCCTTTTATGTTTGTGGTGTAGCCTTTTTGCGCTACGTCACCAAGGATATCATTATTATTGTATATTACCTTTGATTATGAACACTATAGATAGAGCGATGTTACGTCATCCATTTTAAAAAGAGAAGCCCTTATTTAAGTTCTTATGTGTTAAAAAGAGACACAAAATCTTTATTGTCATCTCTATCGCGTAACCCGTTTTGTTGATGTCACGCTTTTAAAGCTTGACAAACAAAGCGTCGACTTGTGAGCGATTTTGGTTTTCTTTTGATTTTGAGAAAGATTTTATTCATTTGTATATTGTTATTGTGATAAAAGAGACTCCATTAGTCAAACTTATTGTTTAGTGAGGTATGGTTGGGTGTAGCGTGCTTGGCTGCGGAAGCCGCAGCGAAAAACACATCGAAGGATTGACTTTCCACAAGTGAGTGAGTTTTTTAATGTTTTTCTACAGATAAATACATAATGAATACATTGCGCGATCAGAAAAAAAGTGATTCAAATGTTAATTACGTTAAACTAGATTACTAGCGTTTTCTTTAGTTATTTTGAGCAATTTTTTAATAGCATAACCTAAAAATATGCAGTATCTCAGTGTTCCCATAATTCACGTTTTCATCCTACCCTGTCGTTAGGGTAAAATTTTCAAATTAGTAAACTGATGTTAATGAGTGAGTATATTATGAATTTCGTCGCGCTATAGCGACGCTGAATGATTGCCAATTGTTATCTACGGAATTAGTAAGTAATAAATTTGTTATATTTATTTAATTTCTTCGTATTCATTACAGTTTTCCTAAAGACCCGAATTTACAAGAAAAATGGATTGCGGCCACTGGAAAATGCAATTGGAAACCAACTAAATACACCAAAATGTGTTCCAAGCATTTTGATGACAATTCAATTGTAATGAAAAATAAAATAAAGAGACTAGATCGTGGTTCTGTACCTGTAATAAATGTGCATGTAAATATTTTTGTACTATTTTATGTATTTAACACAAATTAAATTCAAATTAATAATTTTAATTCAGTAGGCCGATTAATGAATAATACATATATGACGATGAACGACATGATAGCCCAGTGGGTAGAACACCCGCCCGAAAACAGAAGAGCGTGAGTTCCAATCCTGAGTCGGGCCTACACCAATTTGTCTTTTCTAAAGTCATATGTGTGGTTAATTTATCATGGTTGTTAACGGTGAGGGAAAACATCGTGAGGAAAAGGAATGTATGAAATTCATCCATCAATCAATCATGAGAATATACTAACGGCTATAAATCCCAAAAAAGGGTAGCCACAGCTCAGTGGCGGATTTACAAATTTTCAGGGTATAGGCTGTGAAGCTTTTGCCGCCCTTGTCTCCACAATTGTCAAACTGTCATGTCCTAGATTATTTTTAAAATTCAACAATTTCGTTGGAATTGCACGTAAAATAATTTTTTGGTTTATTTTTGAGCTAATCGAAGCTCAAGAATGTGAGATTTATAAGGCGGGGTAATGCATGCTACTCACACAATTGGTAAACGTGAATAAACAGAATAAATAATCTTTATTGAGTTTACAAACAGTTAAAAATAAATAATTCCGTCAATTTGTAAACGTTCGTTACCAATCGTTACAATACCTTTTTACGCGATTTTTTGTTGGCAAAATCATCGATGATATCGTCGTACGTAATCGTGTTCATCAATTCTGACTCTATGCACAAAAGAGCTAAAGCGTTTAATTTTTCTTGGCTCAAGGTCGATCTCAAATAATTTTTGACCCTTTTGAGACAAGAAAAACTTCTCTCGCCCGAACAATTCGTAGCTGGTGTACATAAGGCCATACGAAGGGCTATGTCCAAGTTCGGATAAACGTTCTGCAGGCTTTGTTTTCGCAGAAACAAAGATAGACTCCGTAACGATGGAGAATCTGGTTTAACGAGAATGCTTTGCGAAGAAATGTGGCTTCGAAAATGGATGCATTCTTGGACTAATTCAGTCTCCAAATCATCAGGATACATTTCTTCTAAGGACCGAGCCTTTTTCGTAAGGGTTGATGATGACAATTTGCTCATTTTGGTCAGAAATGAAAATTTTTCATTGAAGTTGTCGTACGCCTTCTTCCTTTTTTCTAATTCGGATGCGAGTCTATCGATGATGACGAGAAAAGTGTTAATTCTGAAAGTATCACTCGCCGTCATACTTATTTCTTCATCGGGTGTTTCATCAGCAAATTTTTTTAGAATAAAATCGGTATAATTATTTACTATATTCAAAATAAAATCACTGAATTATACATAAACCATGCAGTTCACAGCCTCCAACCAATAGTAGGATTGGCATATATCGGTTGACAGTAGGAAGAGAGAAATCCATTTTCTATAATTTCGCTCTTTACACTCATTCAAAATATGGAGAGGGCGCAAAGACCGATTACTGGTTGGGGGCGGCGAACTAGCTGTTTGCTCTAGAATATGGAAGATTGCTAAATGGATTCACGGAACGTACAATGACAAGTGAGGAAGGAAAGTCGTCGGCAAAATTTGTTGCAGACTTCTATCTGTAAGACATCAGAAAACAGAATACAGAAACTTAAAACCGTCGTACAGAAATATTTTTAATTTCTACGAGGTGTAAAAAAAAAAAAACGGTCCCCAAATTTGCCGCCCCAAAAATCTGCCGCCCTAGGCTCAAGCCTACTCAGCCTGCTGGTTAATCCGCCACTGCCACAGCTCCAGAGATAGTAATTCTTTATCCACTTTTGGAAGTTGAATGGGGTCCGTCCAACCGTCCAACTGCATCGCCCAATAATCACTTAAAAAGTCTCAATGTTCTTTATATCTATTACAACGCCCACGGGAATATAAATACAAAAAAAACAGAAGTTAGTGTAGTTAGATAGTGTTTTGGTATTTTGGATGTAAACTGGATGCAAAAAATGTAGTCCACGCGGATGTAGTCGCGAGCAAAAAGCTAGTAATGCAATAAAACTCATGTATAAAATAGTGCTGTCTTTTATTTTTCAAAATACAAACATAGATCCCACTATACCCATGACCCGTATGATATTTACATAACTTGCACTTGGTATGTACTTGCTGCTCAAGATTAAACTAAATGCTAATTTTAAATTCTACCGAGTAAAATGAGACGGTCTGCATAGTTTAAATTGAATTCATGTTTTTTTAAATCATGAAAACTCCAAACTTATTTGAACTGAATCATTCAATCATCCCATAATTACGAACAACTTTTCGTACGGGACTAATTTTGCTACTCGAAAATAAAAATATCTACTGTTATGGAACAGCTGATTTTTTTTCGTCCAGTATCAAAGTTACTCCCGTACAAAAAGTTGTTCATAATCATGGGAAGATTCATCCCTGAAAGTTAGTATATGCTTTGGATTTCACGGTGTATTAAACATCAGTATAAATGGCAAAATTAAACAAAAAAGATTGTATAATACTAGGAGCAAGTATGTATAATTATATGATTGAAGGAAATAATATAGTAAACAGTAAACCTTCAATTAAACAATAAATTGACGTAATCAATTTTAAACTTAGAAGTAGCTTTTAGAATGGTTATTACAGTATTTTGGGGTAATTGTTTTCTAGTGATCGCAACATTACAGGGAAAAATATTGCTATCTAAAAGAGGTACTCTCCCGTTGCAATAAGACTCTGTCTATAGTGTTCATAGTCAAAGTATATTACACTGCATATTAGACTGCTCAAGCTAGTACAAGCGACCTTTTAACTAAATACAAGTAGTATAAAACAGCCATCTCCTTCGCACTTACATTGTATCGTATATTTTCATCTCATTCTAACCGACAGAGTGTCGATACAATAACGTACGCTCTAGGCATCCTGTTACTAGTAGCATCGCATACAAATTAAGTTGTAATTCCAACATAGAGACGACAATACTGGATAATTACTTTAACAGCCAGTTTAAAAACTCATCTCTATTACGCTACGATACTCCACGAAGGTTGCACATAATGTTAGGTTTGATTGCAATCGTTGACCTTCATCGGACTAATTAATGTTTGATGCGGATATATCGGGATGAATTGTAATTTAATATTAAGTGGACTTGATTTTATTAAAGAATATTTAAAAAAAAATACATAAGCAATGGACAACTTAAATTAAAATATAAATCTGTATCGGTCGGTTTCACATCTGAGAATTCAACGATAAAAGCGTCTCAAACTGTATTTAAGTACGTACTTACCAAAATTACGTTTCTGATTTGATGAAATATTGTAATTTAATCAAGTTTTGATTAAATGATCAAAATTTTGCGCATCTGTCAAAAAACTGACCTAAATGTCGAAATTTGCGTTTCTGAACTCGTTTGATAATACTCAAACAGTCATCATCGCAGATTTGAGTGAGTGACAGTTAAGTTGTCGAAATCGGCTTCTTAAACGGTGCTCCAATTTGTAATTGTGAAATATTAGACGATAAACACATTGTTTTCGACAATATTCTGAAGATGTCTACGGATACATCGTTATCTTCACTAGAGGAAGCACAGCAGATACCTCAGAGGTAAATACGCCGTCGCCGAGGAGTTCCTAGGATCCGGCCAAATTTCTTTGAAACGCTCAGTGAAAACCAATTTAAAGAACGTTTCAGGTTCAGTAAAGAATCGGTGCGCAGCATCTTTAGGAAAGTGCAACGAAGGATCCCACCAGCAAGAATGCAACGGAGTGATTGTTTATCACCATTGCTCCAACTGTTAATAACACTGCGGTTCTATGCAACTGGGAGCTTCCAAGCTGTCATTGGGGATACTGCAAATGTCAGCAAAGCTATCGTGTGCCGTGTCACGGATAGGGTCACAACAGCAATAGCACTATTGAGACCAGAATTTATTTATATGCAAACTCAAGAGCAGCGTCCTACAGTGGCTTCAAGATTTCATGACATAGCTGGATTCCCTAGAGTTATTGCAGCTGTTGATTGTACCCATGTCAAAATAAATACCCCAGGTGGCAATGGGGCTGAGCTTTACCGGAATCGAAAAGGCTTTTTTTCAGTGAATGTGCAAGCATTATGCGATGCAAATGTAAGAATATGCAGTTTGATTGCAAGATGGCCTGGATCGGTTCATGACGGGTGTAGTTGGGAGACCTTTTTTTTAATTATTTTTCCATGTCTAGTCCCCCTGCTCGGTGTTACTTAATTAATTAACCACGAAAGATTACACGTAACTCCGTAACTATCTTTCCTCATTTACAGCAAGCACGAACTACCGATACCGAACAAATCGATCATATATATTTATATATTAGATTTTATTGATATATATTCCAAGTCATGTTGGTATCTTTGGTAATGAAAAGGTAGATAGTCTTGCAAAACTGACATAAAACACTATTATATTATGGGTTATGACCAGCGTAATGCAGCTCTTCCTCATCTTCGTTCTGCCTGGCAAAGAAGATGGGACGAGGCTAGCAAGGGGTTTTATTTCAAATCTATTCAACCAATTATTCCATGCAAACCATGGTTTAGTAAATTTAAAATAATGTCAAAATCAGTCACATCAACCTTTGTCCGTCTACGTATTGGTCATTGTTGTTCTCCAGTTTTTCTAAATAAAATTAGGGTTCGAGATAACTCCCTATGCGAGTGTGGTGTAGATGAGGGAACATTAGATCATATTTTTTTTTGCATGATCACGTAATTTATCTTTTAATCTATACATTGCTTTAGCCAGAATTCGCATCCCGCTTCCCACTAATTTTCATAGTATGTTGAGTTTATCATCTTCTTCCTCCGATCTAATTACGGTTCTAGGTAAATTTATCAGAATCAACAATATAAGATTATAATTTAATGTTTTTTGACATGAATTCCTCATGTGGGGATTATTACTCATAAATAAAAGATGTTATTAAAGGAAAGAAAAATTTCGACACTGGCGGGGTTCGAACCCGCGACCTTCGGGTATACGCCCCCGTCGCTCTGCCAACTGAGCTACAGTGTCAGTTGGCATCCAGCGCGAAATTTCTCTATCCTTTGTTTCTTTTTTACACGTTCAAGTAGTGTTTGCGTTTCCTACCTCCGAATTTTAACTAATTCGGACGGCCACTTGTCTACCTTTTCAGATAGAATGCAAATGTTGGAAACGCCTAACTATCACATAATTTAATGTTTTTTGACATGAATTCCTCATGTGGGGATTATTACTCATAAATAAAAGATGTTATTAAAGGAAAGAAAAATTTCGACACTGGCGGGGTTCGAACCCGCGACCTTCGGGTATACGCCCCCGTCGCTCTGCCAACTGAGCTACAGTGTCAGTTGGCATCCAGCGCGAAATTTCTCTATCCTTTGTTTCTTTTTTACACGTTCAAGTAGTGTTTGCGTTTCCTACCTCCGAATTTTAACTAATTCGGACGGCCACTTGTCTACCTTCTCAGATAGAATGCAAATGTTGGAAACGCCTAACTATCACATAATTTAATGTTTTTTGACATGAATTCCTCATGCGAAGGGGGCGTATACCCGAAGGTCGCGGGTTCGAACCCCGCCAGTGTCGAAATTTTTCTTTCCTTTAATAACATCTTTTATTTATGAGATATAAGATTATAGTTTTAATAATACAATAATTAATGTAAAATGTCAGTTATTGCTTAATTTTTGATTTTAAGATAGTTTTTCATTTTATTTTTATTTGTTTCTTCACTTAAATTATTTTTAATTTAATTTAAATTTACTTTTATATTTTGTCTAAACTTTAGAGCATGACATAATTTGTTGGGATTCGCGATAATGGGATTTCATTATTATTTTTTCTTTAATTTTATGTTCTTCCCAAAATATAAATGCCTCTTAACTTAGTCTTTACTTAACCATTGATTAAATACCTTCAAGATCTAATTGTTTAATAATTACATTCTTTATATATATTTTTTTTCGCATTAATGATAAAATGTTTACAACTAAAATTCACATGCGAGACTAAATCACGCTGTTTGTGGCGAAATTGCTGAAAAAATATTCGGCAGATACCACCAATAACAAAAAAAAATAATATAATTTTGATTGACGTTTGATCAAAATAATTGGTTTGCTCTATGGTTTGGTGTATGTACGTTCCGTTGCCCAGTTTTATTGTTTGTTTATTTCTATTTTTTATTTAATTAAATGGTCTCAAAACCTCATAATAAATGTAACTACTAATTAAATATTATTGAATCAAGTTTGTAGATACAATTTGCTAATTAATATAAAATATAATTAATGAAATATAACTTCATCGGTATTACCGGTTTTTGTAGGTAAATTGAAACGTTCATAGATTTTGATTAGAATCTTAACTAAATGCTTTGTTGATCACATTATAGCAGCGAGCAGTGTTTGTTCTGTGAAACACCTTAAACTTAAGTACTTACTTAGAGTTTGATAAACACTCAACTGATTAGAGCTAGAATGCTCAGATGTGAAACCGGCTGTATAAATACTATAAATGGAAAAAACGTGAAATTCATCACTGTCGCAGTACGGTATCGTGCCGTGTTGGACGGTTTGCTAGACAAACAATTGTCTATGCACCTTTCTATACATGATGCACAGTTTGGTTTTAAGCCTGGTTTATCGACTAAAAGTGCTATTCTCAGTCTTAAGCAAACCGTTCAACACTACACAGGAAGAAAAACTCCTATATATGCATGTTACCTAGATTTATCTAAGGCTTTTGATCGAGTTATTTATGATATCTTGTGGAGTAAGTTAAAGTTAGAAACAAATGTCCCTGATGAAATAATTTGTCTGTTTAAATACTGGTATGATAACCAAATGAATTTAGTTAGGTGGGCGGGGGGATACTCAGCTGAATACACATTGGAATGTGGTTTGAGACAGGGTGGGATAACTTCTCCTAAGCTCTTTAATTTGTATATCAACAGTTTGATTGTCGAGCTCAGCTGAGCCAGGATCGGTTGTCATATTGGTGATTTATGTGTTAATAATTTAAGTTATGCAGATGACATGGTTTTGCTGAGCCCTTCAGTCGCAGCGTTGAGAAATCTGGGTGGAGTCGCTTGCGTGACAGCAATAGCATCCTGAGCAGCATAGCTGAACGCCTGTATATAATATATATAAATTTATTGCTGTGTAGTGTCGGCTTAGAATAGCACTACCCCATTTCTTCCGGTGGGTGTACGTAAGAGGCGACTAACGGTATTGGGGCTTTTAAGGGATTTTTGGGCGATGCGGTTGGAGACCCATCACCAACAACCTTTATTTTACCATCTTTTCCCCACTCAACTTTCCAAACGTGGCTGAGGAATTTCTAATTCCTTAGCTCTGGCACCCCTTCTAGGGATTTAAAGCCGTGAGTATATGTATGTATGTATGTAAATTTATTGTGTCGTTTATTTTATCTTCTAACATAGTTTTTTAAGTAAATCTTTACTAACACTAGTTTGTATTATTTTGTATGGACTGAATTTGTCTGAAATAAAGATTTATTATTATTCTTATTCCGGAAAACATTTTTCTTTCTCGCCTCTCCCATGGCCGAAACAGAAAATTAGAATTTTAAATGGGAGAGGCTGTACTCCCCGACAAGAGAACAGTCGGTCGGGGTCAGGGAGTCAGGTTCAAGAATCGACGGACGATCCGAGCCGTATCGAGCAGCAACGCTTTCTGCATTTGTGCTGGAACCGACACGCCACAGAAATCTAACCGCCTTAAGTTGGTCGCGAGGCTGGTTGGAATTAACCCGTTCGCGGACATAACAATTGGGATTATTTCTGTCGAAGTCACACCCCACATGTCGGTGATCTCGTGAGCCAGATCGAGATATTTCCGACGCTTCTCGGTTCCAGCTTTCACGAGACCCTCGTCATGAGGGATAGTGACATCCACTAGAAATACCCTCGACTGCGACCGATCCCATACCACGATATCAGGCTTATTCGCTAGAATAGTCCTGTCCGTGATAACGGATCGGTCCCAATAGATTTTGGAACGGTCGTTTTCTAGGATTGGCTCCGGCAGATACTTGTAATACGGCAAGTAATAAGGTGAATCCAAGTGACTTAAAGAAATCATTTGAGAGGTTAGTTAATTTAAATGTTAGAAAAATAATTATAAGTGACTTCCTATATTCCAAGCATCTTAGCTATAAGGTTAACACTAGGATATATAAATTAAATATGTTACTATATAATTTGACTTTGGGATATAGGCAAAAAATTGTTAATTTTAATATAAATAATTATATTAAGAAATCATTAATGACTAAGAGTACCTTGAAAGTACCTGATTATTCTAAAAAACGTCTAGCTATGTTACTAGCTAGTAATATAGTATACAATAATGTTATTAATTTGAATAACATAACTATTTCAACTGACTTGGATGCAGTTATTAGTACAAGTACTAATGTATCTGCAAATTTAGCTTTAAACTAGGTAGTAAGACAAAGGAAAAGGCATATATTTCACTAGTTCATCAGAACATACAGAGCCTTTCCTGCAAATTATTAGAATTAGAGTTATTCGTTAATAAGTACAATGTTAAAATACTTTGTTTGACAGAACACTGGTTAAAAACAGAACAAATGAACTTTAGTTTAAAGAATTACATGGTGGGCAGTTGTTTTAACAGAGAGTCCATAATGTGTGGGGGTAGTATGATACTATTATATGTAGACATTAAATTTAAAGAAAGAAAAGACATCTGTAGACTCTCTGTTGAACAACATGTAGAAATCTCATGCATTGAATTGAGCAAGTATATAATTTTGTGTGTATATCGCCCACCCAAAGGTAACTATGACATCTTTGAAGCAGCGATGGAGGATGCTTTGGGGATGGCTTCCCGCAGCTCCAGAGAGGTTGTAGTTTGTGGGGATTTCAATGTTGACTTATTAGGTGAGGGTCTAGTAAAGGAGAGAATCTTAACATTTTTTCAATCATTTAATCTTCTAAATGTATTTAATGAGCCAACCCGAATTACCTCGACCTCTGCAACATGTTTAGATAATATTTATTGCAATTGTGACTACTCTGGTCACTTCCTTTTTGATAGCATTACCTCAGACCACAAGGGACAATTCATAAATTTAGAATTTACCATTGAAAAGAAAAAGTCAATTGTATGTAGACAGATAACTGAAAAAAAACTTAGCTTATTTGAAAATAATATTAGGTCTAGCATCAGCCCCCCAATGAGAAGCAGTGAAACATTAGAGAATTGTCTTTCTTTCATCAATGAGCTAAAAACAGAATTTAACAAAATCTTTAAAACTAAGGTAATACTATGTAATACAAAATGCTCTTTTGCTGAATGGGCCACCGCTGGAATTAGAATAAGTAGAGATCACCTATATAACATTTATAGAGAAAAGTCCTATAACTTCAACCAAGATTTTATTATTTATGTCAGAAATTATTCAAAAATTTTCAAAAAAGTTTGTGGTGAAGCTAAATCTAGATGCATAAAACATAAAATTAAGAATTCTTCTAACAAGAGTAAGACTGTCTGGAAAATAATTAACAGTGAAACTGGAAAACTAAAGTCCCCGCATGATCTCAATTTATTATTAGATAATGAACTGATACAGTCAAGATCACAAATTGCTGACATTTTTGAAAATCATTTTATAAATACCCCCACTCAGACAACAGAGAAATTAAATTCATGTCCCCAAAAAGCTCTTGAGTTGTTGGAACAAAATGTTACCAAAACAACAGCACAGTTTTCTTTCAAGTATGTTGACAGTAATGATATAATTAAAAATTTTAAAACCATTAATCTTAAAAAAACCGAAGACATAACAGGAATGTCAGTTTTCGTCATAAACAGAATAATAAATATAATCGCTCCCCATTTAACGATACTTTTTAATAAATGTATAGATATAGGAGAATTTCCAGACTGTATGAAGTTAAGTAGGCTCATCCCACTACATAAATCAGGAGATAGTCAGGACTTTACCAACTATAGGCCTATTTCTATTTTACCAGTTCTCAGTAAGGTTTTCGAGAAAATCATGTCCAACCAAATGCTTTCATATTTCAATAAAAATAATATATTCCATGACGAGCAATATGGTTTTACTAAAGGTAGGTCTACTGTAGATGCAGGAGTGTCACTAATGAAACATATTTTTAATTCATGGGAAAACTCCCGGGATGCGTTAGGTATATTCTGTGACCTCACAAAAGCTTTTGATTGTGTAAAAAAGGAAATAGCGTTGACTAAACTTAAATATTACGGTTTTGACGAGCAAGCACTGAAATTAATGGCATCATATCTTGATAAAAGAACTTTAAAGGTAGATATTAATGGAACCACGTCGAAAGGATCGGAAATAGAGATGGGCGTTCCTCAAGGTTCTATACTTGGCCCATTACTGTTTCTGATTTATATTAATGATTTACCATTTATGGTACAAAAGTATTCTGAGATAGTTATGTTTGCAGATGACACATCTTTAATATTTAATGTAGCGAGATCCTCTACATCTCTTGACGACGTAAATAAAGCTATCTCACTGGTATTGCATTGGTTTACTGTAAATAACCTGGTTCTGAATGCCAAAAAAACTAAATGTATTAAATTTACTTTACCGAATGTTAGGCAAGTTGACGCCAATATTGTTATTGACAGTGAAAAAGTAGAATTAGTGAAAGAGACAAAATTCCTAGGGATAATAATCGATTCTAAGTTGCAATGGGGACCCCATATACTAACACTTTCTAAAAGGCTGAGCTCAGCAGCGTATGCCGTGCGTAAGATTAGAGAAATAGCAGACATAGACACAGCTCGCATTGTTTATTTCAGTTATTTTCATAGTATTATGTCGTACGGTATTTTATTATGGGGTAAAGCGGCTGATGTTCATAAAGTTTTTGTCTTACAAAAGCGAGCTATCCGATCTATTTACATGTTAAGGTCGAGGTATTCGTTGCGCGAAAAATTTAAAGATATTGGCATTTTAACTGTCCCTTGCCAATACATATTTGAGAATTTAATGTATGCCAAAAAGAATATTGGCCAATTTAGTAAAGTTAGTGATAGGCATACTGTTAACACTCGGAATAAGGAGAAACTTAACGTACCGAAGTGGAGACTTAATAAAGTAAGTAACTCCTTTATGGGACTATCCCTGAAAATGTTCAATAAACTCCCTTCTGACATATTGGAATTGCCTGTGGCATCTTTTAAAAAGGCAATTAAAGCCATGCTTTTAAAGAAATCTTACTACAGTGTTCAAGATTTTTTAAACGACAAGGATCCAACGCGCACATGACCATGTCCGTAAAGCTATAAATCTTCCCTCGTTATTCCTAGGAATAATTGTCTGGTGAGGATTTTTCTTCTCACGTTATGTGATTGGTTTTTGTGATGGACAATTTATTTTAATTATGTCAAACTAGCGTTTGGTTTGGTCGCTTAGAAAATCTTTTGTAAAGTAAAAACATGTTTATAAACTGAAATTGTACAAACCATATTTTGAAAAAATGAAAAAATGTGAATGTAAAGAGTTTCTTTGTTGCTTCTTCTCTTTACGAACACCTTCCGAAGCAACGGATTAACGATTAATTTAAAACTTTGACGTTCAAAAAATGTTAGTATTTAACTTTATTTTGAAAAATAAACTTTTTGACTTTTGACTTTTTTTTGCACCCTCTGTTGCAAGGTTCCGTATTTTAGAGCGAGCTCCTGATGCAGGATTTTGGCTGCTTGGTTGTGTCTGTGCAAGTACTCAGTGTTAGCAAGAGCCGAACCACCGGAAATATCATGCCTAAGTGACTCTCCGGGACAGCCACATGCTCGACAAACGTCTGTGGTACCGTCCTTTAGAATGTATTTCCAATAGTTCCGCGTCTTGATAACCTGGTCTTGTATTGCACAGACAAAACCTTCGGTTTCCCCAAAGGGGTCCCCGAAACGCAGCCAATGCAGGGAGGCTTTACGGTCCACGAAAGGTTCGTGAAGTACCTTGTAAAACCTCCCGTGCAGCTCCTTCTCTTTCCATACGGACTCCCGAACGGAGGTGCTAAGTTACCTCCGGGGTTCGCCAATCCTGTGAGGCCAACGATAAGGGAGTCAGTCCTTTATCACTAGCGACCACCTCTCCCTGAGTACTATCATCCATCATCGTCAAAAAAAAGTTTCTGAGGTTGCATACCTCGCGTTGTGCATGGTTTTGGCACTCAAGAGGCCTCGACCACCACACTTCTGCGGGATATACAATCTCATAACCGACAACCTCGGATGATGCATTCAATGAGAGGTCATCGTCATGTGGACTCGTCTGTCCAGAGCGTCGAGTTCGGTCTGATTCAGGGCCAAGCAAAACCAAACTGGACTCAGGCAATCGCCCTGGAAAATCCCTCGCCTTATATCAATTTGGTCATCCGCCTCCGTCATCCGCTGACCGTCTAAACTCAGGATCTTTCTCCAGTACCCCATACATTGCCCGAGGAAGTGTCGAACTGCCCTATCAATTTTGTACAGCTTGACGCTACAGCTTGACGGGTTCATGGGCGCTATGGGCTCGCACGCTCCCTCGACCGCCTCAAACCATCGGCCCTCTTTGTGATCAACAGGCAGCGACCAAAGCCCACGCCAAAAGCTAACCACATCTGCTTTTTCCGGTCGCTGACCCGTCGAAACCACATCGGGACGCTCCAAAGTTCTGTAGAACTTCTTCTGGTCACTCATGAAGAGACGATTCTGTTGGCACCTCTTTACCCTTTCAGAATATCGCCTAATTCGCTTACCCCAAGCGGCGATCTTCTGCTTCAGATCATCGATTTGTCAAAGACATTCTCACCAGGGAATGCCTCCCTGACGAAGCGCACCTCCCTCGGCCTATTATTGCCTGATCTGAAGCTGTTCAGTTTGCCGATGAAGACCCTGGCCCTTGTGATACGGCTTTCAATCCGCCTCATCCAGGCTGATCTAGTTCTAGTCCTGGGACTAGTACTGCCAGCTTGGGGGGAGCACCAGCTCTTGTTGGCGGCATCCTGACGCCAACAAATTGACAAACTGTCATTGCGGCGCCAAAGAGAATTGAATCCGTATCCCAAAGGTCCATGCTGCTCTCTTAAAATGAGGGCAGCATGTTATTGACGGCCTCAACGACATCCCGAACCTTGATGCTGAGAGGAACTCGGGGCAGCCTTGGCCTCTTTTCGAGTGGCACTTGGCGATTTTCCAGAATCGTCTCTTCGAGTGCGCTCCTCACCAAATCCAAATCCAGGGAGACTGTTCCCCAATCGCTTTCCGCTCCACCCACATCCGGCAGGTTAGCAATTGGGTCCCTCCGTACTTCCCGTTCAGGGACTGGAGGGAGAACCTGCAAAGGTGGCTCTTCGTCTAGCGGGGGAACAGCCTCGCTTCGCAATTGTTCGAGTTCGGTAGTGCTAAAAATTTCTAAGCGCTGTATGTACCGAACTCGATCCGCCAGGTTTTGTTCTGTGACGGTCAAATTGGGCTCCAGCCGCAGAAATTCACGGTACATTGCTGCCCGATAACCCGTCCGCCCAGTTCTTGAACCCGAGGCCCTAAAATAGGCCCACATGGCATTCCTATTCATTTCGACCGTCCATGCCATGCGGCGCCTTGTTCCACCAGCGGCGGGCACCGATTGCTAGGACTGAGTTGCCCCAGTCCAAACCGTTGCCAAGCCATCTGGTGGCTGAGGTGGTCGAGCAGACCGACCAGGTAGTTGAGCCGGTCTCCTGCGGTTGGGGGACCGCATGTTGCCACGTCCAGCCACAGCTCCAGACGCGCCCCAGCGATAGCCCCTGGGGAGCGGCCCTTTACGCTCATTGTTAGTATTATGTTCCATTTTACGATGAGCGAAGATTCACCCGGGTTTTCGCTCACTTGCCCCGAAGAGACCGTCATTGCTCTATTTTGCGCTGAAACCAGTTTGTAGACACGGTCAACACCTACAAACTCAGCGCTGACTATTTGCATTGCTGGAATGGCACTTATTATTATAATTATTATAAAATACTGGCAGCATTTCCTCTTTGAATGGCCAAAATAATTGCTTAACCGAGGTAGCTGCCAGCCCTAAGATCACCGCTGCCTTAAACTAGGCGGGCTGAGAGATGTCGGGATACAAGTCCAAATTTTTTTGAGATTGAATGGGTTAATTCAGTGCCTCCAGTAAAAAAGGGATTAACTCGACTTAATCCCTTTTGTTTTTATTAAACCATCGTGATCAGCGCACCGAGTTACATAACATATCCAAAGGACATTACTCTATCTGACCTCCTTCATGGATTTTTAAAACCATCTAAAGGCATAATTGGAGCTATTATTGGGTTAAGAGTATTTATACTAGCAATTTTTCTGATTAAAATGGGATAAGTGGAGCTACATCGTTGCATTCCCATGTCATTAAGGATATTATTGTACTTAAACACGAATAAAATGGTACAACTAGTATAGTTCCTAAACACTTCATATCATTTTGGGATCAACATTTGTTACATCTTTGTTAACTTAACAAAATATGGACATAACATCATTTAGTTCCTTGCATTCAGTTACAATTGAACGTTAACAAGGGATTAAGTCGTCTCACGCCTTTGCATTGATGACTTTTATTTTATTTATTTATTTATTTATTACGGATTGCCAACAGTGAAAATAGTACACAATCTTAGAAAATACTTAAATTTAAAGGACACATATCAACTAAATACACCAATTATTATAGGCTAATCACATCATTCATTTTGGAAATCGAAATAATTCAAAACATTGCTAACATTATTATAAAATTAAATTAACTGATTATTTAAAATCTTAAAACTAACTTAAATTAATAATCAAATTAAATTAATAAATAAAAATTAATCAAATTAAATTAATAAAAATTAAATTAACTGATTATTTAAAATCTTAAAACTAACTTAAATTAATAATCAAATCAATAAATACACCTATATAAATGTTTGACTTATTCTCTAGTTAGCATAATTCAATAAAGTTGTTGAATTAAAAAAAATACAATACAATCATAACAACAATTTAAATGTCAGTAAATAACAAAATTAGTAAATTAATAAAATAAAACACAATACAATACAAACTGGTTACATCTTATGTATTTACAACTTTAACTTTTTGCTTAAAAACTGCCAAAGAGTCACCAAATATGTCAATTTCACAGTGTTTTGCCTGCATTTCGTTGTAGCTTTTACACATTCTCGTGATGGGTGAATTAAGTCCAATATTGGTACGGCATCTTCTAACATTAAATATATTCCTAATTGTATATCGAGGATATTTGAAAGGAACAGTTAAATTTATATTTTTGATTACTTCATCACAGTCAATGTAATTATTTACTACCTTATATAAAAAAGAAGAGTCTAACATTTTCCGACGATTAAATAATGATTCCATCTCAAAAAACTCTAATCTTTGAGTATAAGGCTGCCTGTACGATATTCCGGGTGTGCTGAATGCTAAATATCGAGTAAAAGCCCGTTGAATGGATTCAATGCGTTGGGAAGATACAGCATAATAAGGGTTCCATATTACGCTTGCGAATTCCAGATTGCTGCGGACCAAGGCGTTATATAGACAGATTTTAGTTTTAGTATGTTTGAACTCCTTCGTATTGCGCTTCAGAAATCCCAACATCATTGCTGATTTTTTAACAATTGTATCTATGTGAGGAACAAACGTAAGATTTCTATCCAAAATAACACCCAAATCGCGCACTTCGTTTACTTCTGCTAATTGAACTCCATTCATGGAGTAACGCATCGGGAATGGTTTCTTTTTCCTTGTAAATTTCATGTCGTAACACTTATTTAAGTTGAGTGGCATGTGATTCCGATCGCACCACTCTGACAACCGATTCAAGTCCTCTTGCAGATGTTTACAGTTCTCGTCACTTGCTCTAGCGTAGATCTTCAAATCATCTGCAAACAAAGATAATCTGCTCTGCTCTATTACCTCTGCAATGTCATTGATAAATAATGAGAACAGAATTGGAGACAGGTGCGATCCTTGTGGCACTCCAGATGTGGCATATATAGTGTCTGATTTGTAGCCACATGTCGCGACAAACTGTGATCTTTTTTCCAAATATGATGAAAACCATCTCAATAAAGACCCACAAATACCCATGCTCTCTAGTTTATTAACAAGCAATTTATGACACACTTTATCAAATGCGGCTTTAAAGTCGGTATAAATAACATGCATTTCCTCACCGCTATCCAACTCATGGCACACGTCGGTCTCAAAAGAGACGAGATTTGTTTGAACTGAGCGACCTCTGCGAAAACCGTGTTGATTTGGTGTTATGACGTTTTGGAAATGAGATGACATAATGTGTTCAACGTTTTGTTCAAATAATTTTGCAAAACAGGATTGTATAGATACTGGCCGATAGTTTTCTATATCGTTAGCATCTCCTTTTTTGTGAATTGGTGTTATTCTACTTTTCTTCCATTCCTCTGGAAACACGCTCTCTGATAGTGATCTGTTGAAGATGAGGTGTAAAGGTAGTGTAAGCGATGCTCTACATCGTTTGACAAACATAGGAGGAATACCATCGGAGGAATACCAGGGATACCCGCGCTTATACCGAAAAGATATTGGTTGATTAGGTGAATCATAGATATAAGTCGTTTAGTTCCACAGCTTTTTTGATAACACCAGAGGAACCAAAAGAAAGAAAAACTCGTGCGACCAATCAAGGAAGTTGCTCTTTCACGTATCATATTCATTGAGGTAAATATTTACATGAAATTGTATGTAAAAATTGCTTTTTTGTAATATACGGTGTCACTTTTGAGTTTGTTTCTCTACAAGCTACAAAAAAAGGATTATATAACTGGAACTATGCCAAGCCCAGCAGTACAAGGGGTATCACTGTTAAAAACAAATGGCTGGACGAAAATTTAGAAAAAGATCGTGAGCATATTTTGACATTTCCACAGTATGAAAGTCACTAAGCTCGTATTAAAACATCAAAGAAATTTTTGTTAACTACTTTGAAAATGCATACTATTTATTCTTTGAATTGCAAAGAACGACCAAAGGAGGAACAAGTTTGTAAGACTATATACTCAAAAATATTTCACAGCTTAAATCTATCATTTAAGCCCCCGATGGTGGATACATGTACAAAGTGTGACATTCTACAAGCAAATATTGAGTATACTACTTCAGCAGAAGAAAAAGCAGATCTAGTAAACCGTCTCAATGAACCTCAAGCTGATTCTACAGAGCTTACCAGCAGTAAAGCAATGATAAAAATATTGACATTGGAGGATGACTAGTGGTGTTCACATTTGATATTAAACAATGTCTTCCCACTCCCATGCTGTCGTCAAGTTGCTATTTTACAAAAGAAGTACCTATAATTTAACCATTCACAACTTTAAAACTAATCAAGCTACTGGCTACTAATAGTACGAAGCATCAGGTAAACGCGGTGGAAATCAAACTGCTTCCTGCCTCTACTCTATGATTACATCAAAAAGTTACCAGTTCATATCACAAAAATCATATTATACTCTGGCACATGTGGGGGTCGAAATAAGAACTCATCTGTCACTGCCATGTTCTTGGCGCTTATGAAAGAATGCCCTCACTTGAAATACATCATCATCATCATCAGCCAATAGACGACCACTGCTGGACATAGGCCTTCCCCAAAGACCTCCTCCTCTCTACAACGATCGGTCCTGTGTTGCCCTCATCCATCGGCTTCCCGCGACTTTGACCAAGCCATCGGTCCACCTTGGAGGAGGCTTATCCACACTGCTTCGTCCGGTACGTGGCCGCTACTCCAGAACCTTCGAGCCCCAAAGACCGTAGGTTCTGCGTGCAATGTGCCCTGCCCATTGTTACTTAAGTTTTGCAACTCTTCGCGCTATGTGATAGCGCATTGAAGATATGGCGCAGCTTCCCGAACGCAGCCCAATCGAGCTGGATTCGACAGTTGACCTCATTTTCGAAGTTGGCTCTACCTAACCGAATGGTTTGTCCCAGGTCCAATAATAATAAAATACTAAAGATGTTCCCAGAATAATAATAATAATAAAGCCTTTATTTCCCAAATTTATAAAGATTCATAACATTGACAGTATTAAATTAGTGTAAAAGTTAATGACAAAATTTAACTTACATCTATGTTTAGATTGTTATACAAGATTATATTTAAGGTAGGTTTTAAATTCATGCTATTTCTATTTTATTAATTTTTATATTTTATTTATTTTTATTAATTGTTATTGAATTGTTAGTACATACAAGATTAATTTTATTATAAATGTCCAAGCTCGACAATAATAGGTATAACATGGTTATTCGACATGACTTTCGTTTGATCCATGTTAATTTTAAGACCATTCTCTCAGATAATCTATTGGGGTCCTTCAGCATTTTACATAAATCTTCAGTGGATTGAGTCAAAACTGCAATATCGTCTACCAACATTACATTCGACATTAGCTCTATAGAGCCTAGAGATATACCTTTCACCAATTACTTATCATCCATTCTCTCGATGTGCCTAACCATCTCAACATTCCTTTTTCTTTTTTCCTTACAATATCATCTTTTACACCACACCTTTCACGAATCACGTCATTCCTCACACGATCATATAACCTCACATTACAAACTTTTCTGAGGGACCTCATTTCTATGCATTTACTTGCTCTGTAAGTATAAGACGGCCACGGAGGACAGTTGGACCAAATTGAGAGTGTGCTCAAAAAGGCAGGTGACCGAAGTATGAAGAATAACGGAGCATGTCTGAAAAAATGATGGATGTAGACGAAACAAGAGAGGTGTGCCAGGATCATACGAAGTGGCGATCGATAGTCTCTGCCTACCCCGAAGAGAATTCACGGTGTGAGTATATGTATCTATGTACAATATAGTCAGCAAATCGATGATGCATGATGTACTCGCCGATTATGTTGATACCCAGCCCTTTCCAGTCAAGAAGCTTAAACACATCTCTAATGCCGCAATGAACAGTTTTGGGAGAAATTACTTCCCCCTGTCTCGCTTCTCGCTGCAACTCGGTGATGGGTCCCCAACCGCATCGCCCAAAAATTCCTTAAAAGTCCCAATACCGTTAGTCGCCTCTTACGTACACCCACCGAAAGAAATGGGTTAGTGCTATTCTAAGCCGACACTACACGGCATATACAATAACAAAAAGAAAACCAACTTCGATTCTATATGGTATACTTTCTTTTTTGCTGTGTAGTGTCGGCATAGAATAGCACTACCCCATTTCTTCTGGTGGGTGTACGTAAGAGGTGACTAACGGTATTGGGGCTTTTAAGGGATTTTTGGCGATGCGGTTGGAGACCCCTCACACCTTTATTTTGCCGTCTTTTCCCCACGCAACTTCCAAAAGTGGCTGAGGAATTTCTGATTCCTCAGCTCTGGCTACCCCTTTTAGGGATTTATAGCCTTGTGTATATGTATGTATGTAATCATTCATGAGTTTATACTAACGACTATAAATCCCAAAAAAGAGCCACAGCTTCAGAGATAGTAATTCATTATTTTTTTTTTATCCACTTTTGGAAGTTGTATGGGGAAAAGGTACTCAACTTTGGTAAGTAGCCAAGTATGGGTCTCCAACTGCATCGCCTAATAATCACTTAAAAAGCCTTAATGTTCTTTATATCTATTAAAACGCCCACGGGAATATAAATTTAAAAATAGAGAAATTAAGGTAGTGTTTTAATATTTTGGATGTAAACCGGAAGCAAAAAATGTAGTCCACGCGGACGTAGTCGCGGGTACAAAGCTAGTTTCAATAAATAATAACAAATAAGTGTCCGTATATTGGTAGCTTTTTCTGGCACTGGCTTAACAAATATCTTGCTTGTTGTTTTTCGTATCTATTCTCCCTGTTTGAGAATAGAAACATAAACAACGGTGTTTATGCCAGTTCTTATAACTGCCGCTAGGTGACGCCTGACGATTTAAATTTGTGATCGCAATCGGAATAAGGTAAAATCAATAGGGATAAAAATAGAGAGTAGGAACTAATAATAGGAGCAGAGGTACTAATACTTCTGAAGATCACGTGACATTGTCACCTGTTTATCTGAGTACCCACGTTTTGCTTGGATAGCGTACTCACGTGATAGCGGGCAGGTCTATCGCAGTTTAGTAGGCATACACTGTCACATGACTAAGTACAACTCAGTCATGTGGGTTTCCTCACGACGTTTCCCGTCACTGTTAACAACCATGATCAACGAACCACACATATGTCTTTAGAAAAGACAAATTGGTGTAGGGCCGATCCTGGAATTTGAACCCTAATCGTCTAAGCGATGTTCTACCCACTGAGCTTTCACGGCTAAGCGTGACGATAAGAACGTATTTGTTAGTCAGAATTTTGGCCTCTTCTGTCTCCGCTATTTGCTGCTGCATAGCTTTGATATTTAATGTAGCGAGATCCTCTACATCTCTTGACGACGTAAATAAAGCTATCTCACTGGTATTGCATTGGTTTACTGTATATAACCTGGTTCTAAATGCCAAAAAACTAAATGTATTAAATTTACTTTACCGAATGTTAGGCAAGTTGATAACAATATTGTTATTGATATTGAAAAAGGAGAATTAGTGAAAGAGACAAAATTCCTAGGGATAATATAATCGATTCTAAGTTGCAATGGGGACCCCATATACTAACACTTTCTAAAAGGCTGAGCTCAGCAGCGTATGCCGTGCATAAGATTAGAGAAATAGCAGACGTAGAAACAGCTCGCATTGTGTATTTCAGTTATTTTCATAGTATTATGTCGTACGGTATGTTATTATGGGGTAAAGCGGCTGATGTTGCGTGAAAAATTTAAAGATATTGGCATTTTAACTGTCCCTTGCCAATACATACCAGGCCACTCAGAAAGTATTGCGAAAAAAGGTTTTAATGTATGAAACACTGGCCGGTTGTAATGTATACTGAAAATATGAGTCTTTATAAATAAAAAAAGGTACGTTCCAATTTTAAAATTTCCCTCTTTATTTTTTACGAGCTATTTTAAATTGTCGTGTCTTACTGAAAAATTAATCTGAGCCGGGAACATTTTCGCGCTATGATTTTTTACGATTTCAAATGTCGCTTAAAACCAGACGAATCATACGATAGATTTCAAATGGCGTTTATGGATGAAGGGCCTTCCAAGGCAACCGCGTATCGTTGTATAATGAATTCAAGCGTGGTCGATTAACTTTGCGGGATGAAAAAAGAAGTGGTCGCCCTCTAACGGCTGTCAGGCTGCCTATCCATTTAAGCGGAGCGATGCGGCGGAGCGGAGAAACGGACAAATATTAGCCAATAGTATTGCACAAAAATTCCGCTCCGCTGCAGTGGACAGGGATTTGCGAGCTTGTTTAAAACTCGCTCGCCTTGCTCCGAAAGCTCGCTCTGCTTAAATGGACAGGCAGCCTTACGGATGAAAACGTGGTGGAAGTGAAAAATTTAATTCATGACAATAGGCGAATAACGTATCCAGAGATTCAACACATTATGCAGATTGGATCGGGAAGCGTTTATGAGATTTTACACGAACATCTTCACGTGAGGAGGATAGTTTCACGCTGGGCGCCACACAACCTCACCGAGGTACAGAAATAGGCCTGGGTGGAATGGTGTCGTGATATTATTAATAAATTTGATGCTGGCTCGTCTCGGCGTGTTTACGTCATCGTTACAGGTGATGAGTCCTGGATTTATCAATACGATCCAGAAACGAAGCGCCAGTCGACGGTTTGGGTATTTCAAAACGAAGCGACCCCTACCAAAGTGAAGAGATCTAGAAGCGGTGGGAAGATTTTGATCGCAAGTTTTTTCTTTATGACTGGCTATTTGGTGTCAATTCCTTTACAAGATCAAAGAAGTATTAACGCAGACTGGTATACTACTTAATGCTTGCCAGTAGTTTTCTCAGTTGTGAGCAACAATCGACCAAACACAGGGCTCCGCGGGCTAATGCTTCACCACGACAACGCGTCCGCCCACACCGCGCTCATAACGACGGACTTCCTGAACAGCACGCCGGTCAAACTCTTGGGTTACCCTCCTTACAGCCCTGACCTGGCACCGTGTGACTTCTTTTTATTCCCTAAAATAAAAAATCAACTCAAAGGGATACAATTTTCATTTCCGGAATATGCGCTGTCAGCGTTTCAGCCGGCTGTAATGTAAATGAGGTGTCTGCGGCGGACTGGAAAAAGTGTTTCGAAAACTGGTTTAGACGTATGAAACTTTGTATAATAATAATAATAATTATGGCGTAGGGATGTGACGACCCCACCGCCCAATGTTGGAATGGCAGGATGAAATGTTTACCAGCTTGCCATTCCAGCAATGCAAATAGTCAGCGCTTGAGTTTGTAGGTGTTGACCGTGTCTACAAACTGGTCTCAGCGCAAAATAGAGCAATAACGGTCTCCCCGGGGCAAGTGAGCGAAAACCCGGGTGAATCTTCGCTCATCGTAAAATGGACGATTATAATAACGATGAGCGTATAGGGCCGCTCCCCAGGGGTTATCGCTGGGGCGCGTCTGGAGCTGGGGCTGGACGTGGCAGCATGCGGTCCCCCAGCCGCCGCAGACCGGCCCGACCACCTGGCCGGTCTGCGCGACCACCTCAGCCACCAGATGGCTTGGCATCGGTTGGGACTGGGGCAACTCAGTCCCAGCAGTCGGTGCCCGCCGCTGGTGGAGCTAGGCGCCGCATGGCATGGACGGTTGATATGAATAGAAATGCCATGCGGGCCTACCTCAGGGCCTCAGGATCAAGAACTGGGCGGACGGGTTATCGGGCAGCAATGTACCGCGAATTTCTGCGGCTGGAGCCCAATTTGACCGTCACAGAACAAAACCTGGCGGATCGAGTTCGGTACATACAGCGCTCAGAACTTTTTAGCACTACCGAACTCGAACAATTGCGACGCGAGGCTGTTCCTCCGCTAGACGAAGAGCCACCTTTGCAGGTTCTCCCTCCAGTCCCTGAACGGGAAATACGGAGGGAGCCAATTGCTAACCTGCCGGATGTGGGTGGTGCGGATAGCGATTGGGGAACAGTCTCCCTGGATTTGGATTTGGTGAGGAGCGCACTCGAAGAGACGATCCTGGAATATCGCCAAGTGCCTCTCGAAAGGAGGCCAAGGCTGCCCCGAGTTCCTCTCAGCATCAAGGTTCGGGATGTCGTTGAGGCCGTCAATAACATGCTGCCCTCATATTTAGAGAGCAGCATGGACCTTTGGGATACGGATTCAATTCTCTTTGGCGCCGCAATGACAGTTTGTCAAATTGTCGGCGTCAGGATGCCGCCAACAAGAGCTGGTGGCTCCCGCCAGGCTGGCAGTACTAGTCCCAGGACTAGAACTAGACCAGCCTGGATGAGGCGGATTGAAAGCCGTATCACAAGGGCCAGGGTCCTCATCGGCAAACTTACCAGCTTCAGATCAGGCAACAATAGGCCGAGGGTGGTGCGCTTCGTCAGGGAGGCATTCCCTGGTGAGAATGTTTTTGACAACTCACCGGAGTTTGCCTGTAGACTAGTGGAGCGCATCGATGATCTGAAGCAGAAGATCGCTGCTTGGGGTAAGCGAATTAGGCGATATTCTGAAAGGGTAAAGAGGTACCAACAGAATCGTCTCTTCATGAGTGACCAGAAGAAGTTCTACAGAACTTTGGAGCGTCCCGATGTGGTTTCGACAGGTCAGCGACCGGAAAAAGCAGATGTAGTTGCCTTTTGGCGTGGGCTTTGGTCGCTGCCTGTTGATCACGAAGAGGGCCGATGGTTCGAGGCGGTCGAGGAAGCGTGCGAGCCCATAGCACCCATGAACCCCGTCAACATATCCGAGGAGGATGTGGTGGCTGCGATCCGTAAGGCTCCGAACTGGAAAAGTCCGGGGCCGGACAGATTGCACCATTACTGGTTGAAGGGGTTCACGCGCTGTCACGCTACTCTCGCCCATCAGTTCCAAATCGCCCTCGAGAGTGGGACGCTCCCGAACTTCTTAACTACTGGGGTCACTCATTTAGCTCCAAAGAGCGATGCTACCAAGGATCCATCACAATACCGCCCCATTACTTGTCTTTGTACAATTTACAAGACCTTGACATCCGTTCTGAGCTCCAAGATTACTCAACACATTGTTGATAACAATGTGATCTCTGGAGCTCAGAACGGATGTAGGGGCGGTAGTCGCGGTAGCAAGGAGCTGCTCCTCATCGATGCGGTCGTAGGCCAACTGGTCAAACGCAACCGTCGGAACTTCGCCGCTGGCTGGATAGACTACAGGAAGGCGTTCGATTCGGTACCTCATACATGGCTCATGAGGGTCCTCGAGCTGTACAAAATTGAAAGTACAGTTCGACACTTCCTCGGGCAGTGTATGGGGTGCTGGAGAACGATCCTGAGTTTAGACGGTCAGCGGATGACGGACGCGGATGACCAAATTGATATAAGGCGACGGATTTTCCAGGGCGATTGCCTGAGTCCAGTTTGGTTTTGCTTGGCCCTGAATCCTCTAAGTACACTCTTGGAGAATTCGGGGACAGGCTTTCAGTTTCGGAGAGGCGGACCACGCTTGCCTCATCTCCTGTACATGGATGACCTGAAGCTTTACGCCCCCACGGCTGACAGATTGGCGGAGCTACTGACGATCACTAATGATTTCAGTGGTTCCGTCAAGATGGAGCTCGGGGTCGATAAGTGTGCGGTCGTTCATGTGGAGAAGGGGCATGTCGTGCACTCTGATGGTGTCGATGTCGGCACCAATCATTTGAGGGCACTCTCCGAGGCTGAAACATACCGGTATCTGGGCATGTCACAAACCATCGGTGTGAAGGTGGCAGACGTGAAACAGGGTGTTTGCGAGGAGTTTTATGAACGCCTGAAAAGTGTGCTTAATAGCTACTTGTCAGGCGTTAATAAGATCCGAGCCATTAACTCCTGGGTCATGCCTGTACTGATGTACACGTTTGGCGTGCTCAGATGGACTCAGACCGAACTCGAAGCTCTGGACAGACGAGTCCGCACGATGATGACCTCTCATCGAATGCATCATCCGAGGTCGTCGGTTATGAGATTGTATATCCCGCGGAAGTGTGGTGGTCGAGGCCTCTTGAGTGCCAAAACCATGCACAACCGCGAGGTATGCAACCTCAGAAACTATTTTTTGACGATGACGGATGATAGTATTCGGGGAGAGGTGGTCGCTAGTGATAAAGGACTGACTCCCTTATCGTTGGCCTCACAGGATTGGAGAACCCCGGAGGTACTTAGCACCTCTGATCGGGAGTCCGTATGGAAAGAGAAGGAGCTGCACGGGAGGTTTTACAAGGTACTTCACGAACCTTTCGTGGACCGTAAAGCCTCCCTGCATTGGCTGCGTTTCGGGGACATCTTTGGGGAAACCGAAGGTTTTGTCTGTGCAATACAAGACCAGGTTATCAAGACGCGGAACTATCGGAAATACATCCTAAAGGACGGTACCACAGACATCTGTCGAGCATGTGGCCGTCCCGGAGAGTCACTTAGGCATGTTATTTCCGGTTGTTCGGCTCTTGCTAACACTGAGTACTTGCACAGACACAACCAAGCAGCCAAAATCCTGCATCAGGAGCTCGCTCTGAAATACGGACTCTTGCAACAGAGGCTGCCGTATTACAAGTATCTGCCGGAGCCAATCCTAGAAAACGACCGTGCCAAAATCTATTGGGACCGATCTGTTATCACGGACAGGACTATTCTAGCGAATAAGCCTGATATCGTGGTATGGGATCGGTCACAGTCGAGGGTGTTTCTAGTGGATGTCACTATCCCTCATGACGAGGGTCTCGTAAAAGCCGAAACCGAGAAGCGTCGGAAATATCTCGATCTGGCTCACGAGATCACCGACATGTGGGGTGTGACTTCGACAGAAATAATCCCAATTGTTTTGTCCGCGAACGGGTTAATTCCAACCAGTCTCGCGACCAACTTGAGGCGGTTGGATTTCTGTGGCGTGTCGGTTCCAGCACAAATGCAGAGAGCGGTGCTGCTCGATACGGCTCGGATCGTCCGTCGGTTCTTGAACCTGACTCCCTGACCCCGACCGACTGTGCTTTTGTCGGGGAGTACCGCCTCTCCCATTTAAAATTTATATTTTCATTTTCGGCCATGGGAGAGGCGAGAAACAAAAATGTTTTCCGAAATAATAATAATAATAAACGATGAGCGTATAGGGCCGCTCCCCAGGGGCTATCGCTGAGGCACGTCTGGAGCTGGGGCTGGACGTGGCAGCATGCGGTCCCCCAGCCGCAGCAGACCGGCACGACCACCTGGTCGGTTTGCACGACCACCTCAGCCACCAGATGGCTTGGCATCGGTTGGGACTGAGGCAACTCAGTCCCAGCAATCGGTGCCCGCCGCTGGTGGAACAAGGCGCCGCATGGCATGGACGGTCGATATGAATAGGAATGCCATGCGGGCCTATCTTAGGGCCTCGGGTTCAAGAACTGGACGGACGGGTTATCCGGCAGCAATGTACCGCGAATTTCTGCGGCTGGTGCCCAATTTGACCGTCACAGAACAAAACCTGGCGGACCGAGTTCAGTACATACAACGCTCAGAACTTTTTAGCACTACCGAACTCGAACAATTGCAACGCGAGGCTGTTCCTCCGCTGGACGAAGAGCCACCCTTGCAGGTTCTCCCTCCTGTCCCTGAGCGGGAAGTTCGGAGGGAGCCGATCGTTAACCTGCCGGATGCGGGTGGTGCGGAAAGCGATTGGGGAACAGTCTCCCTGGATTTGGATATGGTGAGGAGCGCACTCGAAGAGACGATCCTGGAATATCGCCAAGTGCCTCTCGAAAGGAGGCCAAGGCTGCCCCGAGTTCCTCTCAGCATCAAGGTTCGGGATGTCGTTGAGGCCGTCAATAACATGCTGCCCTCATTTTAAGAGAGCAGCATGGACCTTTGGGATACGGATTCAATTCTCTTTGGCGCCGCAATGACAGTTTGTCAATTTGTCGACGTCAGGATGCCGCCAACAAGAGCTGGTGGCTCCCGCCAGGCTGGCAGTACTAGTCCCAGGACTAGAATTAGACCAGCCTGGATGAGGCGGATTGAAAGCCGTATCACAAGGGCCAGGGTCCTCATCGGCAAACTGACCAGCTTCAGATCAGGCAACAATAGACCGAGGGTGGTGCGCTTCGTCAGGGAGGCATTCCCTGGTGAGAATGTCTTTGACAACTCACCGGAGTTTGCCTGTAGACTGGTGGAGCGCATCGATGATCTGAAGCAGAAGATCGCTGCTTGGGGTAAGCGAATTAGGCGATATTCTGAAAGGGTAAAGAGGTACCAACAGAATCATCTCTTCATGAGTGACCAGAAGAAGTTCTACAGAACTTTGGAGCGTCCCGATGAGGTTTCGACGGGTCAGCGACCGGAAAAAGCTGATGTGGTTGCCTTTTGGCGTGGGCTTTGATCGCTGCCTGTTAATCACGAAGAGGGCCTATGGTTCGAGGCCGTCGAGGAAGCGTGCGAGCCCATAGCGCCCATGAACCCCGTCAACATATCTGAGGAGGATGTGGTGGCTGCGATCCGTAAGGCTCCGAACTGGAAAAGTCCAGGGCCGGGCGGATTGCACCATTACTGGTTGAAGGGGTTCACGCGCTGTCACGCTACTCTTGCCCGTCAGTTCCAAAGCGCCCTCGAGAGTGGGACACTCCCGAACTTCTTAACTACTGGGGTCACTCATTTAGCTCCAAAGAGCGATGCTACCGCGGATCCATCACAATACCGCCCCATTACTTGCCTTTGTACAATTTACAAGACCTTGACATCCGTTCTGAGCTCCAGGATTACTCAACACATTGTTGATAACAATGTGATCTCTGGAGCTCAGAACGGATGTAGGGGCGGTAGTCGCGGTAGCAAGGAGCTGCTCCTCATCGACGCGGTCGTAGGCCAACTGGTCAAACGCAACCGTCGGAACTTCTCCGCTGGCTGGATAGACTACAGGAAGGCGTTCGATTCGGTACCTCATTCATGGCTCATGAGGGTCCTCGAGCTGTACAAAATTGAAAGTACAGTTCGACACTTCCTCGGGCAGTGTATGGGGTGCTGGAGAACGATCCTGAGTTTAGACGGTCAGCGGATGACGGACGCGGATGACCAAATTGATATAAGGCGACGGATTTTCCAGGGCGATTGCCTGAGTCCAGTTTGGTTTTGCTTGGCCCTGAATCCTCTAAGTACACTCTTGGAGAATTCGGGGACAGGCTTTCAGTTTCGGAGAGGCGGACCACGCTTGCCTCATCTCCTTTACATGGATGACCTGAAGCTTTACGCCCCCACGGCTGACAGATTGGCGGAGCTACTGACGATCACTAACGATTTCAGTGGTTCCGTCAAGATGGAGCTCGGGGTCGATAAGTGTGCGGTCATTCATGTTGAGAAGGGGCATGTCGTGCACTCTGATGGTGTCGATGTCGGCACCAATCATTTGAGGGCACTCTCCGAGGCTGAAACATACCGGTATCTGGGCATGTCACAAACCATCGGTGTGAAGGTGGCAGACGTGAAACAGGGTGTTTGCGAGGAGTTTTATGAACGCCTGAAAAGTGTGCTTAATAGCTACTTGTCAGGCGTTAATAAGATCCGAGCCATTAACTCCTGGGTCATGCCTGTACTGATGTACACATTTGGCGTGCTCAGATGGACTCAGACCGAACTCGAAGCTCTGGACAGACGAGTCCGCACGATGATGACCTCTCATCGAATGCATCATCCGAGGTCGTCGGTTATGAGATTGTATATCCCGCGGAAGTGTGGTGGTCGAGGCCTCTTGAGTGCCAAAACCATGCACAACCGCGAGGTATGCAACCTCAGAAACTATTTTTTGACGATGACGGATGATAGTATTCGGGGAGAGGTGGTCGCTAGTGATAAAGGACTGACTCCCTTATCGTTGCCCTCACAGGATTGGAGAACCCCGGAGGTACTTAGCACCTCTGATCGGGAGTCCGTATGGAAAGAGAAGGAGCTGCACGGGAGGTTTTACAAGGTACTTCACGAACCTTTCGTGGACCGTAAAGCCTCCCTGCATTGGCTGCGTTTCGGGGACATCTTTGGGGAAACCGAAGGTTTTGTCTGTGCAATACAAGACCAGGTTATCAAGACGCGGAACTATCGGAAATACATCCTAAAGGACGGTACCACAGACATCTGTCGAGCATGTGGCCGTCCCGGAGAGTCACTTAGGCATGTTATTTCCGGTTGTTCGGCTCTTGCTAACACTGAGTACTTGCACAGACACAACCAAGCAGCCAAAATCCTGCATCAGGAGCTCGCTCTGAAATACGGACTCTTGCAACAGAGGCTGCCGTATTACAAGTATCTGCCGGAGCCAATCCTAGAAAACGACCGTGCCAAAATCTATTGGGACCGATCTGTTATCACGGACAGGACTATTCTAGCGAATAAGCCTGATATCGTGGTATGGGATCGGTCACAGTCGAGGGTGTTTCTAGTCGATGTCACTATCCCTCATGACGAGGGTCTCGTAAAAGCCGAAACCGAGAAGCGTCGGAAATATCTCGATCTGGCTCACGAGATCACCGACATGTGGGGTGTGACTTCGACAGAAATAATCCCAATTGTTTTGTCCGCGAACGGGTTAATTCCAACCAGTCTCGCGACCAACTTGAGGCGGTTGGATTTCTGTGGCGTGTCGGTTCCAGCACAAATGCAGAGAGCGGTGCTGCTCGATACGGCTCGGATCGTCCGTCGGTTCTTGAACCTGACTCCCTGACCCCGACCGACTGTGCTTTTGTCGGGGAGTACCGCCTCTCCCATTTAAAATTTATATTTTCATTTTCGGCCATGGGAGAGGCGAGAAACAAAAATGTTTTCCGAAATAATAATAATAATAAACGATGAGCGTATAGGGCCGCTCCCCAGGGGCTATCGCTGAGGCACGTCTGGAGCTGGGGCTGGACGTGGCAGCATGCGGTCCCCCAGCCGCAGCAGACCGGCACGACCACCTGGTCGGTTTGCGCGACCACCTCAGCCACCAGATGGCTTGGCATCGGTTGGGACTGAGGCAACTCAGTCCCAGCAATCGGTGCCCGCCGCTGGTGGAACAAGGCGCCGCATGGCATGGACGGTCGATATGAATAGGAATGCCATGCGGGCCTATCTTAGGGCCTCGGGTTCAAGAACTGGACGGACGGGTTATCCGGCAGCAATGTACCGCGAATTTCTGCGGCTGGTGCCCAATTTGACCGTCACAGAACAAAACCTGGCGGACCGAGTTCAGTACATACAACGCTCAGAACTTTTTAGCACTACCGAACTCGAACAATTGCAACGCGAGGCTGTTCCTCCGCTGGACGAAGAGCCACCCTTGCAGGTTCTCCCTCCTGTTCCTGAGCGGGAAGTTCGGAGGGAGCCGATCGTTAACCTGCCGGATGCGGGTGGTGCGGAAAGCGATTGGGGAACAGTCTCCCTGGATTTGGATATGGTGAGGAGCGCACTCGAAGAGACGATCCTGGAATATCGCCAAGTGCCTCTCGAAAGGAGGCCAAGGCTGCCCCGAGTTCCTCTCAGCATCAAGGTTCGGGATGTCGTTGAGGCCGTCAATAACATGCTGCCCTCATTTTAAGAGAGCAGCATGGACCTTTGGGATACGGATTCAATTCTCTTTGGCGCCGCAATGACAGTTTGTCAATTTGTCGACGTCAGGATGCCGCCAACAAGAGCTGGTGGCTCCCGCCAGGCTGGCAGTACTAGTCCCAGGACTAGAATTAGACCAGCCTGGATGAGGCGGATTGAAAGCCGTATCACAAGGGCCAGGGTCCTCATCGGCAAACTGACCAGCTTCAGATCAGGCAACAATAGGCCGAGGGTGGTGCGCTTCGTCAGGGAGGCATTCCCTGGTGAGAATGTCTTTGACAACTCACCGGAGTTTGCCTGTAGACTGGTGGAGCGCATCGATGATCTGAAGCAGAAGATCGCTGCTTGGGGTAAGCGAATTAGGCGATATTCTGAAAGGGTAAAGAGGTACCAACAGAATCGTCTCTTCATGAGTGACCAGAAGAAGTTCTACAGAACTTTGGAGCGTCCCGATGAGGTTTCGACGGGTCAGCGACCGGAAAAAGCTGATGTGGTTGCCTTTTGGCGTGGGCTTTGATCGCTGCCTATTAATCACGAAGAGGGCCTATGGTTCGAGGCCGTCGAGGAAGCGTGCGAGCCCATAGCGCCCATGAACCCCGTCAACATATCTGAGGAGGATGTGGTGGCTGCGATCCGTAAGGCTCCGAACTGGAAAAGTCCAGGGCCGGGCGGATTGCACCATTACTGGTTGAAGGGGTTCACGCGCTGTCACGCTACTCTTGCCCGTCAGTTCCAAAGCGCCCTCGAGAGTGGGACACTCCCGAACTTCTTAACTACTGGGGTCACTCATTTAGCTCCAAAGAGCGATGCTACCGCGGATCCATCACAATACCGCCCCATTACTTGCCTTTGTACAATTTACAAGACCTTGACATCCGTTCTGAGCTCCAGGATTACTCAACACATTGTTGATAACAATGTGATCTCTGGAGCTCAGAACGGATGTAGGGGCGGTAGTCGCGGTAGCAAGGAGCTGCTCCTCATCGACGCGGTCGTAGGCCAACTGGTCAAACGCAACCGTCGGAACTTCTCCGCTGGCTGGATAGACTACAGGAAGGCGTTCGATTCGGTACCTCATTCATGGCTCATGAGGGTCCTCGAGCTGTACAAAATTGAAAGTACAGTTCGACACTTCCTCGGGCAGTGTATGGGGTGCTGGAGAACGATCCTGAGTTTAGACGGTCAGCGGATGACGGACGCGGATGACCAAATTGATATAAGGCGACGGATTTTCCAGGGCGATTGCCTGAGTCCAGTTTGGTTTTGCTTGGCCCTGAATCCTCTAAGTACACTCTTGGAGAATTCGGGGACAGGCTTTCAGTTTCGGAGAGGCGGACCACGCTTGCCTCATCTCCTTTACATGGATGACCTGAAGCTTTACGCCCCCACGGCTGACAGATTGGCGGAGCTACTGACGATCACTAACGATTTCAGTGGTTCCGTCAAGATGGAGCTCGGGGTCGATAAGTGTGCGGTCATTCATGTTGAGAAGGGGCATGTCGTGCACTCTGATGGTGTCGATGTCGGCACCAATCATTTGAGGGCACTCTCCGAGGCTGAAACATACCGGTATCTGGGCATGTCACAAACCATCGGTGTGAAGGTGGCAGACGTGAAACAGGGTGTTTGCGAGGAGTTTTATGAACGCCTGAAAAGTGTGCTTAATAGCTACTTGTCAGGCGTTAATAAGATCCGAGCCATTAACTCCTGGGTCATGCCTGTACTGATGTACACGTTTGGCGTGCTCAGATGGACTCAGACCGAACTCGAAGCTCTGGACAGACGAGTCCGCACGATGATGACCTCTCATCGAATGCATCATCCGAGGTCGTCGGTTATGAGATTGTATATCCCGCGGAAGTGTGGTGGTCGAGGCCTCTTGAGTGCCAAAACCATGCACAACCGCGAGGTATGCAACCTCAGAAACTATTTTTTGACGATGACGGATGATAGTATTCGGGGAGAGGTGGTCGCTAGTGATAAAGGACTGACTCCCTTATCGTTGGCCTCACAGGATTGGAGAACCCCGGAGGTACTTAGCACCTCTGATCGGGAGTCCGTATGGAAAGAGAAGGAGCTGCACGGGAGGTTTTACAAGGTACTTCACGAACCTTT
This sequence comes from Bedellia somnulentella, assembly GCA_963576735.1. Lineage (NCBI taxonomy): Eukaryota > Metazoa > Arthropoda > Insecta > Lepidoptera > Bedelliidae > Bedellia > Bedellia somnulentella. Next base: position 1,068,933 of record OY755189.1, read on the forward strand.
CGTGGACCGTAAAGCCTCCCTGCATTGGCTGCGTGTCGGGGACATCTTTGGGGAAACCGAAGGTTTTGTCTGTGCAATACAAGACCAGGTTATCAAGACGCGGAACTATCGGAAATACATCCTAAAGGACGGTACCACAGACATCTGTCGAGCATGTGGCCGTCCCGGAGAGTCACTTAGGCATGTTATTTCCGGTTGTTCGGCTCTTGCTAACACTGAGTACTTGCACAGACACAACCAAGCAGCCAAAATCCTGCATCAGGAGCTCGCTCTGAAATACGGACTCTTGCAACAGAGGCTGCCGTATTACAAGTATCTGCCGGAGCCAATCCTAGAAAACGACCGTGCCAAAATCTATTGGGATCGTTATCACGGACAGGACTATTCTAGCGAATAAGCCTGATATCGTGGTATGGGATCGGTCGCAGTCGAGGGTATTTCTAGTGGATGTCACTATCCCTCATGACGAGGGTCTCGTGAAAGCCGAAATCGAGAAGTGTCGGAAGTATCTCGATCTGGCCCACGAGATCACCGACATGTGGGGTGTGACTTCGACAGAAATAATCCCAATTGTTTTGTCCGCGAACGGGTTAATTCCAACCAGCCTCGCGACCAACTTGAGGCGGTTGGATTTCTGTGGCGTGTCGGTTCCAGCACAGATGCAGAAAGCGGTGCTGCTCAATACGGCTCGGATCGTCCGTCGGTTCTTGAACCTGACTCCCTGACCCCGACCGACTGTGCTCTTGTCGGGGAGTACCGCCTCTCCCATTTAAAATTCTAATTTTCTGTTTCGGCCATGGGAGAGGCGAGAAACTAAAAGTGTTCCTAAAATAATAATTATAATAAACGTTTGTTTTCAGAAAACTTGTTCCATACATTTTGTTAGTACAATTGCAAATTTATTATCTATGTTAGTAATTATACCTAATAAACACAAAAAATATTTACAAAACAAGCATAGATTGGTCCACGCTCACTTTCTGTTATTGAGGCAATGGTATCCCATCCATGTCCGCTGCATAGGGGAGTCCCACCTCTGCGCCAACGTGGCCAGGAGGGTGTTGGGGCTACTGCGCAGGCGCGCTAGCACAGCGGCACATCGCGCGCGCATCTCCGCGAAGAAGTCGGGCTTGCGGTGCTCCTCGAACATGGCTAGTATATATGCTGTATGCTGTAGTAGTATAGATGCTGGTGGAGAGTACTTTGAAAATATTTAATAAAATCATTTTTACCCATAGAACATTTTTTTTTTATTTTTACAAAATTTTCTGAGTGTCCCACGTATTTGAGAATTTAATGTATGCTAAAAAGAATATAGGCCAATTTAGTAAAGTTAGTGATAGGCATACTGTTAACACTCGAAATAAGGACAAACTTAACGTACCGAAGTGGAGACTTAATAAAGTAAGTAACTCCTTTATGGGACTATCCCTCCAAATGTTCAACAAACTTCATTCTGTTCGACAGCGTAGTCGAACAGAACGGACTACGAAAAAAGTGTCCGGTTTGTTATACCGGTGAGTTTGACAGGTAAATAGTGTTGTGCTACACAATATATATTCTTGTGACTGGCGGGACTTGGGAAATTTTCACGAGTGAGAAATCATCAAGTGATAAAAAATCATAGGTTTTTTTACCAGAAATATTGGAATAATGCAATGATTTTGAAATGTTTCCCTCCAACCAACTGAATCTGTACAACTTAAAACAGACTAACCAAACTGTGCCCCACTGCCTAATGCCGTGTTGACCTTTATAAGTTGTAATACGTTAGATTAAAACTATGAAGTGGTAAAATAACTTAGGCATTTGCTTGCTTGCATATTGCTTGTTTTTCGTGTTTTTCTTAGCATTCATGAAGCCATACATATATTAAATTATTAATTTAATTAAAAGAAATTTCAGAAATATCAATTTCCACTGACAGAAGAAGAAAATAATGGGTAAAAAAACATTATGGTTTTCAATAGTCATGGTCAAAAAAAATGTGTGTCTTAATCAAAACCTTATTTGAACGCCTAATATTTTACACTACACATTAGCAAAACAAATATGAATGTTTTTATCAAATTAAAATTTGATATGGTCCAGCAAATCATCATCAAAGGGAGTGCTCTTTTCCATTGAGCTATCAAGATCGTTACTGTATTACCTCGAAAATAATTTGGGGCATTATTTATTTTTTTAATAGAAATTATTCTAAGTTTTTCTTTCTACTGATGTTGAAAACTGACATTAAAAATACATACAAAGTTTAAAATAATTTCTAAGCCTTTTTACCCCTTTATGTTTTAAACATGGTAGAAATTTATGAACTATAAGTGTAAGTTAAGTTTAGAAAATAATTTACTTATCGGACCTTGGTAAATACCCATCACTCAAAACAATCCCTTGTCTAACAAACCGGACACTTTTTTCGTAGTCCGTTCTGTTCGACAGCGTAGTCGAACAGAACGGACTATTTTTATCCGTTCTGTCCTACCGGTATGACAAACGGTAGGACAGAACGGACTAGACGTGTGGCGTAATAATAATAATATTACTAACATTAATCTAAGTTCTCACATACTAACATTTAACACACACACACACAGATATATTGTATGATTGTATTAATAATATAATATAGCGACATGATAGTCCAGTGGGTAGAACACCCGCCCGAAAAACAGAAGGGCGTGAGTTCCAATCCTGGGACGGGCCTACACCAATTTGTCTTTTCTAAAGTCATATGTGTGGTTAATTTATCATGGTTGCTAACGGTGAGGGAAAACATCGTGAGGAAACCCACATGGCTGAGTTGTACTTAGTCATGTGACAGTGTATTCGTACAAAACGGCGATAGGCCTGCCCCCTATCACGTGAGTACACTGTCTAAGCAAAACGTGGGTACCTTCTCTGGAAACTAGATGGCGCTTGCCATGTGAGTTCAGGAGTATTGGTACCTCTGCCAACCCCTTCGGGGATAAACGGCGTGAACGTTTATGTTATGTTATGTATTAATAATGTTCAATGTAAATTCGATTCAATTAAATATTTGTCAAAGGAATTTTATCATTCACATTTAAGTATTTGTAACGGGCACAGTGTAGGTGCGCCGTAAACTGGTTTAGCGGCGCCCGCGCCCCTCTACGAGAAGCGACTCCCCGCGCGGACCCAGCGCCGGCCGCGGTGACGCATCTCGCCACCTGTGCTGTGTTCCGAAAGAATCGAGAACAATCAGTGCAAAATTTGTATTGACGCGGAGCGCACATTTTTTGCTTGCCTATTTTATCTTCGCGATTACTTTAATTCTTTTGCTGTTATAATACTACTTTCATTTGCTATCACTTATTTCTTCCTTCTATGACTTTATCTCTTGTGCTTGTGCTTTCTGTATTTAATATTTGTGTGTGAAATAAACTATAAAGTGTATCACGGATTTTATTCACGCGCCTTACCTATTCACCTCGACATAGTCGTGAGTATTACGAAAGTGCATCAAGAGAATTAATATAAGTTAGCGTGTCTGTCTACCCCACACCGCTAAACTGGTGACCACCCGACAAGTGAATAATAAAACAAAATGAGTGATAGTGATGAATCAGTGCGCACGGCTCACGAACCAACACCCGGTAAGCAGCATGACGCATCGCGCGCGGAGCGCGTTTACACTGCACCGCCTGCTTCGGATGTTTATCGTGTCGGCGTAAAGATGCCTCCGTTTTGGGTCGAAAAACCTGCACTTTGGTTCGCTCAAGTGGAAGGACAATTTGCGATCGCAAATATCACAACTGATAGCACAAAATTTTATCACGTGATCGCACAGCTGGATCCACATCATGCAGCCGAAGTGGAAGATATTACCTCGTATTTCTCTTGTAGAACACAAGTAGTTAAAACCATGGATGCGAGTGGTAATACCAAATATTCAAAACCACTGCCTGTATCACGTGGAGTAGTCCAGGGATCCATACTTGGTCCGACTCTTTTTTCTGTTTATACGGCCAGCATAACGAAGGTGATTAAAAACTCTCAATACCACTTGTATGCTGATGATACTCAAATATACGTTCACCTTTCTACAAATAGTGAGGGACTGATTAGCGGTTTAAATAGGTTGAACAGAGACCTGGAATGTATCGTCAATTGGTCCAAACAACATCACCTCATCATTAACCCCCACAAAACTGTGGCTTTAATTTGTGGCACAGCTAATCAGGTGGAAAAAATCAAAAACCTTAACCCTTCCATTATAGTTGATGGTACTGATGTTCCGTTTCAGAACTGTGTTAGAAACCTAGGTTTATATATGGATGAATGTTTAAACTTTAATAAGCACATAGATTTAAAAATATCCAAAAGTTTTGCAGCGCTTAGTAGTCTGTATAAGATACGATCTTTCATTAGTCCTGCCATCCGATTCAGATTATGTGAAAGTTTAGTGTTGTCACAGCTAGGCTACTGTGATACCGTATATGGCCCGTGTTTACAGAAAAAAACCGAGAAGCAAATACAACGCGTGCAAAATGCTTGTATGCGTTATTGCTATAATATACCTAGAAGGAAACATATAACACCTTATTTAATAGAGAAAGACATTCTAAATATGAAATACACAAGAAAACTCAGGCTCTCTTGTTGTATATATAATATTATTAAAAGAGAAATGCCGAAATATTTATATAATAAACTTATATTTTCCAATCGACAGCGTCATAACAATATGCTACTACCGAAACACAACCTTACCAAGACAAAGGGCTGCTTTAAACTGGCAGCATCCAAGTGTTGGAACGACATACCACCGCCAGTAAAAGACGCCCAAACAATTCATACTTTTAAAAACAAGTTGCGGAGATGGCTCATTGTGTCGCAAAAAAAAGAATTAGGAATTATGTATGGTTGTGTTTCTCCCTAATACACTATTTTATTTATTTTTTTAACTTCCTGTTATTTATTATAAATAAAAGTTCTGCTGTATATCTCAAGTAAGTATCATATCATATTCTACGCACTTTATGTAAGTATTTTCTTGTATGAGGTTATTAATTAGTTTATATATTATTTTTATACTTATGTATATAATATCTATATATATATACTATATATAAATATTATACTACGAGTATTTATAGAAGTTCTCCCTCATATTTCACATTTCATATTTTATTTTTAATTGCTGATTGTAAATATGTATACTATGCTCATTCGTTTGATTTATACCCTTTATTGAATTAAAGTAAAACTGTTCATATTTGCTAGCTGTTATGCTTTTGTTATATATTTTAGATATGAATATTTAACTTGTTTATACAATGTGTTTTAACACATATTTTATGTGTGCTAGTTATAAGTTAGATTTAAGTTTTTTTTTAGTATATAGTAGGTCGGAGCTGAAAATCGAAGCTATCTACTTGCTGTGGATAGACCGAGCTCCGAACCTTTTTGTCTTATGTAAATATTCATTGTCGTTATTACATTTCATGTCATGTGTGTAAAAGAGACAAATAAATGCTTTTATTATTATTTCGAAAGTCATTTTTGTTTCTCGCCTCTCCCATGGCCGAAAATGAAAATATAAATTTTAAATGGGAGAGGCGGTACTCCCCGACAAAAGCACAGTCGGTCGGGGTCAGGGAGTCAGGTTCAAGAACCGACGGACGATCCGAGCCGTATCGAGCAGCACCGCTTTCTGCATTTGTGCTGGAACCGACACGCCAGAGAAATCCAACCGCCTCAAGTTGGTCGCGAGGCTGGTTGGAATTAACCCGTTCGCGGACAAAACAATTGGGATAATTTCAGTCGAGGTCACACCCCACATGTCGGTGATCTCGTGAGCCAGATCGAGATACTTCCGACGCTTCTCGGTTTCGGCTTTCACGAGACCCTCGTCATGCGGGATAGTGACATCCACTAGAAATACCCTCGACTGCGACCGATCCCATACCACGATATCAGGCTTATTCGCTAGAATAGTCCTGTCCGTGATAACGGATCGGTCCCAATAGATTTTGGCACAGTCGTTTTCTAAGATTGGCTCCGGCAGATACTTGTAATACGGCAGCCTCTGTTGCAAGAGTCCGTATTTCAGAGCGAGCTCCTGATGCAGGATTTTGGCTGCTTGGTTGTGTCTGTGCAAGTACTCAGTGTTAGCAAGAGCCGAACAACCGGAAATAACATGCCTAAGTGACTCTCCGGGACGGCCACATGCTCGACAGATGTCTGTGGTACCGTCCTTTAGGATGTATTTCCGATAGTTCCGCGTCTTGATAACCTGGTCTTGTATTGCACAGACAAAACCTTCGGTTTCCCCAAAGAGGTCCCCGAAACGCAGCCAATGCAGGGAGGCTTTACGGTCCACGAAAGGTTCGTGAAGTACCTTGTAAAACCTCCCGTGCAGCTCCTTCTCTTTCCATACGGACTCCCGATCAGAGGTGCTAAGTACCTCCGGGGTTCGCCAATCCTGTGAGGCCAACGATAAGGGAGTCAGTCCTTTATCACTAGCGACCACCTCTCCCCGAATACTATCATCCGTCATCGTCAAAAAATAGTTTCTGAGGTTGCATACCTCGCGGTTGTGCATGGTTTTGGCACTCAAGAGGCCTCGACCACCACACTTCCGCGGGATATACAATCTCATAACCGACGACCTCGGATGATGCATTCGATGAGAGGTCATCATCGTGCGGACTCGTCTGTCCAGAGCGTCGAGTTCGGTCTGAGTCCATCTGAGCACGCCAAATGTGTACATCAGTACAGGCATGACCCAGGAGTTAATGGCTCGGATCTTATTAACGCCTGACAAGTAGCTATTAAGCACACTTTTCAGGCGTTCATAAAACTCCTCGCAAACACCCTGTTTCACGTCTGCCACCTTCACACCGATGGTTTGTGACATGCCCAGATACCGGTATGTTTCAGCCTCGGAGAGTGCCCTCAAATGATTGGTGCCGACATCGACACCATCAGAGTGCACGACATGCCCCTTCTCAACATGAACGACCGCACACTTATCGACCCCGAGCTCCATCTTGACGGAACCACTGAAGTCGTTAGTGATCGTCAGTAGCTCCGCCAATCTGTCAGCCGTGGGGGCGTAAAGCTTCAGGTCATCCATGTAAAGGAGATGAGGCAAGCGTGGTCCGCCTCTCCGAAACTGAAAGCCCGTCCCCGAATTCTCCAAGAGTGTACTTAGAGGATTCAGGGCCAAGCAAAACCAAACTGGACTCAGGCAATCGCCCTGGAAAATCCCTCGCCTTATATCAATTTGGTCATCCGCGTCCGTCATCCGCTGCCCGTCTAAACTCAGGATCGTTCTCCAGCACCCCATACACTGCCTGAGGAAGTGTCGAACTGTACTATCAATTTTGTACAGCTCGAGGACCCTCATGAGCCATGTATGAGGTACCGAATCGAACGCCTTCCTGTAGTCTATCCAGCCAGCGGAGAAGTTCCGACGGTTGCGTTTGACCAGTTGGCCTACGACCGCGTCGATGAGGAGCAGCTCCTTGCTACCGCGACTACCGCCCCTACATCCGTTCTGAGCTCCAGAGATCACATTGTTATCAACAATGTGTTGAGTAATCTTGGAGCTCAGAACGGATGTCAAGGTCTTGTAAATTGTACAAAGACAAGTAATGGGGCGGTATTGTGATGGATCCGCGGTAGCATCGCTCTTTGGAGCTAAATGAGTGACCCCAGTAGTTAAGAAGTTCTGTAGCGTCCCACTCTCGAGGGCGCTTTGGAACTGACGGGCGAGAGTAGCGTGACAGCGCGTGAACCCCTTCAACCAGTAATGGTGCAATCCGTCCGGCCCCGGACTTTTCCAGTTCGGAGCCTTACGGATCGCAGCCACCACATCCTCCTCGGATATGTTGACGGGGTTCATGGGCGCTATGGGCTCGCACGCTCCCTCGACCGCCTCGAACCATCGGCCCTCTTCGTGATCAACAGGCAGCGACCAAAGCCCACGCCAAAAGGCAACTACGTCGGCTTTTTCCGGTCGCTGACCCGTCGAAACCACATCGGGACGCTCCAAAGTTCTGTAGAACTTCTTCTGGTCACTCATGAAGAGACGATTCTGTTGGTACCTCTTAACCCTTTCAGAATATCGCCTAATTCGCTTACCCCAAGCAGCGATCTTCTGCTTCAGATCATCGATGCGCTCCACCAGTCTACAGGCAAACTCCGGTGAGTTGTCAAAGACATTCTCACCAGGGAATGCCCCCCTGACGAAGCGCACCACCCTCGGCCTATTGTTGCCTGATCTGAAGCTGGTCAGTTTGCCGATGAGGACTCTGGCCCTTGTGATACGGCTTTCAATCCGCCTCATCCAGGCTGGTCTAGTTCTAGTCCTGGGACTAGTACTGCCAGCCTGGCGGGAGCCACCAGCTCTTGTTGGCGGCATCCTGACGCCGACAAATTGACAAACTGTCTTTGCGGCGCCAAAGAGAATTGAATCCGTATCCCAAAGGTCCATGCTGCTCTCTAAAAATGAGGGCAGCATGTTATTGACGGCCTCAACGACATCCCGAACCTTGATGCTGAGAGGAACTCGGGGCAGCCTTGGCCTCCTTTCGAGAGGCACTTGGCGATATTCCAGGATCGTCTCTTCGAGTGCGCTCCTCACCAAATCCAAATCCAGGGAGACTGCTCCCCAATCGCTTTCCGCACCACCCACATCCGGCAGGTTAGCAATTGGCTCCCTCCGTACTTCCCGTTCAGGGACTGGAGGGAGAACCTGCAAAGGTGGCTCTTCGTCTAGCGGGGGAACAGCCTCGCGTCGCAATTGTTCGAGTTCGGTAGTGCTAAAAAGTTCTGAGCGCTGTATGTACCGAACTCGATCCGCCAGGTTTTGTTCTGTGACGGTCAAATTGGGCTCCAGCCGCAGAAATTCGCGGTACATTGCTGCCCGATAACCCGTCCGTCCAGTTCTTGAACCCGAGGCCCTAATATAGGCCCGCATGGCATTCCTATTCATTTCAACCGTCCATGCCATGCGGCGCCTTGTTCCACCAGCGGCGGGCACCGATTGCTGGGACTGAGTTGCCCCAGTCCCAACCGTTGCCAAGCCATCTGGTGGCTGAGGTGGTCGAGCAGACCGACCAGGTGGTCGGGCCGGTCTGCCGCGGCTGGGGGACCGCATGCTGCCACGTCCAGCCCCAGCTCCAGACGCGCCCCAGCGATAACCCCTGGGGAGCGGCCCTATACGCTCATCGTTGCTATTACTGTCCATTTTACGATGAGCGAAGATTCACCCGGGTTTTCGCTCACTTGCCCCGGGGAGACCGTTATTGCTCTATTTTGCGCTGAGACCAGTTTGTAGACACGGTCAACATCTACAAACTCAAGCGCTGACTATTTGCATTGCTGGAATGGCAAGCTGGTAGACATGTCATCCTGCCATTCCAACAATGGGCGGTGGGGTCGTCACATCCCTACGCCATATTATTATTATTATTATTATATAATTATTTCCCCGCCATCCACAGGCAAATACGAGAAGCTCAAGACTGAGCTTATTAAGCGTTTGTCTGCTTCACGTGAGCGAAAAGTCAAACAGTTGCTGACACACGAAGAGCTTGGTGATCGGAAGCCGTCACAATTCCTCCGACACCTGCTTCAACTTGCTGGTCCTGGTGTACCAGAAGATTTTATCAGGACGATATGGTCCAGCCGACTTCCTGGTAGCACGCAGGCTATTATTGCGTCGCAGGCCTCCTTGTCGTTGGAAGCCCTTGCGGATTTGGCAGACCGCGTGCACGATATTGCACCACCAACACCCCAAGTTGCAGCTGTTTCTTCCTCTGGATTTGCCGAGACATGTAGTGTACATCAACAAATCGCTGAACTTACGCGCCAAGTAAGTGCGTTGTCAGCTGAAGTGCGTAGTGGCCGAGCTCGAGGTCGCGATAAGTCTCGTGATCGCCACAGACGCGGCAACTCCCGATCGACCACGCGATCTCATTCCAGCCATCGTCGTTATCCAGTGTGCTAGTACCACTCACGCTTTGGTAGCAATGCTACCAAGTGCATCCCGCCGTGTGACTACCGGTCGGAAAACTCGACGGGCAGTCAGTAATGGCGACAAGCGATTGCCCCACTTCATCTGGTCGCCTCTTCGTCACGGACCGCAGGCCGAAGCGCCAATTCTTGGTTGACACCGGAAGTGATGTCTGCGTCTTCCCAAGGTCTGCTCTCCGTGAACGCCGCGCGAAGACCGGATACCAATTATGTGCAGCTAACGGGACCGCAATAGAGACATTTTGGTTTGCCCACTTAGTGTTAGATTTAGGGTTAAGGCGTGACTTCGAATGGCGTTTTATCGTAGCCGATGTCACGAAAGCTATTATAGGTGTTGATTTTTTGTCGTATTTTAATTTAATTGTTGATGTGCGTAATCAACGTCTTATTGACAACCACACTAGCTTGTCAATTTCAGCTGTCGATGTTAAAGAAAATAATTGTGTTTTATCGGTTAAACTTGTGAGTGGTGAATCTCAGTACCACAATATTTTAAAAGACTTTACTGAGATTACTCGTCCATCTGGCAAGGTTAGATTAGTAAAACATAGTACCGTACATCACATCCGCACCACCCCAGGACCCCCAGTTTCTTGTTCTCCTCGCCGATTGGCACCAGACAAACTGAAAATTGCCAAGCAGGAATTCCAATCTATGTTGGACACTGGCACTGCACGTCCGTCAGAAAGTCCCTGGTCGTCTCCCCTGCACCTTGCTCCTAAAAAGGACAATGGTTGGAGACCTTGCGGCGACTACCGACAGTTGAACGCTCGAACCATCCCCGATAGGTACCCTGTTCGTCACATCCACGACTTTACGCACAGTATCGCTGGATGTACGACCTTTTCTACGATAGATTTGGTGAAAGCGTATAATCAGGTCCCCGTCAACAGCACAGATATTCCCAAAACCGCCATCACCACTCCCTTCGGCCTCTTTGAATTTCCGTTCATGACGTTCGGACTTCGCAAGTCGCAACGCAAGATTGGTCGATGAAATGACTAGAGGTCTCGAATTCTGCTACTGTTATATCGACGATTTCCTGGTATTCTCAGCAGACGAGGAGCAGCATCATGACCACCTACGTGAGCTCTTTACCAGGATGCAGCAGTACGGAATGCTTATCAACCCCTCAAAATGTGTTTTCGGCGCCAAAGAGGTAACATTTCTTGGTTATCACATTTCCTCTGCAGGAACAAGGCCTCTCGATAGCAAAGTGAAAGCTATCCTGGACTTGCCACCCCCCAAAACTGTCAAGGAACTAAGACGTTTCCTTGGAATGATTAATTTTTACAGGCGTTTCATTCCCCACGCAGCTGAAATTCAATCAGCCCTCAATTCACTTTTGGTTGGTTCGGTCAAAGGTTCTCATCCCATATGTCTTTCCGGTGATCCCTCGCGTCCTTTGAAGAATGCAAGAAGAGCTTATCGAACGCCACTCTTCTATGCCACCCTGAATGTGCGTCAAAACTCGCCTTAACTACTGATGCTTCGGACGTTGCTATGGGAGCCGTACTTCAACAATTCAAAGGGAACACATGGCAACCTCTAGCATTCTTTTCTCGCAAGTTGAGTCTGTCACAACGGAAGTACTCTCCGTATGATAGGGAACTCCTTGCTATATATGAATCAGTTAAATACTTTAGGCACATGCTAGAGGCCCGCCACTTTATAATTTTTACTGACCACAAACCACTTAGCTTCGCCTTTCACGAACGAAAACACAATTGCTCTCCTCGTCAGTTTAGATACTTGGATTTGATAGCACAATTCACGACCGACATACGTCATATTTCCGGTAAGGAAAACATCGTGGCTGACACTCTGTCACGCATCGAAGAGTTGCAAAATCCTGTCTACCTCACCTTACTGGGGGAAGCTCAAAATACCGATATAGAATTACCCACTTTATTGCAATCGGATAACTCTCTACAACTTAAAAAGATTCCCAAAGACGGTTGGAATTGCCTGTGGCATCTTTTAAAAAGGCAATTAAAGCAATGCTTTAAAGAAATTTTACTACAGTGTTCAAGATTTTTTAAACGACAAGGACCCAACGAGCACGTGACCGTGTCCGTAAAGCTATAAATCTTCACTCGTTATTCCCAGGGAATAATTGTCTGGTGAGGATTTTTCTTCTCACGTTATGTGTTTGGTTTTTTGTGATGGACAATTACGTTTGGTTTTGTCGCGTAGAAAATCTTTTATAAAGTAAAAACATGTTAATAAACTGAAATTGTACAAACCATGTTTTGAAAAAATTAAAAAATGTGAATGTAAAGAGTTTCTTTGTTGCTTCTTCTCTTTACGAACACCTTCCTAAGCAACGGACTAAAAATAAATTAAAAAAAATTGACGTACAAAAAGTGTTAGTTTGTAACTTAATTTTGAAGAATAAACTTTTTGACTTTTTGTTTTCATTCTCACTTTCTATGATCTTGGATTCTCGTAAATGCTGATGATACTGCATTTATGGCGGAAATAATGGAAATAATATAACTGAAATAATATTGGATTGAATCAGGCGTTATTTTGCGGAAATCCACAGCAAAACTAATTGTCGTCAAAATTATTTCAGTTAATACTAATGTACCGCCATGATACAACACTAGCGGCACATCACTAGCGCAACTAGCTGTCAACCATCTTTCATTCTTTCATTCCATTCATTACTTTTTAAATCTTGTATTCATATACCAAGCAAACGCATCTTGTAAATTACTTTAATATAAAATATCTATGGAGTCAGATATCTTTCATTTATAATTCTACAAGCCAAGGAATTATACAACTAATATTAATAAGTTTCTTCTCTTAGTGAGCTTACCAAGTTCAGCTGCCGAACTGTCTACTGCTCGACAATGACTCGTGTTGCCTTGAAATGCGTCACATATCTGTGGTTGCCTGTGGCTTTTCTTGCGGGTGTGTGTGGTGTATTGTCTACTTTTCGATTTCTTGTAAGTGGGAGGGCAGGCGGTGCACAGTGCATGTTGCATGAACACTGCAAGTATTTAGCGGAATTAAGCGAAGAAACTTATTAATATTAGTATTAACTGGAATAACTTTGCCGAGACATCCGTGGCCGATTGGATAGGGGAGAGCTTCTTGGTCCGGGGGTTGCGGGTTCGATCCTCGCTGAGAGCAACATTTATGTGATGAGCATGAATGTTTTTTTCTTAGTCTTGGATGTTATCTATATATGTATAATGTAATAATAAATATATCGTTGAGTTACTATCACATGATAGAAATTCTATTTAGTATGGAACTAACATATAATCCGTGTATAATATGACCGTCCATATATTATAAAATATAAATATTTTTATTTATGCAAATAATATATATGCAAAGCTAAACATATTCAACTCAGACCGTGTAAGAGCTGGCTCACAGGTTAATAGGTTCTTTTGTGATGAAAGTGTGTGTGTGTGTGTGTTCTTATGTGCTCAAATTGAGAGTGTGCTCATAAACGCTGGCGTCCGTTGTATGAAGAATAAAAGAGCATGTATGAAAAGATTGATGGATTCAAACGAAGCTAGAGAGGTTTGTCGGGATCGTATGAAGTGGCGATCGATAGTCTCTGCTTACCGCAATGAGAACTAATGGCGTATAGATGTATGTATGTAGGTTCTTATGTGTAGTGTCGGCTTAGAATAGCAATACCCCATTTCTTCCGGTGGGTGTACGTAAGAGGCGACTAACGGACTTGGGGCTTTTTAAGGGATTTTATTCTACCATCTTTTCCCCACTCAACTTCCAAAAGTGGCTGTGGAATTTCTAATTTCTCAGCTCTGGCTACCCCTTTTAGGGATTTATAGCCGTGAGTATATGTATGTATGTATGTATGTTCTTATGTGATGGCTGCTGTGTGGGTGGTTCTCCCACATGGAGGGCAGTCCACTTAGAAAAGCTCGTGGAAAGGCCACGATTAAGTATGTGCATTGTGGTACACAACGGTGGGTGGTTTAAATACCAAACTTATTAGTTCGATGATGTACACAAAAGCTTTGTTTTCACATTAAATAAATTGTGCATTTCAGTCAAGAATGTTTTAGTTATTAACATACAAACATACATATACTCACGGCTATAAATCCCTAGAAGGGGTAGCCAGAGCTAAGGAATTCGGTATGCAAAGTTTTACTAAAGTGATGCTGATTACAAAACCATTTCGATATATTATGGTTGTAAACAATATTTTCTTGAAATTATATCAATTGAAGCTAAGATGACTGTTATTTTATCAAAAAACTGTAACAGTGTTTGACCTTCAATGTTGTTTCAAAGACATACGGTTTTGCAGTTTATTAATAAAATATCGAAAATCATAGATTTGTTTTATAATAATATCGTAATAATTTCATTTGACATCACAAATTCGTGATATGTTTTGCAATCAGCAACATTTTTATAAAACATTTCGCTTCATTTGCATGTCGCTACGTGTTATTTTCTATTGATGACGTCATTAAGCACAAAAGATGAACAATCTTTAAAAAATCCTAACTTTACAATTACTCATTTTAAATGGAAAATATTCAAATTGGTCTTTTATTTAACGTTCACGCCGAATATCCCCGAAGGGGTTGGCAGAGGTACTAATACTTCTGAACATCACGTGACTTTGTCACCTGGTGTTCAGAGTACCCACGTTTTGCATGGACAGTGTACTCACGTGATAGGGGGCAGGCCTATCGCCATTTTGTACGAATACACTGTCACATGACTAAGTACAACTCAGCCATGTGGGTTTCCTCACGATGTTTTCCCTCACCGTTAACAACCATGATAAATTAACCACACATATGTCTTTAGAAAAGACAAATTGGTGTAGGCCCGACCCAGGGTTTGAACACTAGTCGCTTGCACGATAACCGAGTGTTCTACCCACTGGGCTATCACGGTTGTTAAATAAAAATATTTAATAAATACCAAAAAAAAACTTTGCATACCGAATTACAAATTCCTCAGCCACTTTTGGAAGTTGAGTGGGAAAAAGATGGTAGAATAAAGGTTGTTGATTGTTTTAGTTATTAACTTAAAAGTATATTAATAACGACATAAAATATAAATAAAATACGAATTAAATTAACATACATACATACTTATAGACCCGGCCATAAATCCCAAAAAGGGGTAGACAGAGCTTCAGAGCTAGAAAATCCTCAGTCACAGAAGTTAATACAGCCGTGAGTATTTATATGTTTTTAGAAAAGACAAATGGTGTAGGCCCGACCCGGGATTTAAAACCGCATCGTCTGCACGATAAGCGGTTCTCTACCCACTGAGCTATCACGGTTCATAGCACTGAGCGTAGATACAATATAATACATAACATAACATAAACGTTCACGCCGAATATCCTCGAAGGGGTTGGCAGAGGTACTAATACTTCTGAACATCACGTGACTTTGTCACCTGGTGTTCAGAGTACCCACGTTTTGCATGGACAGTGTACTCACGGGATAGGGGGCAGGTCTATCGCCGTTTTTTACGAATACACTGTCACATGACTAAGTACAACTCAGCCATGTGGGTTTCCTCACGATGTTTTCCCTCACCGTTAACAACCATGATAAATTAACCACACATATGTCTTTAGGAAAGACAAATTGGTGTAGGCCCGACCCGGGATTTGAACACTAGTCGCTTGCACGTTAAACGGAGTTCTACCCATTGAGCTATCACGTCGTTCAATATACAATATAATTGTTTGCTAGTTAATATTTGTACGACCAAACCAGGCTAATTAGGAGTTATATTACAAACAGTTGAACATAACACACAAATACATATGTAGTGTATACAAATACATCGTGCATGAACTGTGTAGATTTCTCATATATAGTATTGATCATTAATTATGACGGACGGATGTGTTTCGGCGGCATTTAACAAGGACTTAATTAAAAATTATTGAACTGATTTTGGCGTGTAGCTTTGAGTAAATTCTTATTATTGCACTAATATTTGATACTACTGATTAATGTCAAATTTGCAAGGATTCGTATTACTTATAAAAACCGTTGACTCTTATAATAATTGAACCAGAATCAGTATACTTTTAGGTAAGTTGGTCTTTTGGATTTCGCCTACAGTGTACTGACTTCGGCCGGGGTTATGAATATAGATATTGTACATACTTACATATACTCACGGCTATAAATCCCTAAAAGGGATAGCCAGAGCTTCAGAATAATACTTTTTCAGCCTTTTTTGTAATTTTAGTAAGGAAAAGATATGAGTAATGTAAGGGTTCTCGGTGACGCGTCTCCAGCCGCATGGCCCAAAAATCCCTTAAAAAGCCCAAAACCCTTAGTCGCCTCTTAAGATCACTCACGGGTAGAAATGGGGTTAGTAAATGCATGGGTTGCAAGTTAATTAGGGTTGTGGGCGTGTCCACCTTGCCCGCTTCCTGGATCCGCGCATGGTAAAGTGTTGTGTAGTGTCAGTTCAGAACACATCTAACTTATTTCTTCCCGCTGCATAGCTATACAGGATGTCCTGGAACGCGACGTCAAGCCGGCTCCGGGTGGTAGGCCACATTATACCAATAATCAGAAACTTAATAAAAAAATCGATGTCTTATATTCTGAAAATTATGACCATCCAAAAGAAAACGGAAAAAGTTACACCCTGTGATGCGTTTTTCCTTCCAATTTCTACAAATTTCCACTTTTTTGTTATTTTTGTTTTGTTTCGTAACCCTGAGTTATGCTCTTGTAGCTAGTAGTCTAACATTTTTACTCAATTGCTCTAACTTTGAAAGAAAATGACAGATCATTCCCAGATCAAGAGAGAAATTTACTTTCTCGTTCAATTTCAACTCATTTTCCTGAAAAAAAAAGTACTACACTGGTTAGGCAAGTAACTTTAAAAATTAGGGCATTTCATAAGGATTCCAAAATGGTATGACAGTCGCTACTACAATTGTTACATTATTGCCAAAAAAAATTTTTTAACGAAGCCGGTTTTTTAGCATTGTTGTTACTTTTTTTTTGTTATGACGTAGGTACCTTTATCCTCCCTTCAGAAATGTATCTTTACATTATTTTAGTGAAAGAGAGACGGAGAGAGCTATTTTATGAAGAGTGAGCGGGACAGATAGTAATGCCGCTTATTAACCGACTTCAAAAAAAGGAGTATTTTCAATTCGACCGTATTTTTTTTTTTATGTTTGTTCGCCGATTACTTCGCCATTTATAAACCGATTTTGATTATTATTATTTTTTATTTTAATGGTATCACAATTTTTTGCCTTGAGCTTTGGATAGGTTAATGAAATAATAAAAATATGAGTAAAATTATTAGATTTTATTTTAATTACACCAAATGTTTAAACTGTCTTCATTCAGCAGCATACAAGCCCTACATATTTTTAAAAAAGATCTGCTTATCTGACGGGCGAATCGTCCGTTATTTACGAACTCTACAGCTTCTGCTATCCTTGTTCTTAGCTCCGCCAAGTCTTCTATCGGTTTGTGGTCCACTTTCTCTTTCACTGCTCCCCTGTAAAAGAAATCGAGTGGGTTTAATTCAGGGAACGGGCTATTCCTCATCAAGGTATTCTGTAACTGAGCGTGCATAATGCGCTGGGCAACCATCTTGCTGGTACCAACATATCACGGTAAATGTTGAGTGGTATATCTTTCAGCAGATTTGGCAATTTATTTTGTAGAAAATCCAAATAAATTTCACTATTCAAAATCTCTGGCAACACGTAGGGCCCAATGATCCTCCCATTTAAAATCCCACTTCACATGAATCTTTAATCGATATTGTGATCGGTCTTGTCGCATCAAATGTGGATTTTCCACATGCCACTCGTGTAGGTTGTGTAAGTTCATGTAACCATCTTTTTTAAATGTTGATTCATCAGACCACAAGATTTAGCTTAGGAATTGCGGATCCTCTCGGTGTCTGTCTAACATTGTTTGGAAAAATGCAACTCTTGGTGAATAATCTCGCTCCAGTAAAGATTCAGAAGATCGCTGTACGTGGTAGGGGTGGAGCTCATTTTGTTTTAAAATTCGGTGTGCTACACTTTTGGGCACTCCTGTACTAGCTTCTATTCCACGTACCGAAACACTTGAATCTTCTTCCACTGCTTGGATTACGACGTCATCGTAATGATATCTTCTTCCTTACCCATGAATTGGTTAAGGAAGAAGATATCATTGGCCTGGTAACCGTCCCTCTGAGAGCAGACGGTGCACATTCGTAAAAACTTAATGATCGGGATGACGAATAGCATTTGGGTACCTTTCACGATATAGTCTAGTGGAAGCACTACTATTACATCTGCATTCCCCATAAATGAGGTGCATGTTGGCATAATCTTGTGCGGTGTACACAGACATGGTGTCACAACAGAATCACAATAGTCCAGAGGAGGTCCAAGGTTGTAAAAAAGAGAAACTAAACAATCGAAATCAAAATCACAAGCAATCAGGTCCAATAAACGAAGCAATAAACGAAGCAAATGCCCTAATTTTTAAAGTTAATGTTACTTGCCCAAACAGTGTAGTACTTTTTTTTTCAGGAAAGTGAGTTGAAATTGAACGAGAAAGTAAATTTCTCTCTTGATCTGGGAATGATTTGTCATTTTCTTTCAAAGTTAGAGCAATTGAGTAAAAGTTTTAGACTACTAGCTACAAGAGTATTACTCAGGGTTACGAAACAAAACAAAAATAACAAAAAAGTGGAAATTCGTAGAAATGGGAAGGAAAAACGCATCACAGGGTGTAACTTTTTCCGTTTTCTTTTGGATGGTCATAATTTTCAGAATATAAGACATAGATGTTTTCATTATTTTTCTGATTACTGGCATAATGTGGCCTACCACCCGGCGCCGCGCCGGCTTGACGTCGCGTTCCGGTACACCCTTTATAGTACGAGCGGTGTTTAATCTAGTTATTGCGTGGTATAAAACAGCCATCTCTTACGCACCTACTTAATATCGTATACTGCCATCTCATTCTAACCGTTATCGTGTCGATAAAATATCTTTTGTACTAGTCCTTCAGGGTATCGAACGAGGTGACTTAATAAACAATGGTTTATCTGTAATCTTTTCTCTTTTTTAAACTTGCATTAGGCGGAGGAAGTTCTCATTCTGAAGACCTGACTACCCTTTTTTAAATAATAGGCATGAATATATGTGGGTATGTTTCTTATCGGTTTACGTATATTTTGCCAGTTCATATTTATTTATTTTTAAACTTGCATATATGTCATTTAGACTATAAAATAGAGCATTTATTTAATCAATGCTCTACTCGATGATAGTTTTTGAAGAATATCACCGCCACGTTAAAACCATTTTTAAATTTGATATTCTACTTATGGAAAGACAAATCGCTGATGATGCTGTTATTATCCCATATCAGAGCTGAACCAACACGAGCAATAATGTTGTGAAGAAGAAGGTGGTATAACATTCTACTATACAAAATCATTTGATTATTATAATACCTATTTAATATACAGTAATTAACATTTAAATACAATCTTAAACTATGAGTTTTAAATATATATACAAAAAATAGAAATAATAATTAAACAATATAAAAAATATTTTCAAAATCACTGCCGCTGGGGGGAAGGGTTCCCAAAAGGCTGGGTGCATTGCCCCTTTGTACGGCTATACTTATTCTTTGGGCAAAGTATGTGCCAGCCCTAGGATCCCCACTAGTTTCAACAAGGCGCGTAGATATATCCTTGAATAATCTACGCGCATCTGGACCCCATGGGCCGAGGGTCTCTACAGCAAAAGGAACAAAAATATGACTTTCGTCAAGGAAGCCATACTTACGTTTCTTAAGACCCTCGGCTTCATGAGCCGCAGCTCCAGCCCGAGCCGCAGACCCTGACAAATGGGAAGGCGCCAGCGTATCAACACAAGTTGCGTCCCACACAAGCGTCTTCCCATTCCTCCAAGGTATCAATGACATCCCGTCAGGCCTCTTACCATCATCACGTAGCAAACCTGAAGGTTCTAAGATAGCTGGCACGTTGATGGTGGTAAGGGCCCGCCTGATGATGTCATTGAGGGCAGCATGCCGTGACAGACGTCCAGCGCTGCGACGACATGAAAGTCCATGGTGTCCTAGCTGTTCCACTAAAGCACCGCAGCGGCAGTGATGTTGTTCATTTAATTTTGCGCCCAACCTTAGACCTATGGCAATAGAAAAAGTGCCCCTGTCTAGCAACGTTCCTAGATTGCTAGAAGGCAACGCTTTCAACCAATGTCCCGATTCTGGCTCACAGCAAGCTAGGAGACGAGCTCGCTCCACCCTGTCAAGAGCTGTATTGGTGAGATTTACTTGAACTTGACGGCAGAGTGGCTCATCCCATCATCTCATCTCATCTCATCCTATTTAATTATACCAATATTATATCCTCTAAATGTAACAATAAACATGAAAAATAAAAGAGCATATATGAAAAGATTGATGGATGTGACTGAAACTAGCGAAGTTTGCCAGGATCGTAAAAAGAGGCGATCGATGGTCTCTGCCTACCTCAATTTGAACCAACGGCGTGAGTATATACATGTTTAGTTTCATTGTGTCACCACAAACACCAATATTAATTAATACACTACCTTTGTTGTGGTGTTAAAATGAGATAAGAGTGTATAATTAAGAGCTAGATGTTTCTCAAGTGTAGTTCCGATAACCCGCTCGGGGTCTTGGGGTCAATGGTACTGATAAAGTGCGGATCTCAAGCTCTGGTACACTTGCGATACAACTTAATAGATTCTGTATTCGTATCACATTCGTTTACTTTGTTCCGTGAGGGCAAATACCATTAGTGCTGTGAGAGAATTGCTTTCTAAAGGATGAAATCAGGGGCTTTTTAGCAATTATGTTGAGCAAAATGGGCAGGCGTCAGGAATCTGAAGATTTAATAAGAATATAACAAAAGATCGGCTTAGAATTCCACTACCCCGTTTTACCCACGGGTGACGTAAAAGGCGACTAATAGTTTGAGACTTTTTAAAGTGGTTTTTGGGCGATGCGGTTGAGGACCCATCACTAAAGATACTTTATTTTTACCATCTTCTTTTCTACTATCTCTATCTCTATCACCTTGCAAATGTGGCTGAGAAGTTTCTAGCTCTAAAGCTCTGGCTAACCCTTTTTGTGATTTACGGCCATGAGTATGTGTATGTATGTAACTAAACAATTAAACAACATACATACATACATATACTCACGGTTATAAATCCCTAGATGGGGTAGCCAGAGCTAAGGAATCAGAAATTCCTCAGCCACTTTTGGAAAGTTAAGTGGGGAAAAGATGGTAAAGTAAAGGTTGTTGGTGATGGGTCTCCAACCGCATCGCCCAAAAATCGCTTTAAAGCCCCAATACAGCTAGTCACCTCTTACGTACACCCGCCGGAAGAATTGGGGTAGGGCTATTCAAAGCCGACACTACACAGCACGTAACGTAAACAAATGTAACGTAATATACTGTTGGAACCACCATAAAATAACTGCTACGCAATTGCAACTGCGTAGCAATTTTTAGTCTACTATAATCGGTGGGCTGACTCTTCATCGAGAACGATATAGGTAAACTTATCCCTTCTTCTAACCCCTATTAAAACTTATTTCTATCTCACTGGCACAAAACGAATATTCGGATATCGATACCTCCGTAGTTGTTGGTTTAATCAACTAGAAAGCGCCAATATTTATAATTTCTATACATATCAAAATGACAAAATCCGTATATTCGTTGCGTGCGAGGGAGACAAAAATGAATATTTGGGTAGAAGAGATACTTATGCCAATTCTGTCTCACACGGACCACTAGTCATCGTTGCCAAATTGCTTTAGGTGGTCACGGCCTTATGACTCCTCTTGTTTGTTCTTGACCTTAGGGTAGATTGATACTGACAGTATTATTTGTTTGTATCCTTGTTTCATTTTAGAACAGGGTGAGATATAAACTATGTTTATTATATCTACTCCAACAAGAAAACACGCTGAGTGGTTTCTGTGGCGAACTAGATATAGTGAGACACAGAAGACTGTAAATAACAGCTGGTGGAGGATTCAATATACAAATGTGTTCAGAGACAATTTTTAATTACAAGAAAAT
Source organism: Bedellia somnulentella (assembly GCA_963576735.1). Lineage (NCBI taxonomy): Eukaryota > Metazoa > Arthropoda > Insecta > Lepidoptera > Bedelliidae > Bedellia > Bedellia somnulentella. Next base: position 1,091,052 of record OY755189.1, read on the forward strand.
CTTTTTGGTATTTCCGAGAACTGTTTATAAATGTGAACAAAATTCGAAACTTCAAATTTAAAAATATACTAAAGATCTTCAAACATCTTATGAGCATCCCGTTCTCGTCTACTTTAGTTTGAGGGTTCAGGTTCAATTGTTCTCTTTTTTCGTTTTGCTTAGCTTTTGCGCAGCTATTTCATTTAAATATATTGAAGAAGCTATAATGGCAAGGTAGTGTTGTGTAAGTGGTTGTACAAATACAGCAAAGAACGCCAAAGGGCCTATGTGGTCGCTTTAGTTTGCAGCTGGTATAACTTACCACTATAACGCATTGGAGAGCCATTTAGTCATTCGTTCGTTAAAATAAAAACAAAACATGCCAAAAGCAAACGTTCACACGTCATAGACTAAAGTCTTGTCGATAGCTAGGGCAGTGGTTAGTCTGATTACGTAGTAATCTCTATATAGTTTGTGTAGGTGGTTATCGGTCCGGCGTCAATCACGTGACAGCGAGAGCTTCAGCTATTCCTGTGAATCGATTATTGGCTTTACTCGAGCTGAGCTGTGAGGGGGCTCGATGCCTATATTAGACCGCTACCAATTCTAAATACATTTTAACGGTAAAAGGTGGGCGAAAATATTTATAAGGAACACATTGTATATACATAACATACATATACTCATGGCTATAAATCCCTGGAAGGGGTAGCCACAGCTCCGGAATAAGAAATTCCTCTGCCACTTTTGGATGTTGAGCAAGGAAAAGTTTTTTTTGATGGGTCTCCAAACGCATCGCCCAAAAACCACTTTATAAGCCTCAATACTCTTAGTCGCTTTTTGCGAAACATCTACGAGAAGAAATGGGGTTGGGCTATTCTAAACCGACACTACACAGCACAATTCAACTAATGTTGCTTGCTACGCAATTGCAACTGCGAGCAAAATTTAGTCTACTATGAACTCTAATACACGGAGCACTTGTCATCGTTGCCAAATTGCCTCAAGTGGTTTTCAGTCCGGCTATCTACGGTAGCCTCAATCACGTGACAGCGACAGCTTCAGCTATTCGTGTGAATCGATTATTGGCTTTACTCGAGCTAAGTATGTGAAGTGGCTCTTACGTGCTTCGATAACAATATTTGACCGTTACCGATTCTAAATACAAATTAGTGGTAAAAACTTAAGGAAAATATTTATAAGGAACACATTGTATACACATACATATACTCGCGGCTATAAATCCCTCGAGTGGGTAGCCAGAGTTTTAGAATGAAATATTCCTCTGTCACTTTTGGTAGCTTTGTAAAGAAACAATGATAAAATAAAAGCTGTTGATGTTGGGTCTCCAACCGCATCGCCCAAAAATCCCTTAAAAGCCCATATACCCTAAGTCGTCTCTTAAGTACACCCACGGGAACATATGGGGTAGCGCTATTCTAAGCCGACACTACACAGTTACACAAACATTTTATGTGATACAAAAAGTTTATTAAGCTGGATTATAAAACCTTGACCTCGATTCTGTCAGTGATGTCTGTTCAGTCAAGTCAAGGAATATTTATATATTTTTTTTTATTTTACCGCAAAAATAATGCTGCAGGTATATCACTGCTACCGCCTTAAAGGCTTTTGTAATCTCACCAATTTATTGTATTTTATTGCCAGTATCTATTACATCTTATCTTATGAATTAATTTGACAATAAGTTGTATTGTGTAGCTAAGACAAAAGTAAATATCATTAGGCTCTTAACTTAATTAAATTTGCAGTATCTAATAGCTTGAAACTTAATACCTTGTTTAATATACAAAATAAAGCTTAGATGGTCATTCTGCGAATTTCATGACACAATTAAAATGTTTATACTCTCGATACAAAGTTAATTAAAGTTAGCCGCTAAATGTTTTGCAGTTACAAATTACTTTTCAAACGGGGAGGTTTTGCAGGACTTGGTCAGATTAAGTATTGGTTACTATACGGCAGTTTGTCATGTATTATATTAGAATGTCACTACCCCTCTCTACCTACGGGTGTCGTAAGAGGCGACTAACGGCATGGGGTTTTTTAAGTGGTTTTTGGGCGATGCTGTGGAAGACCCATCACTAACGATAGTTTATTTTTATCATCTTGTCCTTGCCTTTTCTGACTCGTAGCTCTGGCTACCACTTTTTTGTATTTACGGTCGTGAGTATATGTATGTTTGTACGGTAGCCAACAGAACCTAGAAATTTGTTGTTAGTTTTACCATACATTGATTGAGCGATGGATTTGTTTGCAACCTAGATGATTAAAAAAAAGAGATAAGATAAGAAAAACATTTATTCATTGCTACACAGTTAACAATATAACTAAAAACATTAAAAACGAAACTAAATAAAAATTAAACAAAAAAAAAACAAAAATATAAATAATAACAAGATTTTAAAAACAAGAGTTAACATTAAAAGTTAATGTCACAAGCCATACCCTGCGCAGCAATAAATTGGCGGCTGACTCAGCATTATCGTTGTGAGTAAACGCTCACAACACTGATTTTCAGTCACCGCCAGGAAACGCACGGACTAATGAAAACTAAACTCAGTGCATAATAAAAAATATACCTATACACAAGATAATATGTATACACATAGGTAACATAATAATAAATTAAAAAATAATTGTAATAGAACAAATACTAATATCAAGTAGTGAACAACTACATAAAATCAAAACAAAATATTATAATAATTATGAATAACTGACGAAATATATGTATAAAAGAGGCAATAAATAGACTTAATAAAATACCGGGGCTAAAGAGTGTATGTAAAATACTTAAATAATTGTAACCTAGAAATAAATGTAATGATTGGTGTAATGTGTGTGATTTCTCACCCCTGTAAAACTGACAAAACCTAAAACCCTAAAAGGTACCTTTTTGGACAGTATAGGATTTGTTTCCGCGATAACCTCGTGATATTTATTTATTTATTTATTTATTAGGCATGCACACAGTACAACATCATATTATATTATAATTTACATAAGACGTATACGTTTTATTCAGATGCAGTACCAGAACAGCATGCACAACATTTCCTAATTATTTGAACTAATTTACAGTACTAAAAAAATGTAAATAATTCGAAATAAAGATTATATAAATTTTATTCAGTGGAGTTCGTGTTCGGATATATGTGTTACAAGGAAAACAATAATTAATTACTTGCCATTTAACAAGTATATTATATTCGATATAAAATAGAATGGAAATATCTTCATTGTTCATCAAGTTTACTTGAGGATTAACAAACTACAATAAAGTCTTATCACCAAAAGCAATCTCCTCCAGAAAACCTTTAAAACATATAGCATAACATAACATAAACGTTCACGCCGAATATCCCCGATGGGGTTGGCAGAGGTACTAATACTTCTGAACATCACGTGACTTTGTCACCTGGTGTTCAGAGTACCCACGTTTTGCATGGACAGTGTACTCACGTGATAGGGGGCAGGCCTATCGCCGTTTTGTACGAATACACTGTCACATGACTAAGTACAACTCAGCCATGTGGGTTTCCTCACGATGTTTTCCCTCACCGTTAACAACCATGATAAATTAACCACACATATGTCTTTAGAAAAGACAAATTGGTGTAGGCCCGACCCAGGATTTGAACCGAGTGTTCTACCACTGGGCTATCACGGTGCCCAACCAATATTTTTTTAAACTTAACTTCTTTTATATTTTTCATTTTACTGTTTCTGTTTCATGAGACGCCTCTGATCTGTTTTGGTGCTGCCTGATAATCAGTGCTGTGAATCGAAGGCTCCCAGAAAGTAAATAAATACATAAATACAAGGGGCATGCCAATAGAAGTTAGATACTCTTTTCTCATTTAATTGACACTGGCAAGCTATACACCATCTTATAGGCTGGTTTTTTATTGACACATATTTGAATATAGAACACACCTCAATTTATTTATTTTTTATTTGAATGAGCATCATTTTTCCGAGAATCTGGCGGGGATTCACTTGCATCAATGGAGCTCAGTCGACGTGATTCTCGCGCTATGATTTATTATGACTTTAAAAAAGGTTTAAAGCCTCAAGAATGTTTTGAACTTTTGGCTTCTACTTTTGGTGAGTCTGCTTGTTCCCGAGCAACAGTATTCAATTGGTTTTCTGAATTTAAAAGAGGACGGGGATGTCTCGAAGATGAAGCGAAGACCGGACGGCCGCCAACCGCGGTCACGAAGAAAGCGTTCCTGCAGTCGCAAACCTAGTCGCGCCCCCGCGCACAAGTCCAGAGTTGCGATGGCTGCAATTAAAGAAGCTGGCTTCGATTTGATGGAACATCCTCCGTATTCACCTGACCTTGCTCCCAGGGATTCTACCTGTTTCCACGATTGAAGGAACCGCTCAGGGGCCACAAATTTGAACATGATGACGAAGTAATCGCCGCCGTACGCGATTTTTTATGGAACCAGGAAGAAGTTTTGTTTTAGTAAGGAAATTATAGGTTTTCAAAAAAGATTTATCAAGTGTATAAACCTTAAAGGTGACTACATAGAAAAATAAAATAATATTCAATAAAATGTAATTGCTTTATTCTCTCATTCTCTCTTTTTATTGAACGCCCCTAGTAAATGTTGCTCCCAACAGGGATCGAACCCGCAACCTCCGGACCGAGAAGCTAGTCACCTATCCACTCGGCCACGGACGTCGGAAAATGCTGAGTGAGTACCAATTCGCTGTTGCATTGGCGCAATAAGTACAGTTATTTTGTATTATATACTGTTGCGTTGTGGCGTTGTATATATGAGTTTTTGTATTGTTATTTTGTTTATGTAGGATTTGTTTTTCTTGCGCCGACAATGGCGAATAAATGTTTTTTTCTTTCTTCTTTCTTTTCTTTCTTATTTTTTTAATAAGCTGGAAGCAGAAACTGTTCATAGTAGAAAAATATAAATAAAAAACCCAATAATATGATGATATGAATGTCTGTATGCCTATTTCATTTTTCTTTAATAACTTTCAGTCAGCATAAAGTAAGTAGACGTTAAATTCTGGACGAAAGCCTCTCCCGAAAAACCACCTTTATCGGTCTCATACTTTACCCTCATTTGTCACCTTCCCACGCCTTTCGAGAGGTCATTGGTCGACGTTGTGGGATTTCCGGTATATCAAAGTATTTTTTATTTGTAAGAATAAAGAGTGAGCTTTTTATTGCCATAATTTGTAAGAAGGTTTTCCTTTGAGGGTAAAATGTTATTAAGTTGCTACGGCTTCAAAACGTAGTTAGGTGAAATGGAAAAAAGATTTTCGTTGCAATAATATACAGAAAACCATAGACGCGTTTTCAGTAAGCCAATTTAGCCAAAAATATTCTTCAATTCAGCATATTCTATAGAATAGAATAGAATAACTCTTTATTGCACATCAAACACAAATTCACAAAAGTAATAATATGATCAAACAGTTTACAGTGAGGTACAATTGGCGGTCTTATCGCTAAAAGCGATCTCTTCCAGATAACCTTTGGAAGGTGATACTATGTGATGTAAAATCCTGGAAACAATAGAGAGGTGTCGTTTACATCCAACAATCATTTCATTCGTGCCGTTTCATTCTTCATACTTGGGACACCTCACATGTCACCTGTCACTTCGAGAAGCAGTGGATTTTTTACATACATATACTCACGGCTATATTTCCCTAGAAGGGGTGCCAGAGCTAAGGAATTATAAATTCCTCAGCCACTTTTGGAAGTTGAGTGGGGAAAAGATGGTAAGAATAAAGGTTTTTGGTGATGGGTCTCCAACCGCATCGCCCAAAAATTCACCCGTGGGGAGAAAGGGGTAGCGACATTCATTCATTTTTTAGTAAGCTTTTAAGGTTCCTTATTGTAGAGATTTTTTGTTGAATGTGTATTACTGATCTTTTATTTATACATAGATTTTAGTGGCCAAGTGGTAAGGTTCTGGATACGGAGGTTGCGGTTACGAATCGCGCTTTAAAATTTATGTGATAGGCATAAATTATTGTTACTGAGCTTTTGGATGTTACTTATATGTTTATTGTATATGCTGTGTAGTGTCAGTTTAGAATAGCACTACCCCATTTATTCCGGTGGGTGTACGTAAGAGGCGACTAACGGTATTGGGGCTATTAAGGGATTCTTGGGCGATGCCGTTGGAGACCTATTACCAACAACCTTTATTTTACCATCTTTTCCCCACTCAACTTTCCAAAAGTGAACGTGAAAGTGAAAGTGAGGAACTGCAAATTCATTAGCTCTGGCTACCCCTTCTAGGGATTTACAGTCGTGAGTATATGTATGTATGTATTATTTAGTATTGTCAATCCAGTAATATATGACTTCAATATAATGTCAGCATTTATTAATATATCTCGGCGACTTCAACCTTTTTGCTATTTCCGTGGCCAGAATGAAATCATATCATAAAAGGAGTTCTTTTTACGGTTGACATGAAATGGGCATGAATCGACTCAGCAAATATACATGTACAAGTAGATCTCGGAATCGGAAAACAAACTTAAAACCAATCTATAATTAAGAAGTTAGTTCAGTTTGCTACAACATTTTCGTTTTGTAAGAGAAGAATGTTTTGTCTCACCAGTACCAATCTTAATTACATAAATACATACGTATACTCACAGCCACGAATCCCTGGAAAGGGTAGCCGGAACTTCAGTAAAATATAGTCATAATAGTAAAAATAAAGGTTTTTAATGATGGGTCTCCAACCGCATCGCCCAAAAACGCCTTAAAAAGTCTCAATACGCCTCTTACCCACGGGAAGAAATGGGGTAGTGGTATTTTAGCGAACACTACACAAGTAGATCTACAAAGCCGAAAGCCAAACTTCTTTTTGCACGATTTTCTAATAAGCTTGTCTTTTTATTTTATTAGGATAGTTGTAGTGTCGGCTTAGAATAGCACTACCCCATTTCTTCCGGTGGGTGTACATAAGAGGCGACTAACGGTATTGGGGCTATTAAGAGATTTTTGGCGCGATGCCGTTGGAGACCTATCACCAACCACCTTTATTTTACCATCTTTTCCCCACTCAACTTTCCAAAAGTGGCCGAGGAACTTCTAATTCCTTAGCTCTGGCTTCCCCTTGTAGGGATTTACAGCCGTGAGTATATGTATGTATTTATGTTGTAATAACAATATCGAACTTAAATTGAGATTATAACATTTGCCATACCTATTCTGTTAAGTAGTTTCAGTTAGTATTCTTAAAGGTGTTGAAGGGGTCGGTAATGATTAATAAAAAAAAATCTTTCGTTAATATCAAGAGAATGTGAGGATTTTGTTTGAATGAGATGACACCATACGATACTAAGTAAGTGCGAAAGAGATGGCTGTTTTATACCAAGCGATATCTAGTTAAAATGTCGATCGTACTAGCTATACAGGGTGCGACTAGTAAGTGAAGTGATTCTGCTAGTTGTTTGAAACACATTATCCTCGCTTATCTCTGGTGGAATTTCTCCCTAAGCTAGATAATATTTTATTCATAAAAGTGGTATGTATGAAAAGATTGATGGATGTAAACCAAGAAAGTAAAGAGAGGATTGCCAGCATCGTACAAAATGACAATCGATAGTCTCTACCTAGCCCAATTAGAACTGTGGGAGTCATGTTAGAGTGCACACTACTGCGGACTCAAACGCACATAGCAGCGTCTCACTCATATTCCTACATCGCGGAGTGTAAATGTTTTTCGAGTTAAGCATAGATACAAATTATAAGTTGGTACACAGCAGGGTGTACTGGCCAGTATATCTTTGCTGTTCCCACAGAACTAATGGTGTGACTAAAATACATCAATGAATTATATTATACTTGACTATAGTATACCTATTATTATAATTATATTATGCCGTGTAGTGCCGGCTTAGAATGTCGCTACCCCTTTCTACCCACGGGTGTCATAAGAGACGACTAAGGGTATTGGGGCTTTCTATTGGATTTTTGGGCGATGCGGTTGGAGACCCATCACCAAAAACCTTTATTTTACGATCTTTTCCCCACTCAACTTCCAAAAGTGGCTAAGGAATTTATAATTCCTTAGCTCTGGCTACCCTTTCTAGGGAATTATAGCCGTGAGTATATGTATGTATGTATATTATATAATTATACATCTTTAAGATTAGATAGATTATCCGACTATAGTATCTATCTAATCTTAAAGATGTAATGCTGTATTTAAATCTTTTTGTTTATGAAAACCTCATGTGGGGATTATTACTAATAAAAAAAGAATAAAATAAAGGAAAGAAAAGTTTCGACACAGGCGGGAATCGAATCCGCGACAGTGGAAGCCATTGACACGGTAGCTCAATTGGCAGAGCGTCGGGGCGTATACCCGAGGTCGCGGGTTCGATTCCCGCCTGTGTCGAAATTATGTGATAGTTAGGCGCTTTCAACATTTGCATTCTATCTGAAAAGGTAGACAAGTGGCCTTCCGAATTAGTGAAAAAAATCGGAGGTAGGAAACGCAAACACTACTTAAACGTGTAAAAGAAATAAAAGGATAGAAGAATTTCGCGCTGGCAGCCATTGACACGGTAGTTCAATTCGCAGAGCGACGGGGGCGTATACCCGAGGTCGCGGGTTCGATTCCCGCCTGTGTCGAAATTTTTCTTTCCTATATTTTATTCTTTATTTATTAGTAATAATCCCCACATGAGGTTTTCATGAACAAAAAGATTTAAATTATGTGATAGTTAGGCGTTTTCAACATTTGCATTCTATCTGAAAAGGTAGACAAGTGGCCTTCCGAGTTAGTAAAAACATTTGGAGGTAGGAAACGCAAACACTACTTAAACGTGTAAAAGAAATAAAAGGATAAAAGAATTTGGCGCTGGCAGCCATTGACACGGTAGCTCAATTGGCAGAGCGTTGGGGCGTATACCCGAGGTCGCGGGTTCGATTCCCGCCTTGGTCGAAATTTTTCTTTCCTTTATTTTATTCTTTATTTGTTAGATGTAATGCTGATTCAAAATACTTATTTCCCAAATGTTCCTATAAAAATCTTTTGATCACGTACGGCGGATGACTAATGATTTTATATATTGTTTAAAACGAGACTGATAAGTTGAGACTTTATAGCTTTATATAAATAGTTTATATGGGAGATAAGTATCGTCATAGTTTTTGTTTTCAGAATGCACTGTTATGAGATGTCACTATTATAGTGTTGTATAATACAACTCCACAACGCATACGAAGAAAAATAAATTACTCAACGTGTTTACGTCCTCATAAAAATACAAAAACAAAATAATCACCAAGGTGACACAACAGCAGATAACATCTAGAGTTCGATGATAAGAGCCCGCCCGCCCTAAAGACCTAACCCCTGGCAGTCTTGGATACGCGGACGAAGCGAGCAAACGCATCGCGACGCGCCTATACGAACTTTTTGTGACGGATTTAAAAAGAAACCGAGTGGAACGTTTTTGTGTTTCGAATTTGGAATAAAGTTTATAGTGAGATGTGATTGGCTGGATTTGTTGTTTTTTTATTTTTGGTGAGTAGCTATTTTATTTTATTTGTATTTTTTTTATTTTGTGAGATATTATGTGATAATTATATTGTCAAAATGTAAACATTTTCAAAATTTTATATGTTTTAATAAACATAAATAATTGAGAAACTTTTTATTTAAATTTATAAATACTTGCAAAAACTAAAAAAAACACCGATAGAACATGCTAGTATATATGAGTAAATAAATATCTATAAAATAAAGATATAATAAATTAAATAAATACTACGCATTAAGTAAAACATTTAATCTACTGTATCAAACTGCGACTACTTGCTGCTATTATTTCCCACTTAGTTAGTAAAGCAAGTTTCTAAGTAGTTAAGCATTTAAAATTTGCAGAAATTCTTTATGCATATTCATTCCCTATTTTAATTTCCGTAGTAAGCTTATCACAGCGCCATTTTCTCCTATTAAGACATCGAACCCATTTCATATTTAAAAATGACATGTAAAAACCAACTTGTGTTATACACAATTTGCTGTAAATAACTCAAAGTCGCCGTATATCCCCGAAGGGGTTGGCAGAGGTACTAATACTTCCGTACATCACGTGACATAGACGCCTGGTGTTCAGAGTACAGACGTTTAGCTTGGACAGTGTAATACACTGTCAAATGACTAAGTACAATTTAGTTATATGGATTTCCTCACAATGTTTTCCCTCACCGTTAACAACCATCATAAATTAACCACATATATGTCTTTAGAAAAGACAAATTTGTGTAGGTCTGACCCGAGATTTGAACCCTTGCCGACGGCGCGATAAGCGGTGTTCTAACCACTGATCTATCACGGTTGCTAAAATCAGTAAATAACTCAGCACGTAATCAATTATAAAATTAGGTGGCTGCTTGTTTACGCTAATATGAACACACGAGTAGCGTTTATATCTTACACTGGGTTAATTAACCTATCAATATTGTTTCTCCTTTGTTAAGCATTGAATTAATTACGTTCTAAAGCTTTTGGAAAGACAATTTTAACAAACGTTTTGATATGAACATTTAGAAATGAATTTAATTTCTTATAATATGGATGGAAACATTGTTGCTAAGTAGGAATAAAAGATTTTGAGGGAATAGCTGATTTAACTATAGCTCTAGATTTTTCATACGGTAAAGGCACAAAACCGATTAATTAATTTTGTTTTTTTAATTATGGGATATATTAAACTAAATCATACAAAATCCGTACAAAAACGTTGATAAGCGTATTCTATTAAAATACAATTTAATCAGACACACACGCAACTGCGAACATACCAAATGAAAGGTAATTTGGGATTTGGGATATTACCTTAATTCCAAATTTGTATTTATAGAGCAACTAACACCCTTGTAATAATATTATATACAGGGGCATCCCTCGGCTATGCATCTTGGAGGGAAAGTACCTTAAATTTTGGATATGGAACATTTTACTAAAAGGAGACTTTATTTTAATTTTAAAAACATTTTATCCTCATTATTACATAAAAAAAAACTGTTTCAATATTTGTATATCTTTAAGGCAAGGTTTTAACTTTTAAAGCATAATTTAACATCAAAATTGATATTTAGTTATAAGAAGAGTATAATGTTCCATATTCAATATTTAAGGTACTTTCCCTCTATGTGGCATAGCCGAGGGACGCTCTGTATGCGGTGTACTATTATATTACTATTATTTACATAACATAAACATAACATAAACGTTCACGCCGAATATCCCCGAAGGGGTTGGCAGAGGTACTAATACTTCTGAACATCACGTGACTTTGTCACCTGGTGTTCAGAGTACCCACGTTTTGCATGGACAGTGTACTCACGTGATAGGGGGCAGGCCTATCGCCGTTTTGTACGAATACACTGTCACATGACTAAGTACAACTCAGCCATGTGGGTTTCCTCACGATGTTTTCCCTCACCGTTAACAACCATGATAAATTAACCACACATATGTCTTTAGAAAAGACAAATTGGTGTAGGCCCGACCCAGGATTTGAACACTAGTCTTTTGCACGATAACCGAGTGTTCTACCCACTGGGCTATCACGGTTGGTACTATTATTTCTAAGTACTATATTTATAAGTGATATTCAGCCAGCACCAAAAATTTTCTACTTTACTTAAGCATTTGACTGAGGTTATACTTGGAGCCCTTTGTTGTTCTTTGTTGTTTTATCTGTTAACAACCTTGTCTGAAAAATATACGTACTGTTTAATCAGAGCCAGATGCGGGCAGGCAGATGGTTTGACCCCTGCCTCTTGCATTTAACTGTAAGCTTTTTCCGCCAACTTTTGTATTTACATAGATATACTCACGGCCCTAAATCCCAAAAGGGGTAGCCAGAGCTTTAGAGCTAAGAATTTCTCAGCTACTATTGGAAGTTGATAGAGGACAATATGGTAGAAATTAAGAATCATTGGGTCTCCAACCGCATCACCAAAAAACCACTTAAAAAAGCCCCATACAATTAATTGCCTCTTACAACCGCCCATGGGCAGTAAGGGGTAGTGACATTCTAAGCCGCAGTAAAGCCGGGCACTATGGTACCCTTGTGTTTGATTCAGCAAAAGTGAAAAAGGTTTCAAACAAAAGATCAACTTTGAATTGACTCTACCGTCGTGTTGCATTAAAAGTGTTAACAAGAAAAAACAGGACGAGCAACTTGCTAACACACTTTTGCAAATAAAATCGTTAAAATGTTAACGCATCGTAGTTTTTAGATGAATCTTTATATTACAACGCTAAACAGTTTGATTACTTTGAATACCCATGGTAGAAATCTCAAACAAGCGAGATAAACAAAATAGCGAGAGCATCAATATTTAACATTCCTCAACCACTTTTGAAATTCCAGGGAAAATACCACATTACCTTGAATACATACATACATACATATACTCACGGCTATAAATCCCTAGAAGGGGTAGCCAGCGCCAAGGAATTAAAAATTACTCAGCCACTTTTGGAAGTTGCGTGGGGGTAAGATGGTGAAATAAAGGTTGTTGGTGATGGGTCTCCAACCGCATCGCTCAAAAATCCCCCAATACCGTTAGTCGCCTCTTTCGTACACCCACCGGAAGAAATGGGGTAGTGCCATTCTAAGCCGACACTACACAGCATACCTACCACTATTAGCATTACCTAGAAATAACTAAATAACTCAATACTTTAATTCACCTCTTACGATACCAACAAATAAATAAAGGAAAGAAAAATTTCGACACCGGCGGGCATCGAACCCGCGACCTCCGGGTATACGCCCCGCTAATTAAGCTTCAGTGTATAGTGGCTACCAGTGCAAAATTGTTCTTTCCTCTGTTTCTTTTACACTTTTAAAGTAGTGTTAGCATGAGGTTTTCATGAACAAAAACATTCTAATCACATGACAGAAAACTTGTTTTTACTTGATCTTTTATTTTCTTGTGCTTGCTAATATCATGCATTTTCGGATTCTGTGAGTGTTAGAAAGCCTATTTAATGAGTATTATTTCACAAACATAAATTTCAATCATAAATCGTGTGAAGAATAAAAGAGCATGTATGAAAAGATTGATGAAAGTAGACGAAACTCGCGAGGTTTGTCAGGATCATACAAAGTGTTGATCGATAGTCTCTGCCTACCTACGAGTATATGTGTGTATATATAAATTAATATGTATATATGTTTAATATATATGTTTCACAAAGACTCAAACGTTCGCGCCAAATATCCCCGAAGGGGTTGGCAGAGGTACTTATACTTCTGAACATCATGTGACATTGTCACCTGGTGTTCGGAGTACCCACGGTTTTGCTTGGACAGTGTATTCCCGTTTTGTAGGAATTATGACTAAGTAATGAACACCATCCTCACGATGTTTTCCCTCACCGTTAACAACTATGATAAATTAAGCATATATAAGTCTTTAGAAAAGACAAATTGGTGAAGGCTCGAGTCGGGTTTATTACACGAGTCGTCTGCACAATAACCGGTGTTCTACCCACTGAGCTATCACGTCGTCGTATTTTGTTTATTATATTGAAATCTGAAACAGCAAATTTAAAATTGGTTCTATATTTCAGTCTACCCTAATCCATATCCATCCATACTTTAAGTTCATTAGAAGTGGAGCAGCAACGGTGCTTGTTAAAATAACGGAGGAAAAATAGGAATATAAATCAGGAGTATTCATAGTTGCGTGGGTTAGCTAGTTTAAAACGTTCAAAAGAGAAAAAAAACCGGATAGTTTTAATGATATTACTTGGTAAAAATCCTTTATACGCTACGAAAGCTTTTTTTTATCAACACAGTCGCTTTCCTTATGATTATCAATATTTTCATAAAAGACCTTTCATCTTATATTTAGCTACCTGGAGTACCATCTTTTAATTATGAAAGGTTTTGCTTACTCTCTCCGTCGGAACATATTTGAAACTTCTTCTTTTAACTATTACCTTTAAGCAAAGTAAAGCCATTATAAAAAAATGCTTAAACTTCAAAGTTTACGCCATATATCCCGAAGGAGTGGCAGAAGTATGATTTCCTATAGATGTAATAATCACATGTATTTTCATATAAAATGTTATGTTTTATTAATGTTTATTCCTACTTAAAAACATAACACAGATGAAAATTACAAGCGGACAAGAACGCAAATTATCATAAATTAGACTAAAAGTTTTAGAAAACACTATCGAATAAAAAGTATTTTGCAAATATATTTTATAGCTTTTGGTTTTTAGCCGTGTAGTGCCAGCTTAGAATGTCGCTACCCCTTTCTACCCACGGGTGTCGTAAGAGGCGACTAAGGGTATTGGGGCTTTTTATTGGATTTTTGGATGATGCGGTTGGAGACCCATCACCAAAAACCTTTATCTCTACCATCTTTTCCACACTCAACTTCCAAAAGTGGCTGAGGAATTTATAATTCCTTAGCTCTGGCTACCCCTTCTAGGGAAATATAGCCGTGAGAATATGTATGTATGTATGTATGTATGATGTTGGTTAAGATGTTGTGTAGGCTTGGAATAGAACTACCCTATTTATTGCCGTGGGTGTTCCTAAGAGGCGGCCAGGGGTATTGGAGCTTTGGTGAAACCTTTGTTTTACAATCTTATACCCACACGATATGAAGTGCATACACACATACATATACTCACGCCATTAGTTTCCATTGGGGTAGGCAGAGACTATTGATCGCCACTTGGTACGATCCTGACAAACCTCTCTAGCTTCGTTTACATCCATCAATCTGTTCATACATGCTCTTTTATTCTTCATACTTCGGACGCCAGCATTTTTGAGCACACTCTCAATTTGGTCCAAGTGTGTTCTCCCAGGTCGTGGTTGAGGAATTTCATATTCCAAAGTTCGGACTACCCCTTGAGGGATTAATAGCCGTATGTATGAATGTATGCTTTGATTTTATATTTGTTCTTGTTCTTAACTTTCTTGTATACTACCATTATAATTGTAGTAATTATGTGTGGCTTCCAATTGGCAGTGAGAAAATATACGATTGTAATAAAAACTTATTGTTAAGTTTTTACGTTTTTTTAAGAATTAACGAATATTAAAACAAAAATAACTCTTTAAATTATAACATTGGTCAAATATTCTGTTAAATCCGTCAGTTTTTTCATGAACTGAAAAAATAGATTTTTTACACTTAATGTTGATTTAGAACAGTTTTATTTTTTATTTATTTATTTTATTCTTGGCGATTCGGTTGGAAACCCATCACCAACGATACCTTATTTCTACCATATTTGCCTCTATCAACTTCCAAATGCGGATGAGGATTTCCTAGCTCTGAAGCTCTGGATATCTCTTTTTGGGATTTATGTATGATTATGTATGTATGTACAAAATAAGTAAAAGAATAAAATAAAAATATCTAAATATTACTTTTTGCATTGTGTTGTGTTGTATTTTAATCGTCAATAGGAATGGCAAAGGATAATAACTTGAGTGAATACCGCCAATACCGCCCGAGGTCCAGTTGCTATGATCAAACAGTCTGAGAGGCAATTAACGAGATAACTTCTCCCTTTCGCTTCTTTACTGTGATTTCACTGAGATTTTACACACTTAATGTTGAATTGATTTTCAACTGTCAATATTGAGGCTCACTCTTGTCGTCTTGTAGTTTATTAAGGCTTTACGAAAACCACACTTGGTGCTCTGGAAATGTAATTAATTTACGTGTTTTATTCGGGAGAACATACAGTTAAATATTTTATTATCTAAAAATAATTATCATTGTATTACATCTTCTGAACAGTGATAGGGAGCAGTGCAAAGATGTCAATTTAAGAATTTAAATTAATGTGAATAGAATCCAAATAAAATTTTTAGATAACTGGATTTCAGATGAAAAGTCATTTATCTGGTGATTTACCGACCAAGATAGGTTTTTACATCTTTCGTCTACACAATTAGGCGTTTTCAAGGTAATATTACTTAATAAATTTTAACTGATATTTGTGCAGAAGACTATAACTGTCAATTCATGGTTGATTTTTGTGTTTTTTAAAAATATACGCTGTAGGTAACGCTCATTTTGAAAGTGCACCATTCGAGTGTGCTATGCATTTAATCTGGAGTTTACTTAAGCTAAGCTAATCATGCTAATAACATTATCGTCTCACCTCACAGTTTCACGTCCACACCTTTACTTTTAGTCACCTGGTTTTCAGAATACTATTTTATTGAATGTTGATACAAAAACTTATGTACTCAACGTCAATTTCACGTCAACAACAATATCACGGCTTAGAATAGTTCTATCCCATTTCTTCCGGTGGGTGTACGTAAAAAGCGACTAATGGTATTGGGGTTTTATGGGATTTTTGGGCAAAGCGGTTGGAGACCCATCACCAACAACCTTTAAAAAATTCACCATCACTTTCCCACGCAACTTCCAAAAGTGGCTGAGGAATTTCTAATTCCCTAACTACCACTACGCTACCCCTTCAAGGGATTTATAGCAATAAGTATATGTATGTGTTTATGTATAAAAACGTCAATCAACGTTAAATAAATTATAATTTACCTTCGCTTCAATAATTGTTTTGTAAAGAGAAAAAGACGAATAAGAAACTCTTTACCACAGTCTCTGATATTTTTTAAAAATAAATCTATTTGATTCCATCGTACAAAGGGAATATTAATGATATTCTCGACTGATAAGTTAACAAAACTGAAATTCTAACCGAGCATTGAGTACAATTAACTCTTTTGCAAATTATTAGAACCAACAATGTGTAGTAAGTTAAAATTTGCTATTGGAAAAGTTAATATAAAATTTAATTTTCTCTGAATATTCTGTGGAATCTATTTTAGTTGTAGTAATAATGGTTGGCATCAAATGAAGTAATTATTATCAAATTATCTTAATTCCATCACCAACGATAATTTATTTCTACCATCTTGTCCCCTTTCAATTTCCAAATGTGGCTGAGGAGTATCTAGCACTAAAGCTCTGGCTACCCGTTTTTGGGATTTATGGCCGTGAGTATATGTATGTATGTATGTGAGATTCCACTACATATGTACAAACATACACATACTCACGCCATTAGTTCCCAATGGGGTAGGCAGAGACTATTGATCGCCACTTCGTACGATCCTGACAAACCTCTCTAGCTTCGTTTACATCCATCAATCTTTTCATACATGCTCTTTTATTTTTCATACTTCGGACGCCAGCCTTTTTGAGCACACTCTCAATTTGGTCCAAGTGTGTTCTCCGTGGTCGTCCTTTACTAACATTACCATCCACACTAGCTCTATAGATCCCTTTTACAAATTTTCTATCATCCACCCTCTCTATGTGCCTAAACCATCTCAACATTCCTTTTTCTATCTTTCTTACAATATCATTTGAACCACTACATATATGTAATGTGTTTTTACAAAACCAATAGTATGAATTCATTTAACCCGCCTCTCACAGAATCATAATGACTCAGCTAAATGCAGCGATCCCATTGGTTCTTCAGATGTACAATATTTCCGCATATCTCTGGTGGCATCTCCGCCTTAAGTATTATAAAGTTTCTTTAAATAATTACAAGCTACCACATATAGTGCTCCTCGTAACACGAATGTAATGAAATAACAAATGTAATGTAATGCTCTACCTTTTGTCTATAAATAAATTTATGTTTTTATTGTCTGCTTTAAAAAGCGATCTATTATTTAGTGAATGGTGGTACGTTACCAAAACTATGACTACACTGATGTGTGTAAATCGGCCTTGATCCAATCAGAAGCTAAAATGCAACGCAAACGAGTTAATGCCACATTAATAGTAATGAGTTAATACTTCTGACTCGTATCCATATATTTATTTAATCGGGAATAAAATCCCTTAATAGTTAGCGAAGCAAGAGCTTTGATATCGACAATTTCGTAATACAAACTTCAAACAGGACGGCATCCCAAGATCTGAGTTTTCTTATCATGGTTGGCCCAAGCTCATACTTTTGGGATATCTAATTATCAGCAAAAAGTTGCATTCTTACAAACGGCGATAGGCCTGCCCCCTATCACGTGAAAGCACTGTTCAAGCAAAACGAGGGTATTCTGCACAGCAGGTGACAATGTCACGTGATGTTCAGAAGTACACACATCAAAAGTGTCTAGGCATCAACATATATTTTTGCAATAACTTTTTTTGATTGATATTTATAATTTTTTTCTTTAAGGATTCATCAAATAAAGTGTTTTCGTTAGTCTACAGTAACGATAAACCAAGTCACCTTTGCATTAATAAAAAAAATTGCCATTTTCCTAATAAAGGGATTTTTGACATTTGAACCACTAACATTAAAGTTCGAAAAAAAGACTGAAAATTTTTATTGGGTCACTTAAACAATTAATAATCCGTGTTTCTACCGCCAACACTAACAATACAAGAACATCGGTTTGGTATACTCAAAATGAGTTCATCCAAATCACGCTGTGGAATGGCCGCCCATGTCAGTTGCAATAACAAAAAAAGATCTTCTTGCGACTGGATACCCTCCATATTCGGCAGAGCTCTTCTCTGTAGCATATCCCACGCATGCTCAATCGGATGCAAGTCTGGCGACTAAGCAGGCCAGGACAGGACATTGATGTTAGCTGCGGCGAGAGTCTGTTTTACAACTCTTGCGGTGTGCGGTCGTGCATTATCATGCATTAACTGAAATAAGGGACCGATTTGCACTTGTAGCGGAACGATGACGTCTTATACAATCGTCTTAGCATAAATTTGAGCGTTGAGGTTGCCTCTGATCCAAATCAATTCAGTTCTCACGCCGATCCAAATACCCGCCCATACCATGATGGTTCCACCACTATAAGGATGGACTTCCTGGCAGGATTTTAATAGCTGTTGGATTTCAGGGGTGTTACAGTATGGTATTCGTCTTGTATCCGGTCTTATTCCAAAACGAGACTCATCAGAAAAGCACACATACCATCTTTTCCCCATTCATCTTTCCAAAAGTGGCTAAGGAATTTCTAATTCCTTAGCTCTGGCTACCCCTTCTAGGGAATTATAGCCGTGAGTATATGTATGTATGTATGTATGTTTTAATTTAAGTAGTGTTAATCAGTAGTAGGAAAATAGTAGCACTAATAATCTTTTCAATGCGTTGTATGTTTTTTATAGAGAAAATATTGATAGCTGATTTTCATTTTTTACTCGAATTTGATTGACAGTTCCTGTTTCAAATTATAAAATGCACCAAAAACGCCATATCTCAATCTCAAGAAATCCGCATAAAAAATGCTTGATCCCTAGACACTTTTGATGTGTGTATTAGTACTACTGCCAACCCCTTCGGGAATATACGGCGTAAATACTACATAATACATAATCACGGTTGTAAATCCCAAATAAATAAGCCAGAGCTTACGAATTCTATATCCCTGAGACATATTTGGAAGTTAAGAGGAGAATGATGATTTGGATATTTGGGCGTTGCGGTTGGAGACCCATCACCAAACACCTTTATTTTTACCATCTTTTCCCCACTCAACATCCAAAAGTGGCTGAGAAATTTGTAATTCCTTAGCTCTGGCTACACCTTCTAGGGAAATATAGCCGTGAGTATATGTATGTATGTATGTAAGAGGAGACAATTTTGTTAAATAATGCATTAAGGTGCCATCAAGCCACGTTCCCCAAAAGTCATTTAAACAGGCCCTAAACCCTAAGTTGCCATATATCCTCGATGTTATCTCTCATATCGTTTTCTTTGGGAAATTCACCATGGTTTTAGTGGTTCAAGCGTCTCTTAGTAGCTCATGGTTATTAAAAATAAACAAACAGACATATCACGGCCATAAATCCCAGAATATTCAGAACTAGAAAATTAGCCATACTTAGAAGTTGATAGGCGAGAAGATGGTAGAAATAAAGTATCGTTGGTGATGGGTCTTCAAGTGCATCGCCGAAAAACCACTTAATACCGTTAGTCGCCTCTTATGACACCCGTGTGTAAAAAGGGGTAGTGAAATTCTAAGCCGGCACTATACGGCTATATGAAAAATATATTTCGTAGATTTCTAGATAGCTAAAAATATATGAACTCTTGTGAATTGTCACTTATTAGATCATGGATAGGCGGGCTGACGAGATTGTGATTGGTCTTAAATTGGTTTTATTTATATTGTTCTCCTTCAGTCTTGTAATAAGCGAATAGAAAAGCTATTTTTCACGTTTTATAAATCGATTTAAGTCATCATTTTATTATCTTAACCCACTTGTTACGGAAACAAAAAAAGTTAAGTTTATAAGTTGATTTTTGGTTTGGGGGCAGTTTAATGGCCTACGATTAAGAAAAAAATACTAAAAAAAAAACAGAATTGGAAAATGGTGTTGTTTTAAAACTACGGTAGTAATATGTACTACTGTTGCAAGGGTTCATGGTGAGTTGATTGAAACAAAATATATTTCAAAATAAGTACTTCTTTTATTGAATAATGTATATGTATGTAGGTACGCTTTTAACATTGCTTATGATAGGCTGCAAAACAATCTCTGGGGTGCAACGTGACGTTAAATTTGACGCAAAAAAATATGGCATATTTGTGACAATATCCACAACGCAGTTGTTTAGGGCGATATGTTACGATATGTCCTATGTTATCATATCGTGAAGATTCATGTAAACTACCGGAAGCCCGACCTGGCATACGATGATCTGTTTTTCTGTATGTCTCCAGTAAACCACATGACACACTTCTTCTGAACTTTAGATGATCGTATTCACCACCGTCGTTTTTATACAGCTGCCAGGCATTGTGCAGTGCCATATCGATACAGTGCGAAAATAAACAGCAATACCATTTCTTGCCCCTAATTGAAGTCCTATAGAGCCCAATATTTTGATCAGACCTGTCTACGCCCCCCATATTTTAATTATAGGACTTTATTAGGGCCGACTGATCCACATGGATGAATTTCTTTTCTTTTTGAGAGAAACGTTTGACTTTTGAAATCTGGCTTGATGTCTCTTGCGATCCAGGAATACGACTTATTTTTTTGTTCTCGCATGATGCCACCACTCTTACCTTGCGTAGGTATTGGTAAGGTATCTTGAGCGTCCGTAGAAGAGGCGGTGGGCGCATCATCCACACGTTGACGCTTTACCAACTGCGATATCGGAATGTCGTCTTCGTCATCACTATTGGAATCATCGCCGCCGTTATCAAGTTGTATTGCACAGGGTGCTCGAAGCTGGGAGCCTTGTAGATTTTGAATGTTAACATATTCTTCGTCTCCGGAATCTTCATCGGTCACATTACCTGGATTATTAATTATCTGGAGGAAGTATTACGATGGAATCTGGCAAAGGACCGTCATCGTCCTTCTCCAATTCTTCAACGATTTCATGAAGCCTCAAAGAGTGGAAACGGGATCTGTAATAATAAGAAATACCTACTTCAAAAACACAGATAAAACAATAAAAGCGTAGGTAACACAAAAGATTTCAAGTAGGAAGAATGTATTTCTGTGCACCGTCCTCATCCTCACTGCATAAGTAGGTAAGGTAGTTCATTTTACGATCGTCGTTTATAAACAACACCTACTTTTCTCGACAAAAAATTGTTAATTGGTTAATTGTAAGGCATATTATTTTCCTGCATATATAAAACTGGTAACATTTCGAAAATTCGAATATCTCAAATCCGAAATTCACTATTCAGAAAACTGTTCACATAATTTACGTATCACAGATGCTTTATTTTCCACAACTTCATTAGTACATAAATACATTTTCTAGAAGTATCACTTCCCAGAAAAACTAAAACTAGATTATTAAAATGAATTTTTTGCTTTTACTAACTACATCTTTTACTATAATCTCATTATTCCAAAGGTTTAAAAGACCGAAGTAACTTTATCTATAGTCTTACATATCGTAAATCTCTTTAACCAGATATTTTTTATGTTAGAAAAATTGTATAAATAGAGCGCGGATGCATGCCTGTTTGTATGTATACTTGCTTACTTGTTTGCATGCTTGGTTGCATGTAGGGGGGGTGTTGGGGGGGCGAAAGCCCCCTGCAGACAAAGAAAAGTTAGGTTACATTCAGTTAGGTTAGGTTAGATTATGTATAAAACGAGCGAGCGTAGCGCAGCGGAGCGAGCACCTAAATGTCTGATGCATGGTATACTACTAAGCGGGGTATACTATTACTTAAAATATGCCTGCAAAATTATTCATAGCAGTAGGTATCATTCAATAGATCTGTATTTCAAATATATGGAAAATGATTTTTTGGTATAGTGATTATTCGGAAAAGCAATATTGCGGAATTAAGGTATATCTGGTTTTCGATTCTTCGGAAATCCGTTCTAGTGGTTAATCAAAATGATAGTAAACAAAAACAAAAACCAAACGATAATCTGGAATGTAAGAATTTGGTATATGAAATTTCGATGAAACAATATTATGGCAATTAAAAAAAAGGCGATTAGTTTTCGGTAAAATAATATTCGGGTTTAAAAGTTTCGGATATGCAGTATGTAACCTATATAAAACTACGTTATAACAACAAGTTAAATGTAACTTCAGGCCAATATTATATTCAAATGATATTGTACTTACCCTTGAAAAGACATGATTATTTTTCGTATTTTATAGATATTTTTACAAAAAATACGTAATATCTTGACGTAAACTGTATTTTTTCTCGGTTAGATGCTGCACTGATGAAAGCAATCACATTATAAAATTTCATTAAAACTACCCACATTTCGATGTAGATTTTATTATTCATGCTGTTGTTTTAAAACGACGGTAGTAACAAGAGGGTTAATAGAAGCTAATAACAAACTCTGAGTTATTTGAACTTCTTTAATCCATTTAACCTCGAAACGGGACTACGAAATATATTCAAGAGTCAAGGAGCTCATTTACCACACACAATAAAGAAGTTAACTTAACTTAAGTAACTAACATATACTCACGGCTATAAATCCCTAAAAAGGGTAGCCAGAGCTGTATAAGATATTCGGAATAAGATATTCCTCTGCCTCTTTTGAAAGTTTAGGGGGGAAAAGATGGTAAAATAAAAGTTGTTGCTGAAGGGTCTGCAATCGCATCGCCCAAAAATCACATGAAAATCACCTACTGGTAGAAATGTGGTAGTGCTATTGTAAGCCGTCTGTTGATAAGTAGTGTATGCTTTTCTAAACAACAAAATATACAAACTATCTAAGAGTATAAAGATCAACTATAGTTGTATCTTTATTTGAAAACTGTAATATCATGAATAACATTACTGACTGCGTGGGTTGCTTGTTGACAGGAAAGTTTATTGAAAATTGCTATCGGGAGCAAGATGTTTGTAATGAGATGAAGTTTTGGCCTTGGAACTAACTATACGGAGAAACGATAAGTAAATGATACAAAATAATTCTAATTACGTACCTGTTTAGAGTCACAGCTTTAATCCCAAAAAGGGCTACACGGAGAAAACTCGACACTTCATCAGTTACTAATAAATAAAGAATAAATAAAGGAAAGAAAAATTTCGACACAGGCGGGAATCGGACCCGCGACCTCGGGTATATGCCCCGACGCTCTGCCAATTGAGCCACCGTGTCAATGGCTGCCAGCGGGAAATTATTCTATCCTTTATTTCTTTTACACGTTTAAGTAGTGTTTGCGTTTCCTACCTCCGAATTTTTACTAATTCGGAAGGCCACTTGTCTACCTTTTCAGATAGAATGCAAATGTTGAAAACGCCTAACTATCACATAATTTAAATCTTTTTATTCATGAAAACCTCATGTGGGGATTATTACTAATAAATAAAGAATAAATAATGGAAAGAAAAATTTCGACACAGGCGGTTCATCAGTTATTTTGGGAAATTAATCAGGAATAGTTCCAATAACTAAAAATACGCTTTTGAAGTTCTTGTAACTAAAAAGTGAAAATCAATTCCGAATATAAGCTGAAATTGCAACATCAAAGCGTTCTGTACCATATTTTCGCCTATCGAGCAACCCACGCTATTTCACTATAATACTACAATTTCAGCTTACATATACTCATATATATACTCATGGCTATAAATCCCTAGAAGGGGTAGCCAGAGCTAAGGAATTAGAAATTCCTCAGCCACTTTTGGAAGTTGCGTGAGGAAAAGATGGTGAAATAATGGTTGTTGGTGATGGGTCTCCAACCGCATCGCCCAAAAATCCCTTAAAAGCCCCAATACCGTTAGTCGCCTCTTACGTACACCCACCGGAAGAAATGGGGTAGTGCTCTTCTAAGCCGGCACTCCACAGCAAAAAAAAGCGTGATATTCATTTTTCTAAAACTTTATTTTTACCTTTCTCTTTTTAGTACTTAACCAACTGAAATTATTTAATCCTGGCGAACCTAATCAGGGTAATGAGATAAACCTATGAAATTATTGTATTGTTCCCGCTTCTTGTCACATACATACATACAGGTGAAGCTAATATAAGCGTGTTAAAAAGATGCTAGCTGCTTCGTCCGGTTCGATTAGGACCTTATGTTTGGGCGATAGGGTTGCTTTTTGCTTGTTAGGATTCCTCTGGATTAAAACGACGTGCGTACTGTATAAATATGTATTTGCTACTACTTTTTAAATACAATACAACTCTAAAATAGTGGACTGTATAGCTATTGATAGATTTATTCTTACTTGATTCGCGGGCGGCCTATTCTAATTAGACACTAATTAAAGGTTAGTCTGCTGTGTAGTGTCGGCTTAGAATAGCACTACCCCATTTCTTCCGGTGGGTGTACGTAAGAGGCGACTAACGGTATAGGGGCTTTTAAGGGATTTTTTGAGCGATACGGTTGGAGACCTATCACCAACAACCTTTATTTTACCATCTTTTCCCCACTCAAATTTCCAAAAGTGGCTAAGGAATTTCTAATTCCCTAGCTCTGGCTCCCCCTTCTAGGGATTGAAAGCCGTGAGTATATGTATGTATGTATGTATGTATGTTAAAGGTTAGTTGGTGATGGTTTTTCAGACGCATCATTCGGCATAACTTTTTTTGGCATCTTTTACTTGCAACATATTTTACCCACGGAAAGAAATAGATTAGAGCTATTAAGAACCATACTTGGACATCAATATTTATTCGTTGTTAGTATTTTGATTATATTTTTAAAACAATCATAAAGTTGTTCTGAGTTTGAAGTATTGGTGTGTCTGGCGATGCTATTGTAGCTCCTCAAAATATAAACACAAGACGGTTGCCAATTCATTTAGGAGTGGGTCATTTCAGTATCTTTATTTTTTATTTATCTTGTCCATGTGTTCTCTTGCTACCGTTGTGGTTCAAACATGTCGTGTAATATGCAATTTAAATATCATTATGAAAATTCATTTTAACAAAGTCAAAATATTAGATTTCCTTTGTCCTATCTTGACGCAAATGATGTTTGGAAACAAATATTTAAGTAGAAGACCAAGATGATTTTAAACTCGATAACATTCAGGAAAAATCTGTTGCAAACCTGTTGAGTTACAAACTGTACATGTAACTGTACATACATTTTGGTTTTCTTGTTAGTAAATATAATAATAAGAATATTTTTTTTCTTTTTTCAAAAAATATAATTTTTTTACAATAAAGTAAAATTAGAGAGCAGTATTTCACAATAGCTCTTAATTAATAAACATAACATAACATAAACGTTCACGCCGCATATCCCCGAAGGGATTGGCAGAGGTACTAATACTTCTGAACCCACGTTTTGCATGGACAGTGTACTCACGTGATAGGGGGCAGGCCTATCGCCGTTTTGTACGAATACACTGTCACATGACTAAGTACAACTCAGCCATGTGGGTTTCCTCACGATGTTTTCCCTCACCGTTAATAACCATGATAAATTAACCACACATATGTCTTTAGAAAAGACAAATTGGTTTAGGCCCGACCCAGGATTTGAACACTAGTCGTTTGCACGATAACCGAGTGTTCTACCCACTGGGCTATCACGGTTGCTTAATTAATAGTCAACTGAAACCTTATAAAGGGGAACCTGAGCTATATGTATCGGTAAATCCTTAAGGGACGACTACAAAATTTATTTCTATTGTCGCGGTATTAAATCCTAAAAAGGTAGCAAAAGTTTAAGCACTAGAAATTTCTTGGCAATATATTGTAAAATAAAGAATTGTGGGTGGTAGGACACGACTCACGATCCTTATACCATAATATTTTAATACCCTAAGTCGTCTTACACGATACATATAGCAAGAAACGGGTAAAATGTTTTCTTAATCCACACTACACAGCTTAGCCAAAAAAGTAAATAAACAAATGATTTTCGCAGAATAAGTGAACTATTTTAGTCGGTACTCGAAGGCGTTACGCAAGAAGGTTGAGACCTTTCTACAACTTTCTTTGAAATACAGATTCTAACCCTATTTTTATTGCGGTTGCCCGAACTTTCATATAACGTTTTTAATCATGTGGAACGTTACACAATAATGATAAGCGATAAAATAAGACAGACAATATATTATAAGTGATGACGTGATAGCTCAATGGGTAGAACACCGGTTAACGTGTAAGCGACTAGTGTTCAAATCCCGGGTCGGGCCTACACCAATTTGTCTTTTCTAAAGACATATGTGTGGTTAATTTATCATGATTGTTAACGGTGAGGGAAAACATCGTGAGGAAACCCACATGGCTGAGTTGTACTTAGTCACGTGACAGTGTATTCGTACAAAACGGCGATAGGCCTGCCCTGCCCCCTATCACGTGAGTACACTGTCCATGCAAAACGTGGGTAATCTGAACACCAGGTGACTAAGTCACGTGCTGTTCAGAAGTATTAGTACCTCTGCCAACCCCTTCGGGGATATTCGGCGTGAACGTTTATGTTATGTTACAATATATTAATTCAATATAATGTCGTGTAGTGCCAGCTCTAGAATGTCCCTACCTTTATCCTCGCAATGTGTCATAAGAGGTGAGATATGGGAGCTTTTTTAAGTGGATTTTGGGCGATGCGGTTGGAGACCCACCACCAACTATACTTTATTTCTACCATCTTGTCCCCTATCAACTTCCAAATGTGGTTGAGGAGTTTTTATCTCTGACGTTCTGGCTACCCCTTCGATGGGATTTATGACCGTGAATATATATATGTAATATAATAATAATAAAAAAATAATAAAAATTTTATTCAGTTTTCAAAAGTACATAATATTCGTCTTAACCTAGTTAGTTATTTAAAGTACAAAATATAACATTTTCCTGTTCCTGAGCTAGGTAATTTACCTGTATTTCAGGCAACAATAAACAAAAAAGGCTTAAACTATCAGTTTTCATATATATTCAATGTTTCAAGCCAGTCCTATCTCTAATTAAAGACGCGTCAACGTTCAAATTGAAGATTAGAGAAAAAGTATTTTAATGACAGTTTTTAATATAATGATATGATATGACTTACTCCGTGGTCTAGCGGTTAAGCGCTTGGTTTCAAGTACGGAGGTCTCGGGTTCGATTCCCGTGGGGTGGTAACCTTGAAAATTTAATTTGTAAGATTTAACCCAGTTTGGAAGGCTTTGCAGGCTTGAATCACCTGATTATCCGAAAATTAAGATGATTCCGTGCTTCGGAGGGCACGTTCAACCGTCGGCCCCGGCTACTATTACGGTAGTAGTCGTTAGTCTGCGAACCCGCAATTGGCCAGCGTGGTAGACTATGGCCAAATCGCCCTATATAGGGTAGGCTCGAGCCCCTTGGTGGGGACATATATGGGCTGTGAGAAATATAATGATAAGCTGCGTGGTTTCGACTTAAATAGGTCTATGCTTAGAATAAAACCGTTGAATACAAATTATTTTAAATTTACTTTAAAAGCCCAAAAGCCTTTGACTTTAGCTTGGTTGATTTATCAAGCTTGGTGACTAACTAAGAAAATCATTTTAAGAGAACCCTGGCTGAGTAATATTTAACAAATGTAATGTGACAGTGTATTCATATCAGGGCACATACTGCCTATACCAAAAGTAGATAATCTATACACAAGCTGATCAAATTGTCACCTGACATGTGTAAATATGAGCATCTCTGCAATCCTTTCGGGTATATAGGTTGTAAAAGATGAAAGAGTTTCTTTTTTTTTTAGATCTATCTTTAGCCGCTTCTTAATTCATTTAGCAACCGTGATAGCTCGGTGGGTAGAACATCGCTTATCTTTCAGACAATGAGGGTTGAAATTCCGGATTGGACAATATTGGAGGTGGTTAAACAGTATAGTACTATTGCCTACCCTTTCGATGATATTAGGCGTGAACGTTGGAGTTTGAGTTTTAATAATTTATTAATCAAAAAGTTGTCTAGAAGAAAATGTTTTAGGTTGTACTTCGCATTGTACTATTGTTTTGTATTCTATTGTATTAATAAGAATTATTATTATTTAAATTGGTAAGTAAATAATGTAATTTAACTTTGAAATTATCTTCTTACTTCATTACACGGTCCGGATTCTTACAGAAATGAAGTTATTTGATTTTAATATTTGATAAATGTGGCTTTCTGCTTTCACGAATGAGTTTCTATTATTAACGGAATTTCCAATTCCATTCAGGTGTTACAGAAAGTTTTACCATATAACTTTTAATATTTATAACTTTTATACATACATACAGACATATACTCACGGCTATAATTCCCTAGAAGGGGTAGCCAGAGCTAAGGAATTATAAATTCCTCAGCCACTTTTGGAAGTTGAGTGGGGAAAAGATCGTAAAATAAAGGTTTTTGGTGATGGGTCTCCAACCGCATCGCCCAAAAATCCAATAAAAAGCCCCAATACAAAGAAAAAAGAAAAGAAAGATAGTATTTATTCATTGCCTAAGGGCACAACTGTGACAAAATACAAATAATTCACAAATTATTATCGCCATATTAAAAGTACGTGGTAAAATAATCAAAAACAAATAACAACATAAAAAAAATAAAAAAGAATCAAAATTAAAAATACTAAAAAAAAAGCACACAAAGGCAAAGAATTGGCTTCTGGCTCAGCATTATTTAAAGGCATATGCCTTTAAAACTGGTTTTCAGCCAGAACCATAATGTGTCACGCCACGGACTATCTTAATAAAACAATAATGTGTTACTATATATATAATTATATATATACATATTACTAGATAAAAATATCATATCGATATAACACACATACACAAATATCCTGCATAATGCATATAATACACTAATTGATATCATATATATTATACTTTCTCCGGGATGATCATATTACATTATATTATTATATTATGCGCGAAACCAATAAATAATAAACACATTTATATATGTTACAAATATAACTTACACAAAATATAGCACGAGAAACATAAATTAACTTACAAAAAAGTGTGCTGGATGGAAGGGGAGGGGTTCTTCTGCAGCGTTAATAAATATCTCTTAAGCATACGCTTAAAAGATGATTTACCAGCTGCAGATTTAATAGGAGGGGGAAGGTCATTCCAGCACTTGGATGCCGCAAATTTAAAACTACCCCGAAAAGATGCAGTACGATGGGTAGGCAACAGTGTTCTTGTCTTGAAGTGTCGCAACTGATTGGACCATTTTAGCTTTTCGTAGAGATAGGAAGGCTTTTCATTATTTATAATACCAAACAAAAGCAAACCAAGGTGCAATGTTCTACGCGATGCTATATTTAGTAAATCTGCGTCATTCAAGTATGGACTGACATGGGAACGAGGTGGGATATGAAAACAAAAACGTGCACATGCGTTTTGTACACGCTGTATCAACCTTTTAGTCCGACCAAGTATACAGCCACCATAGACAACGTCACAGTAATTAAGTCTGGACAATATCAGAGATTCACTTAGTCGAACACGCAAATCCGTACTAAGGTAATCCCGTACATTGTACAGAATTTTGAGACGATAGAAACAATTGCTGACTACTTCTAGGATATGGGATTCAAACCTTAGTTCTCCGTCCATAATTAAACCAAGGTTCTTTGTTTCCATCACTCTTTCTATGGGTTGGCCTAAAATGGCTATATCATTGGTGGCAAGGATACCTTGAGTATTATGGATTTGACTTTTAGTACCAAGTACTAAGTACTTGGACTTACAGGGATTCAGGACCAGACAGTTTTTATCAGACCAGGCCGCAACACGATCAAGATCCTCATTGATTGCTTTAACAGATTTGACTGTATCAGCAGGAATCGTAGAGGTGTAAAGCTGTAAATCGTCTGCATAAATGTGAAAATGACAATGTTTAATGCTAGATACTATGTCGGCGCTGTACAGAATAAATAATAGTGGTCCCAGTATGCTTCCCTGTGGCACCCCCTTCGCAACTTCACTTAGTGAAGAACGCAGAGAGGTTCCATTTATTGTACGTAACTCAACCAGTTGCGCCCGGTCCTTTAAATAACTGTCAAACCATTTCACCACTGTGTTGTCAAAGCCATAATACGACATCTTAGATAGAAGCAAGGGTCTAAACATGCTATCAAAGGCTCGAGAAAAATCTAAAAGCACAAGCACAGTACTTTTTCCTACATCTCTAGCCATCAATACGTTATCTACTACATCAAGTAGTGCAGTAGCCGTAGAACGACCTTTGCGAAAACCTGATTGCAGTTCTGGTAGAATGCTGTTATCTTCTAAATACTTTACTAGTTGGTTATAAACGACCCTTTCTAATATCTTCGACATACAAGGCAAGATACTAATTGGGCGGAGTTCGGATACTAAGACAGGATTAGGTATTTTCGGCAATGGAGTTACTGATGCAGTCTTCCATAAAGTCGGGAAAGTATGCGTCTCAATACTCCTGTTTATGATCGTTGTCAGTATTTCTAATGTCTGAGGTAGGGTCATAAGTAGCATGTCAATAGTTATTTGATCAATACCCTTAGCGTTAGTTTTTATTTGAGTAATGATCTTAGATATTTTACATGAAGTCACTGTTTCCAAAGTAAAAGTAGAGTTTCCGTATCTGTTATATTCAAAGTATGTCATATCTGATATAGTTGAGGAAGTTTTTCCAGGAATATCAAGAAAATGACGATTTATGTCATCAGGGTCAGTAAAATGGTTTGGTAAGTAGTCAGATTTAGTCGGTAATATTGTACGTTTAAGATTTTTCCACAAGGTTTTTGAGTTTGTAGTATGGTTGATATGTTGCTTAAAGTACGCAGTTTTTTCGTTATGTATTGCCTCAATAACGGTGTGCTTCAGGTCTTTGTAATACTTCTTATGTGTATCGCTTTTGGTGGTTTTAAAGCGCTTTAAAGCTTCATTACGTAAGCGCATCATTAGCTTCACGTTATCGGTAATCCACGGGCGAGGAGCGTCTTTAACAACAATAGTCTTTTCCGGAGCGTGTCGGTCAAAAATATTTAATACTAAGTCATTAAAAGTTTGCACCATGTCGTCAATACTGTCAATAGTTTTGAGACAGTCCCAGTCGATGGAGTCTAAATCTTTTTCAAATTGTGTCAAATTAATATCTCTTATTGGTCGGTATTTTATAAGTCTCGGAGTCGGTTTTTGCGTTTTAATGTCAAAAGTCACTACAATGAAGGCATGTCTACCCAGGTCAGGAATATGCTCAATGCTTACATTTAATGTATGTAATTAATAATACCGTTAGTCGCCGCTTACACCCATCGGTAGAAACGGGGTAGTGCTATTCTAAGCCGACACTACACGGCACTTTTATAGAATTTATTTATTTATGGCCAGCAGGCTTAATTTCTAAGCAAAAAATATGAATTAACCTTCAAATATATAGTAAAAATGAATGCACACCCAATAACAAAATATAGTATGTTACAATTAAATCAAAAGAGAAAATAGAACAAAACACTTTTCATGGTCGTAACGTAATTCGGTCAAGATTTATATAAAAAATATCTTCACTTCTAATTATAACCTATGTTCTGTAAACGGCGATAGGCCTGCCCCTTATCACGTGAGTACACTGTCCAAGCAAAACGTGGGTACTCGGAACACCAGGCGACAAAGTCACGTGATGTTCAGAAGTATTAGTACCTCTGCCAACCCCTTCGGGGATATTCGGCGTGAACGTTTATGTTATGTTATGTTATGTTCTGTATTTTTGCTCTGCTAACTAATAACAAATTTGACTCACCTGCCGCTGGAAGGTGAGTTGTTCAGTCCTTTGTTATTCCAAGTGGTGTTTGTTCTTCAATAATTGTTCAAGAGGTTATTTTTCCAATCTTTTGAGATCTGAATGCATTCAATCTTTGATCAACAATACGATTCCCTGTCCAAGGACAATCGTGTCCTTTTATTCTTTCCTTACTTTCTTTCGTATTCTACGTATTCCTGATTCAAACGCGTGCACCGGTGACCGCACCCAATGGTATCAAGGATCACTTTCACAGACGATATCACGTTTATATGGTCCACAATTCCACCGATTCAAAATATATACAATCAAAATATGCTGCTTCTATTAGTATCACAATACTCAAAATTTATACAATTCAATTACAATTTTACAATACAAAAATCGCCATTTAAATCAGAGAGTCCAGTCAAGAGTTGTTTTTTTCTATCCGTCTACTCAATATAGAATATGCTAAAGCCGCGCGTACACTAAAACTAGCACTTAATACTCTGGCGTGAACAACCTATAATCCTCAACTATTATTACAACATACATAACAAACGAAAAAAAAATTATAATCACACAACTGAACTATTAAGAAAGAGGTACTCATTACATAAAGGTGTATATTAATGTGTATTATAATATAAAATAATAAGTAAATTAATATACGCACATATTATACACAGGTCAAGTTAGCCCCAATCTAAGTAAGATATATTATGGGATACAAACTCAACGATATTTTGAATATTATAAAATATACATACATACATATACTCACGGCTATAAATCCCTAGAAGGGGTAGCTAGAACTAAGGAATTATAAATTCCTCAGCCATTTTTGGAAGTTAAGTTGGGAAAAGATGGTAAAAATAAAGGTTGTTGGTGATGGGTCTCCAGCCGCGTCGCCCAAAAATCCATTAAAAATCCCCAATACCGTTAGTCGCCTCTTACGTACACCCATGAGAAGAAACGGGTAAGTGCTATTCTAAGCCGACACTACACAGCATAAAATATACATATATGATTACAAAATATACATATAAATAACATGCAAGACTTAGAAACAATCATTTATGCCCATCACATAAATGTTGATATCTGCGGGGATCGAACCTGTAAAAATTTCTGAGGAATTTTCTTTTGCGAGGTTTGACACCAAAGTAAACCAAATATAGTACAGTTTAGGTTTCAAATACATTTGAAACCCATATTAGTATCAAAAAGTAGAAATAGCTGTGTAGCGCCGGCTTAGAATAGCGCTACCCCATTTCTACCGGCGGGTGTACGTAAGAGGCGACTAATGGTATTGGGTCTTTTAAGGGAACATTGGGCTATGTGGTTGGAGGGAGACCCATCACCAACAACCTTATTATACAATCTTTTCCCCACTCAACTTTTCAGAAGTGGCTGAAGAATTTCCAATTCCTTAGCTCTGGCTACCCCTTTCAGGGAATTATAGCCGTGAGTATATGTATGTAAGTAGAAATATTATTTGAGACAGAATTCTTTTACCACTGATTCAACAAAATTATTTCTATTAATTTCCACGTAAATAGGAAATATTTCCTCATAGCAACATACGGTCCAAACACATATATCGATTTTCCGCTTGAACGAAGCTTTTCAGTATCGGTAATGGTTGAAAAGAGAATTGTAAAGGAATTCTCGC
The DNA here is from genome assembly GCA_963576735.1 of Bedellia somnulentella. Lineage (NCBI taxonomy): Eukaryota > Metazoa > Arthropoda > Insecta > Lepidoptera > Bedelliidae > Bedellia > Bedellia somnulentella. The sequence goes on from OY755189.1 coordinate 1,124,900, forward strand.
GCTCGAGCCCATCTTTTCAATATTTGATAACAGTCACAATGATATTGATCTCATATCGACTTAAGCTTAAGAAACTTTTTTTAATCACTTGATTCAAAGAGGATTTGCTGTGTAGTGTCGGCTTAGAATAACACTACCCCATTTCTTTCAGTGGGTGTACGTAAGAGGCGACTAACGGTATGACGGCTATTAAGGGATTTTTGGGCGATGCGGTTGGAGACCCATCACCAACAACCTTTATTTTAACATCTTTTCCCCACTTAACTTTCCAAAAGTGGCTGTCGAATTTCTGATTCCTTAGCTCTGGCTACCCCATCTAGGGATTTGTAGCCGTGAGTATATGTATGTATGTTTGTCAAATAGGATGGTGATATAAATTGTACCAATCCCAAAGTCCGTGGAAATCGGTCCATTTAAAGTGAGTCACAATCGAGTTTAAAGAAGTCGCACATACCTACAAGTGAAGCTTATTTAAGCGTGTGCAAACCAATTTTCTGGTGACAGCCAAACGGATAGCCACGTCATAGTAATAGAGTCCTGTTTTTACCATTGGGTATGAAACCCTATATATTATTATTACAATATAAATATTTTTTTGATAGAGATAGATTGATAGATGTAGATATCTCCTCTTCTTCAGATTCTTTATTCACGGTCCTAATTACAGGGCGAGTTCGAGTTGTCTTAAATAAACACGTGGACTATGCGGACGAAGCCACAGGTGGAAAGCTAGTATAAAAACATACATTCATATACTCACGGCCATAATCCCAAATAGGGGTAACCAAAACCCTCAGAGCCAAAAACTCATCAGCCACATTTGGAAGCTGATAGGGGAGAAGATGGTCGAAATGAAGTATCTTTGGTGATGGGTCTCCAACGGCATCACCCAAAAACCACTTAACATACATATACTCACGACTGTTAATCCCTAGAAGGGGTAGCCAGAGCTAAGGAATTAGAAATTCCTCAGCCACTTTTGGAAAGTTGAGTGGGGAAAAGATGACATAATAAAGGTTGTTGGTGATAGGTCTCCAACCGCATCCCACAATGTTCCCTTAAAAGCCCCAATACCGTTAGTCACCTCTTACGTACACCCACCGGCAGAAATGGGGTAGTGTTATTCTAAGCCGACACTACACAGCATAAAACCACTTAAAAAGACTAATATTCTTAGCCGCCTCTTACGACACCCGTGGGTAGGAAGGGGATGTGAAATTCTAAGCCAGCACTACAGAGAAAAGAATGGTGCGGAACCCTTAGTGTGCGAGTCTTCTAACTTGTTAAACTCTGCTTCGTTTTTAATTATATGAAACACTAGAGAGATAAAATTAAAATATTTAAGAATTAAAATAAAAGCGAGTATAAAATATGGGAATATTTTGAATTCCGATTCCTGTAGACCGATAATCGAATCACATTTCCGAGCCTTGACATTTTAAAATGGAAGATAGAGGGGTACATACTCGTCAATATCATAGCTAAATTTCGTGTCCTTATTAAGGGATGACTTATTCTCATCTTCTTATTGCTTACCAGAGGAAGATGAATTTCGAGTGTGTATGTACCGTGTATACATCATCATCCGTGATAGCTCAGTGGGTAGAACCCCGCTTATCATGTAGACGATGATAATCGAACCCCAGTTCGGGCCTACACCAATCATTAAACACCAATCAAGAGACACACTATGTGTATTTTCTAAAGACATTTGTGTGGTTAATTTATCATGGTTGTTAACGGTGAGGGATTGGGGAAAACATACATACATACATATACTCACGCCGTTAATTCCCATTGGGGTAGGCAGAGACTATTGATCGCCACTTCGTACGATCCTGACAAACCTCTCTAGCTTCGTTTACATCCATCAATCTTTTCATACATGCTCTTTTATTCTTCATACTTCGGACGCCAGCCTTTTTGAGCACACTCTCAATTTGGTCCAAGTGTGTTCTCCGCCGTCGTCCTCTACTAACATTACCATCCACACTAGCTCTATAGATCCCTTTTACCAATTTTCTATCATCCATCCTCTCTATGTGCCCAAACCATCTCATTATTCCTTTTTCTATCTTTCTTACAATATCATCTTTCACACCACACTTTTCACGATTGGGGAAATCATCGTCAGGAAACCAATATGGCTTAGTTTTACTTCGTCATGTGGCAGTGTAAACGTACAAACCGGCGATAGACCTGCCCCCTATCACGTGGGTTCACTGTCCAAGCAAAACGTGGGTTCTCTTAACACCAGCACTGGTAGCATGAGGCTTGTGACAGCGCGTTTGACCCATGAGAAGTGAGAAACTGACAGATTGCTCATACAAAATCTGTCAGTATCTCACTTCTCACATGACATAGTCGGTCTCACACGCCTCATGCTATGGGGGCAGGTGATAATTACACGTAATGTTCAGAAGTATTAGTTCGTCTGGCAACGCCTTCGGGTACATTTATGTTAGTCATTCGATTTCAATAATGTACACCAAAGGTATCAAGTAAAGGAGCTCATAGATTTAGAAATACAGCTACGTACGTATTGGATTGATGAGATTGTGCCGTGCAGTGCCGGCTTAGAATGTCACAACCCCTTTCTACTCATGGGTATCGTCACTGGCGACTATGGGGCTAAAGGTATGAAGCTTTTAAAGTAGTTTTTGGGCGAAGCGGTTGGAGACCCATCACCAACAACCTTTATTTCACCATCTTTTCCCCGCGCAACTTCCAAAAGTACCTAAGGAATTTATTATTCTTAAGCGCTAGCTACCTCTTCTAGGGATGTATAGCCGTGAGTATATATATCGTCTGCTTACTGGTAAAATGTAGTAAATGCGTTTTTTACAAAAAAATAGTTAATAATGCATTTATATGTAATTTTTAACGCTCTTTCTACTGGAAAAACGCAATAAATGATAGGACTGTTAATTATATTACAGGTCATTTCTCAATTACAGGTCAAATATGATAAGTGCACACCCATGCTAAAAATAATATTTTTTTTACAATATTTATAAGAAAATGGCCTCTAATATGCTACCGCAAATAAGAACGTTAAATTTTCAATAATTTATTAAATAAGATTTCTGCAAAATCTTATTTAGATGTTAGTAAAAAAAATACTTAAACTTTGAAAACCCTATATCTCCGTTTAACAAAATATGTATTTACTACATTTTACCAGTAAGCAGACGATATGTACATACATACATACATATACTCACGGCTATAAATTCCTAGCTGGGGTAGCCAGAGCTAGGGAATAAAAATTCCTTAGCCACTTTTGGAAAGTTTAGTGGGGAGAAGATGGTAAAATAAAGTTTGTTGGTGAAGGGTCTCCAACCGCATCGCCCAAAAATCCCTTAAAGCCCCAATACCGTTAGTCGCCTCTTACGTACACCCACCGGAAGAAATGGGGTAGTGCCATTCTAAGCCGACACTACACAGCCTAATATATGTATGTAACTTATATTATAAAGAGAATTGTGCGGAACGCTTGTTTAACGCTGCTCCGTTTTTTAATTCTGTGAAACACTAGAGAGAATAAAAGTAAAAGATTAAAAAATAACCCATTAAAAAGTTAGGTTGTTAAAGCAACTTTATCTAACAATGGTTGCCTCGTGATGTCCAATTCTAAATCCTGAAGAGTATATTTCAAAATCAGATTTAAAACTGATTTAAAATGCGACTGATTTTAATACGATATTAAATCTTCATTGCCATTCACGTTCAATCTTTATAGTAATATGTGAAACTTTGTACATAAAGACATACCAAGTTAAGGTAGGTTTCTTATTTAGAGCGCGACTTAAAACTTAAGACCTACTGCACACATAGTAAGAAGATTGAGGTTTACCTAACTCTCTCAACTCAATTAATTTCTATCGCAATTTGTATTGAAGTCTTTGCCGTGTAGTGTCGGCTTAGAATAGCACTACCCCATTTCTACTCGTGGGTGATCGTAAGAGGCGACTAAGGGTATAGGGGCTTATTAAGTCATTTTTGGGCGATGTGGTTTGAGACCCATCACCAAAACGTTTATTATTATCATCTTTTCCCCAATCAACTTCCAAAAGTGGCTGAGGAATTTATCATTCCAAAGCTCAACCCGCTAAGGGATTTATAGCCGTGAGTATATGTATGTATGTATTGAAGTCTTAGTTAAATTTAATGAGGCATTGAAATTAGATTAAATTAATGTACGAGCTTCACATACTACATTTTTATATAAGTCTGAGGTAACGTTAGGAGTACATAGATATTGTAACATAACATAACATAAACGTTCACGCCGTTTTATCCCCGAAGGGGTTGGCAGAGGTACCAATACTTCTGAACTCACATGGCAAGCGCCATCTAGTTTCCAGAGAAGGTACCCACGTTTTGCTTAGACAGTGTACTCACGTGATAGGGGGCAGGCCTATCGCCGTTTTGTACGAATACACTGTCACATGACTAAGTACAACTCAGCCATGTGGGTTTCCTCACGATGTTTTCCCTCTCCGTTAACAACCATGATAAATTAACCACACATATGACTTTAGAAAAGACAAATTGGTGTATGCCCGTCCCAGGATTGGAACTCACGCCCTTCTGTTTTCGGGCGGGTGTCCTACCCACTGGACTATCATGTCGTGTCATAGATATTGTATTTCTTTAATATTACTTGTCTATAGTTATTCCGAAGTTATAAAGGTAATAATAGACTAAATTCGATTACTGAACGACCACTACTTTAAATAAGTTTTTCAAAAGTATATCAGAATGGCCAGCACGAGCGCTATTTTATCGACACGATAACGGTTAGAATGAGATGGCAGTATACGATACTAACTAAGTAAGTAAGAGATGGCTGCTTTATCCCACGCGATAACTAGTTTAAACACCGCCCGTACTAGCTATGCAGGGGTCTTTATATGATGAGCTGATGATGATGCTGATGAAAAGTGAAAATTGAAAGAGACGTCTGTTCCATACCACAATCAATTTATTTGTAGTTGAATGGTTAAGCATGATGCCATTGTTGATTACAAATACTTAGCCATGTTACATACATAGGTACTTATGATCAAGAAGAAGAAGAAGAAAAACATTTATTCACTGCTACACAAGTACAAAGGAAGACACAGCACAAAAATAAATATATACAAACACACAGAAAAATAATACTAAAAAGACTAAATCCTCAAAGGGATAGGAGCTTCAGAACCAGAAAATTCTTCATGCACTTTTCAGTAAGGAAAAGATTGTATAATAAATGATTTTGGTGAAGGATATCCAACCGCATCACCTACCATTACCTTAGTCGTTCCATACCTTTAGTCGCCTCTAACGACACCCGTGGGTAGAAAGGGGTAGTGACATTCTAAGGCGGCACTACATGGTGACACCATTGCGTATTAAAATACTAAGTTGTGTAAGAAAAATATATATTAGGGAACACTGACACAGCATATTACAGGTAGCTTTAAGTAGACAAGATACCAATACAGTACCCAACATTCATAACCTCACGCCTTTAGTTCCCTAAGGGTTTAGGCAGTGAATCAATGGGACACATACACTTACTTACTTATACTCACGCCCATTATTCCCATTGGGGTAGGCAGAGACTATCGATCGCCACTTAGTACGATCTTGACAAACCTCTCTTGCTTCCCTTACATTCATTATTCTTCTCATACATTCAAATACTGTGATCCGTGAACGAGTAGGTTTGAAAGATGACGTAGTATGCAAGATAGAAAAAGGAATGTTGAGGTGGTTTGGGCACATAGAGAGGATGGATGAAAATAAAGTAGCGAAAGAGATATATAGAGCCAATGTGGATGGAATTGTTAGAAGAGGACGGCCTCGTAAAACGTTTCTAGATCAGATAGAAAACGTTCTTATAAAGGCGGGGGTCCGAAGTGAGAAGAATAAAAGAGCATGTATGAGACACATACACCTCGATTGCTCAGTGGGAAGAACAGCGCTTCAATGCGAATAGGTGCGGGTTCTCGCATCCTGTGTTGCCCATTGTTGTGAACTCAAACGTTCACGCCGTATATCCCCAAAGGGGTTGGCAGAGGCGCATCGTCGGCACGATAAGCGGTGTTCTACCCACTGAGCTATCACGGTATAACCATTATTTACATACATATATATACCCACGCCGTTAGTTCCCATTGAGGTAGGCAGAGACAGGATCGATCGCCACTTTGTACGATTCTGACAAACCTTTGCAGCTTCATTCACATCCATCAATCTTTTCATACATGCTCATTTATTCTTCATATTTCGGACACCTGCCTTTTTGAGCACTTTTTCTATTTGGTCCTGAGGTCGTCCCCTACTAACATTACGTTTCACATTGGTTCTATAGATCTCTTTCACTTATTTACTATTATATCCATCCTCTCTATATACGCTCTCTATATAGCTATTAAATTGAACCGAAGCATATTTTACACCCCCACTGTTAAACAGCCTTTGCACAGCTTGATGTCATAAGGTTAATTTATAATATTACGTGTTGCACGTGTTACTAGGGGATATCAACAAAATACTTATATACTAATAAATAAAGGAAAGAAAACCTTCGAAACAGGCGGGAATCGAACCCGCGACCTTCGGGTATACGCCCCCGTCGCTCTGCCAATTGAGCTACCGTGTCAATGGCTGCCAGCGCAAAGGTCGCGGGTTCGATTGCCGCCTGTGTCGAAGTTTTTGTTTCCTTTGTTTATTAGTAATAATCCCCACATGAGGTTTTCATGAACAAAAAGATTTAAAATACTTATATATTAACAACTTAAATCCAAGAATCGGTCCTTTCAGCCAAATAACTTTGTTTTTAACTTGTAAATTTGTATGTACTTATGTATGTCTGTGTTGGCGCTAATGCCCTATTCGATGGTAGGACTACGGAATTTCGACACCAAATGAAAGAGAGTGGACTGTATAACACTATAATGAATAATTTACAAGAAATATGGAAACTATAACCTACGCGGTTGCGATGCGTCCGTTGTTCGCTAATTTTAAGTAATGGCCTAGTCCCTCCATGAGCTGCCCCGCGCGCGTTCTTCGCCCCTCTTTCGCCCGCACTAGTCTCAGTTTTCTGAACAGTCTGTGCACTCTGTGCCAAATTTTTAGTCTATCGAAGAACCTACGCTTTTTCATGATTTTCAGTTTAAATTAAGTATTATTTTTGACTTTTTAGTTAAATGTGCTTTTCAGTTTCAAAAGTGTGTTTTTCAGTTTTTTTAAACTTTATTTCATTCATTGGGACTAGTACATATTTGTTTCTTTCTGACACTGTTGTTATTTGAGATCTAGGAATTCAATAAATCAATCTGAACATTCTCGCCGTAAATCCCCGAAGGCGTAGCAGAGAACGAATACTTCTGAACATCACGAGACATTCTGGTCACCTGTTTGAGAATATCCAATTTTTGCTAGAACAATGATTATTCAAGTGAGAAGACTAAAAGAGCATGTATGAGAAGAATAATGAATGTATAGGAAGCAAGAGAGATTTGTCAAGATCATGCAAGGTGGCGATCGATAGTCTTTGCCAATCCCAAAAGGGAATAATAGGCGTGAGTATATGTATGTTATGCATGGCATTTATCGCATTCCATTTTTCTTATTGTTGCTATCAATTTTATGTAACAGTAAAACTCAAGCAGATTGCGTCATACTAGAAATAACCTCTGCTGTACACACGAGTAGTAAATTTAGTATACATAATCAATTGTCGTAAAATATCCATTACCGAATTTGTTTAACCCGCTATAAAAATAATCAAATACGACTTCGATGATGCATGCGAAACATATCTCAAACTCAAATTTAATGGTTCACGCCGTATATCCCCGAAGGGGTTGGCAGCGGTATTAATACTTATGAACAATATCTACTTCACCAACGATACTTTATTTCTACCATCTTCTATCAACTTCCAAATGTGGCTGAAGAGTTTCTAGCTACCCCTTTTTGGAATTTATAGCCTCAAGTATATGTATGTATGTGATTACTTGAATTTAGTAGGACTTAAGCCGTGAGTAATAATAAGTAAAAACTAATCATTTCTTGCGCTTCAAAGATTTGTGAAAACTTATATTTCCAAAGTTGAATGCTCTCTAAACTAGGGTTTTAATTTAATCGTATTTGACATGTCCAAACATGAGTTTATTTGAGAGATTCGCCTAGAAATATTGTTGACCCCAACTCGGCTGAATTTTCAAATAACTTTTTGACTTTTCAAATAGATCTCACGAACAGTTGTCGGCTACAAACTAACAGAAAATATTTTATTATAAAATGTTATAAAGCTCTGCGGCTCGTTAAAAAAATATGTCTGCAAGTCCATTTATAGGCGAATATTTGGCGTCGAAGCTTTTATAAATTTAATTCAATATTGTATTTGTATGTTGGTGAATGTTAGGCAAATTAACTGAATCTGAAAATCAAGTTCCAAATGTGGCTGATGAGTTTCTGGGTCTAAAGCTCTGGCTGCCCCTTTTCGGGATTTATGGTCGTGAGTATATGTACGTATGTTAGGCATGCTAAAAGAAGCACGAAAGTAGAGTCAACGCAGAGAAGATAAAATCCCTCAGAAGTATTTGTAATTTAAGTATATCAGTATAATATTTCAATTATAATGTTTAAAAACTAAATGTCAATTTTGAATCTACTACAAAAGCAGATCACGCTATCTAGTAAATAAATTTAAAGTTTTGTAAGGTAGCATCGACCGCAATAGATAGATAAGCTTTTAAGGCCGCTCACTCGCGGAACGTGACATTTTATCCTGCATGCAGCTGGCTGCAGTGTACATATCTGAATATGTGGTAGAAGAACAAGTTTTTCTCAAAACATAACATATATACTCACGCCATTAGTTCCCATTGGGGTAGGCAGACAATATCGATCACTATGTTCGATCCTGGCAAACCTCTCTGGCTTCTATTAAAAAAAGGAAAGATAAATTTCGACAAAAGCGAAAACAGGAAACACTACTTAAAAGTGTAAAAAGAAACAAAGGATAGAAGAATTTCGCACTGGCCGCCATTGACACGGTAGCTTCATTGGCAGAGCGACGGGGGCGTATACCCGAGATCGTGGGTTCGATCCCCGCCTGTGTCGAAAAAAAATAATATTTCCTTTATTTTGCTGTGTAGTGTCGGCTTAGAATAGCACTACCCCATTTCTTCCGGAAGGTGTACGTAAGAGGCGACTAACGGTATTGGGGCTTTATAAGGAATTTTTGGGCGATGCGGTTGGAGAACCATCACCAACAACCTTTATTTTACCATCTTTTCCCCACGCATCTTCCAAAAGTGGCTGAGGAATTTCTAATTCCTTAGTTCTGGCTACCCCTTATAGGGATTTTTAGCCGTGAGTATATGTATGTATGTATGATGTTCCTTTATTTATCCTTTATTTATAAGTAATAATCCCCACATGAGCTTTCATGAACAAAAACATTAAAATTACTCTTTGGCTTCGTTTGCATCCATCAATCTTTTCATACATGCTATGTTATTCTTCATACTTCGGACGCTTGCATTTACACTGGAGGACACTGCCAATTTGGTCCAAGTGTGTCTTCCGCGGTCGTCCTCTACTAACATTACCAATATAATATGATTTGGCTCATGTTTTTTTGATATCGCATCCCTATAGTAGGTTTTCACGTCCGGCTTTGCAACTTAGAAAAAGTTTTTTAATCATACTAAGTGACCTCAGGGGTTTGTTTACTAAATGACTGCTACTTTTAGTTTAATTAGATTTATAAGTTCTTATTTGAAGAAGTTTCAATCTTAAAACTCATTTAATATTTTTGTACGGTGTTTTTACAGTAAATCTGTGAGGAAAGGGAGTGAAACAGAAGTAGAGAAAGTTTTTATGTTTTGTAACAGTTTTCAAGCTTTTATATAACCTCAAGGTTAAGCAAGTTTCTGTTTGAAACTTACGCAAGTTCTTTCCCAAGGATCTCCAATATTGTAGGCTCTCACCCGGAACCAAAAGTTAAGGGCTAACAAAAATCTAGTTACGAAAGATTTCTGAAATTTTAGAATGTTATGTTTTTAAATGTAACTCTTTAGGCAAATCGGGAGGACGGTTGTTAATGAGTAGCTGATATCGATATTATGTTATTTTCGTAAAGGTTCCTATTGTGTATCATTGAAAACATACATAAACACATACTGACGCCTTCACTGCCCATTGGGGTAGGCAGAGACTATCGATCGCCACTTTTTACGATCCTGGCCAACTTCTCAAGCTTCGTTTACGTCCATCAATCTTTTCATACATATGCTCTTTTTAAAGGTTCGTATTGTGTATTATCAAAAAGTATATAATAAAATAAATTATGCACAAATTAATGTTTATTATGACTAATACAATTAGGATCCATTTCATACAGAAAATTTCGGAAAAGTATTGATTAAGCATTAAAAATTAATTTATTAATTTCAAAGTGTGGCTTCCCCTTTTGGGGTTTTGTAGCCGTGAGTATATGTATGTATATACTAACGATCAAAAGTTATAACCCTCAGAATTCATAATTTCACCAATCTTAGTTTTGTTATAAATATGCTTAAGTAATGAGATTCATATTCTGTGTACTAATGATGTAAAAATATTATCATTGCATTATTGATACATGCTTAGGTTATTTACATATAGAAAAGAATAGATATACTCTTAATTGCACATCAAACACAAATTATTTGCAAATTAATTAAACAGTTTACAGCGAAGTACATAAGAAATTATATAGATTGGGTTAAGGATGTTAATGTACATTAAAACCCTTTTTTATTTACGAGAATGTTAAGTATAAATGAAAGTGGTAGTATTCTATGATGTCTTATCATTTTATAGACAGTTTAGTGATATTATGATATTAAAAAACTAACCTAATAACAATGTAATACAACACAATCCCTTTGTGTTGTGAAACTTATAAAGTAATAACTCAAATAGATTCTAGCTTGTATTTCATATGATATAGACATTTTTTAGATATCTTTCTCTAGGAACGTGAGATATTGTATCGAATAAATACTACACAAGAAAAACCTTCTTTTTGATTCGTCAACAGAACTAAAGACATGTCGACTTACGCAGAATGACAAATGCTTGCGAAAAAAGTATAAATTCTTTCGTAAGAATTGGAAATACAGTAATTGTGCTTTTGGGCAATCTTATCTACAACAGCCATTGAAATAATTGGGTGAATTCTTTCAAATGAGGAATGCTTAATTTAATTTTGAATTTCGAATTTCAAATTGTGATTCTGTTTATTAAATAGTTAACATAACTTATTTTCAAGATGAATACCGAAGGTTTCGAAACTTTTTCGTTATTATTGTTACTACTTAATTTGGATACTTTAAAATAACATATAAAGGGTAAAATAAGATTTACTAGTAAACATACATACATATACTCACGGCTATAAATCCCTTAACGGGGTAGCCAGAGCTTTGGAATGAAAAATTCCTCAGCCACTTTTGGAAGTTGATTGGGGAAAAGATGTTAATAATAAATGATTTTGGTGACGGGTCTCCAACCACATCGCCCAAAAATCACTTAATAAGCCCCTATACCCTTAGTCGCCTCTTACGATATTCCACGGCTAGAAATGGGGTAGTGTTATCCTAAGCCGACAGTACTCGGCTAACTTACTAGTAAACCTTTAAAAAAATTCAGGATGCCCATTGACTTTCTCACATAAATTTATTCACCGGAAACATTGTACTCTTTCACTTCGGTTATCACTTATCACCCTGGATTACCACGTTATGATTTTGTTGTTTGCAATACTCTCGCTTATTGGCCAGTAAAACTTATTTTAATACATAACACAGATACCATTGTACATCATCGTATGTTGATTATAACTCAGCTAAAATGATTCAATATGAATTTACTTTGTCATTTTTTGCAAGCCTAATTTAAAAAGGCCTTCTATAAACTTTTTTAAAGACCTTAATATAAACTTGTTAGTAAAGAGCCAGAAGAGATTTATAGAGCTAATTTGATAGGTGTTTATGGTAGAAGATGGCTATGCAAAACCAGATTTAAAACATTTTTATAAAAGCAGGAGTTAGGAGTAAAAATAATAAAAAAACATGTATGAAAAGAAAGTTGAATATAAGGGAAGCAAAACAGACGAGTCAGAATCTTGCAAAGTCTCTAGATCAATAAAGTCGATAGTCTCTGCCCGCCCCAATGGAAATAAAGGGATTTATTATAAGTACATAATATTGAAAACCCAATGGAAAAGATGTTTGTTTTTATAAAGCTATTTCTTTTGCGCCAATTCACAAAATAGTTAGAAAAATGTTTTTTAAGTTCGGTTTTTAATTCATTTACCCTCATTTCACCATTTGGTCGTCATAATAACGTAACGTATAGGTATGGGGCTGTTTAAATGGTTTTCAGGCGATGCGGTTGGAGAACCATCACCAACGGTACTATATTTCTACCATCTGCTTTCCTATCAACTTCCAAATGTGGCTGAGGAGTTTCTGGCTCTGAAGCTCTGTCTATCCCTTTTTGGGATTTATGGCCGTGAGTATATGTATGTATGTCGGTAACGTCGGTATAATATGAAATGAAACTTGCAGAAGCTGAACAAGGATGCTTTTAACGCCACTTCTGTCTGCATCAGTCAATTCGTTTTGCATACTGATAGCGCTAAAGTAATTTACAAGTAATATATTTAAAGTGAATATTACACGACTTGGTAGAAAAAAAAGGAAGCAAAGGAATGTGTAGTGAATAGCTAACTTAGACTTACTTAGCTTATTTCATTTATACATACATATACTCAAGGCCATAAATCCTAAAAAGGGGTAGCCAGAGCTTAAGAGATAGAAAATCCTTATCCACATTTGGAATATTGTCGACACAAATAACTGGAATTGAGCGTGGGAGGTCAACTACTAATTAGTGTACGATGTATATGCATATTTTAAATTTACTGCATTAGCAATTTTAGTATATACATACATACATATACTCACGGCTATAAATCCCTAGAAGGGGTAGCCAGAGCTAAGAAACTAGAAGATCCTCAGCCACTTTCGGAAAGTTGAGTGGGAAAAAGATGGCAAAATAAAGGATGTTGGTGATGGGTCTCCAACCGCATCGCCCGAAAATCCCTTAAAAGCCTCAATACAGTTAGTCGCCTCTTACGAACACCCACCGGCAGAAATGGGGTAGTGTTATTCTAAGCCCACACTACACAGCTCTAAGCCGACACTACACAGCATATATACATAGATACATATACTCACGTCTTCCAATCCCTAATAGGGGTAGCCAGAGCATCGGAATATGAAATTCCTCAGAAATTTTCGGAAGGTGAGAGGAGAAAAGATTGTGAAATTAAGGTTGTTGGTGTTGGGTCTCCAACCCCATCGTCTAAACATCACCTACCGCCGCAATACCCTTAGTCGCCTCTTACGATCACCCATGGGAAGAAATGGAATAGTTCTATTCTAAGCCGATACTACAAAGAAGAAATTTATAGTTTAAACTAAATTATTTAGCTTTAACTGTACCTCAGTACAAACTGTCAATACTAATATATAGATAACTTAATTTGATCAATAACTAAAATTTATCATTCACGTAATAATGACGACGACATGATAGTCCAGTGGGTAGAACACCCACCCGAAAACAAAAGGGCGTGAGTTCCAATCCTGGGTCGGGCCTACACCAATTTGTCTTTTCTAAAGTCATATGTGTGGTTAATTTATCATAGTTGTTAACGGTGAGGGAAAACATCGTGAGGAAACCCACATGGCTGAGTTGTACTTAGTCATGTGACAGTGTATTCGTACAAAACGGCGATAGGCCTGCCCCCTATCACGTGAGTACACTGTCTAAACAAAACGTGGGTACCTTCTCTGGACACTAGATGGCGCTGCCATGTGAGTTGAGAAGTATTGGTACTTCTGCCAACCCCTTCGGGGATAAACGGCGTGAACGTTTATGTATGTTATGTTATGTAATAATGAAGCTATAAAACGGCTATATGACCATATTTGAAAAACTGCAATGAAGCCAAAACTAAATTGCAAAATTATAGACGATAATATTGTAAGCGAATATGGACGCTTGTAATTCCGATGGCCGACGGGAGAGCTGTAGTTGTGTTGATTGGGCAGTGTACATCTGTTGAATATTAATACGGCAGCGGATTACTTTAATATTTATATTTATTTATCACGTAAAATTCATATTGAGAATATTGGTGCACCGTGCCGTGTAGTGCCGGCGTAGAATGTCACTATCCCTTTCTACCCACGGGTGTCGTCAGAGGCAACAAAGGGTATGGGACTTTTTTAAGTGGTTTTAAGGCGATGTGGTTGGAGACCCATTAACAATAACCTTTATTTACAATCTTCTCCTGACTAAACTTCCAAAAGTTGCTGAGGAATTTCGTTGGCTACCACTTCTAGGGATATTAAGCCGTGAGTATAAGTATGTGTTAATAAATAAAGAATAAATAAAGGAAAGAAAAATTCGACACAGGCGGGAATCGATCCCGCGACCTCGGGTATATGCCCCGACGCTCTGCCAACTGAGCTACCGTGTCAATTGGGCACCAGTGAGAAATTATTCTATCCTTTATTACTTTTACACGTTTAAGTAGTGTTTGCGTTTCCTACGGTCTCCGAATTCAAACTAATTTGGAAGGCCACTTGTCTACCTTTTCAGATAGAATGCAAATGTTGAAAACGCCTAACTATCAGACTAACAGAGCGTCGGGGCGTATACCCGAGGTCGCGGGTTCGATTCCCGCCTGTGTCGAAATTTTTCTTTCCTTTATCTATTCTTTATTTATTAGTAATAATCCCCACATGAGGTTTTCATGAACAAAAAGATTTAAATTATGTGTATGTATTGTTATTTTATTTGCCAATTGTAAATTTTGGGATCATTAATACATTTGCCGTGTAGTGCCGGCTTGGAATGTTGATACCCCTTTCTACCCATGGGTGTCGTAAGAGGCGACTAAGGGTATCGGGGTTTTTTATTGGATTTTCGGGCGATGCGGTTGGAGGCCCATCACCAAAAACCTTTATTTTACCGCCTTTTCCCCACTCGACTTCCAAAAGTGGCTGAGGAATTTATAATTCCTTCGCTCTGGCTACCCCTTCTAGGGAATTATACCCGTGAGTACATGTGTAATACATACGTAAAACCACATATCACCTATACGAGTTTCGGAAACATACATTCTGAATAAGCCAATCAAATATTATTCTATTCTGTATTATGAGTTAATGCCACATTATTGTATTTAATTAAATGATCAAGGGTAGTTTGATAATAACGAGGTTAACCTCAGATCCAACTATTATTTGTTTGATACGGAAAGCTGATTTGATAATGGTTTAAAGGCTTCGTGTGAATGCAAATTTGTTCTTTGATTTAATAACTACTGTGATAGCTTAGTCGGAAAACCACGGCTCGTTATAAAAAATAAAAAAAAAATGCATTTATTTACAAGAAACATGAGTAGAATGGTTGACAAATAAATTATATACGTGCTTTACATGTTCTGCCAAAGACCGGCGTGTAAATATTAAGTTGTAATATGGTTTTACATTTATATGACACATTGTAATAAATTAAAAAATATTTAACAATTAAATTTGATATTATTGTATTAAAAAGACGAAACAAACAAACATTCAATTCACATGCTTTGTCAATAAGTATCAATACATAGTATAAAACAAAGTCGCTTTCGCTGTATGTCCGTATGTATGCTTAGATCTTTAAAACTACGCAACGGATTTTGATGCGGTTTTTTTTAATAGATAGAGTGATTCTTAAGGAAGGTTTGTATGTATAATAAATGCATAATATAGTAGAGAAACACTGATAAATTTAAAGGTTTCTAATGTGATGTCGTAAATAAGCACGTTTTTTTGCGCTTATATTGCAAACGCTGGCTGAACCCTACGAGATAGACCAAAATAATGTACTACAGTATTGTTCACTCTAAAAAGTTCAACAAAAAAGTCCGCGATGGTATATGTCTATCTCTTAGGGATATCAATACATAGTATAAAACAAAGTCGCTTTCGCTGTATGTCCGTATGTATGCTTAGATCTTTAAAACTACGCAACGGATTTTGATGCAGTTTTTTTTAATAGATAGAGTGATTCTTAAGAAAGGTTTGTATGTATAATAAATGCATAATATAGTAGAGAAACACTGATAAATTTAAAGGTTTCTAATGTGATGTCGTAAATAAGCACGTTTTTTTGCGCTTATATTGCAAACGCTGGCTGAACCCTACGAGATAGACCAAAATAATGTACTACAGTATTGTTCACTCTAAAAAGTTCAACAAAAAAGTCCGCAATGGTATATGTCTATCTCTTAGGGATAACCCAGCATAACCATTTTTATTCTTTACTAAAAAATGGTTATTTACGAAGTGATTTTAAACAATACAGCATTAATCCTTATCCAATGAAGTACCTTAAATAAATTGTGCATTTATTATAGATCAATATGCTTTTTACAGCATGTAATTTAAGTGAATATTACCGAAGATATTACAAATTTAAAATGCAGGGTCGTAGTTGTTTGCGCCGGGGGGCGGCGTGTGCCTATAAATAGTCTAAGCAAAACATGTTTGTATTGGCTAATGCCAAAAAATTTGTAAGGACATTCTGTAGTAGGTATATTTTGCATTGCACCCGTGCGAAGCCGGGGCGGGTCGCTAGTAAATAATAAAAAGAGGATATTATTAATAAAATGTCATATACCTATATTTTTTTAAATGTCACAATTACTTAAGGAGTCATTCACTTTATAAAAACAATTTTCAATCAGATAATTAAATAGTCTATTTTTAAATCCTCTCAGCGTCATATTTTTCATGTCATCACTTAGTGCATTATACAATTTTATTGCCATGTTGTAACATTTGGAGTCATGAGTTCAATCTTGAGTCGGGCTTAACGTCTTAAGTCAGACGGGCTTAATGTCTTAAATGAAATGTATGAAATTAGTGAGCAGTGAGAAAAACATCGTGATGAAATCCTCATTTCTGAGTTACACTAAGGGAGGTATGTAATAGTGTATTTGTTAAAAGCGGCGATAAGTCTGTTCCTTATCATGCGAATGCACTGTACAAGCAAATCATCGGTGCTATGAAGAGCAGGTGATGAAAAAGAGACGCGATGTTGAGAAGAACTAGTGCTTCTGCCACCCCTTCCTGATTTATGATTCCTACGATGAGAGTAGCAATTAAGCGGTTTGGTAAAAATTGTAATGCTATGAATGAGAACAAACTTCAATTAAGTATTAAAAAAAATAAGTATATCTTACACATGTTTAACACAATTTGCTCTGACATTTTGAATTGCCCGTGGCACGGTTTAAAATGATATAAAAGGAATGCTTTTAAAAAAAGGTTTAAAAGATTAAACTGTAACACATTACTCTTTCCGTTGTGCTATGAATCTTCTTTCGTTATTGCCTGGAGTGATTGTCTAGTGAGGATTATTACAGCCACGTATAGTGATTGCCTTTTTTGTGATGGTCTCCCCACAGCCCATGTATGTACCCACTAAGGGGCTCGAGCCTACCCTATATAGGGTGATTTGGCCTGCCAATTGCGGCTCGGCAGATTAACGACTACTACCGAAATTGTAGCCGGGACCGATGGCTTACATGCCCTCCGAAGCACGGAATCATCTTAATTTTCGGATAATCAGGCTTGCAATATCCTTCCAAACTGGGTTAAATCTTAAAAAATTAATATGCGAGGTTTACCCCCCGGGGTTCGAACCCGAGACCTCCGTACTTGAAGCCAAGCGCTTAATCGACGGAGACCACGGAGGCAGTCATAGTTGTGATGGTCATTCTGATTTAATACAACAATATACTTATAAGTGTGGTTTCGTTCGTAAGAAAAATATTTACACAGAATTTGAACCTCAACACCTTACAGTACATGACCCTATACTATGTTTCATCCCCTTGAATAGACCAATCTATCAATGTCCGACTTAAATCTATTGGTTATAAAAATCAAAGCGAACGACCCTTTTTTTACATCAAAAATATAACAGTATTTTATTTCTAAATAAAACTTTGAAATTCAAGAAGCCAATTTACAAAAGAAGTAATTTAGTCCAAAGACGTTATTCCAATCCCAAATATATATCGAAAGTTTTCAATTTCAATAAAATATCCGGCTAGTAGATAGAATAGCCGTGTAGTGTCGGCTTAGAATAACACTACCCCATTTCTACCCGTGGGTGATCGTAAGAGGCGACTAAGGGTTTAGGGGCTTATTAAGTGATTTTTGGGCGATGTGGTTGGAGACCCGTCACCAAAAACATTTATTATTACCATCTTTTCCCTAATCAACTTCCAAAAGAGGCTGAGGAATTTTTCATTCCAATGCTCTGGCTACCCCGTTAAGGAATTTATAGCCGTGAGTATATGTATGTATGTATGTAAATTTAATTACCGACAAGCAGACTTTACAACTTCCAGTTGATTTATGTAATTATAACAAAGTCAATACCGAATAGTTTGTACTTCACAGATTTCCCTTCGATATTTCAATCTATCAAAATATAGCGATCATGCTTAAGGTCACATGGGGTACCTATTTGAATACCATGAAAACATATTATTGTTATATTTAATCGGATTTAATAATTATATTAAGTCGGATTAGAATAACACTACCCCATTTCTTTCCATGGGTGATAGTAAGAGGCGACTTGGGGTAGGGACCTTTAGGGATTTTTGAGCGATGCGGTTGGAAACCCATCATAAAGAACCTTTATTATAAATTAATTGCCCCCTCAACTTCCAAAAGTGGCTTATAATAATAATAATAATAATAATCTTTATTATCAGAACATGGTTCCATTTCTTGTTAGTAATACAACTTAATCAATATGTTAGTATGCACACCAATTATATCTAATATCTATATACAATTATACAATTAAAATATTTATTACATTACAATTAATTAAAACTGGACGCCTTTACCCAATGTTTTAAAACTGGGTCATCGAGTCTATTTGCTAATGCGTTTATGATGCTGTTGGGACTTTCCCGCGTTCGGAACATCAGAGAGGCAATGCGTTTTCGCACTATTGCATGAAACCCATCTACTCTCGCCTCCGCAAACATTCCTGATGCGCTGCAAAAACGGCTCAGCCCCAACATCACCCTAAACGCATTGTTATACTGGACACGAAGGGCGTTGAAAGCACGATGCGTATAGTTGACCCAAAGGGCACAAGTATACAGCGTTTGGCAAAACGCTTTGAACAGCGCTATCTTTACCGCCACCGAACTACGAGAAAACCTTCGGGCCAACATATTGCATCGCGCTGCCAACGCCCTCCGCTCCCGGCTAATATCCAAATCGTCACGCAACCTATCATTAATCCAGTGGCCCAAATATTTAAATTCATACACTCTTTTAAGCGACTCCCCGTACAATCTGATTGGTGGAAACTCACTCGACTGATTCGAATCTGCCAGAAACACCATGACTTCGCTTTTCTTAATGTTATATTTAAGACCATGACTATTAGCATACGATTCACAAATACTAATGAGCCTACGCAACGCTCCCACCGAAGGACTGAGCAAAACCATATCATCTGCATAATTAATATTATTAATTACACATCCATCTACCGAACAACCCAGACCCGAATGGCTCAGCTCCTCTAACAATTTATTGACATATAAATTAAACAAGGTCGGTGAAGTCAACCCCCCCTGTCTCAATCCACAAGAAAGAACATAGGACTCTGATAATGTGTCACCCCATCTCACAAAGTTCTCTTGATGAGAGTACCAATATTTAAACACTTGTATCAACTGTCCAGGAAAAGTTGAATCGTTTGCTAATTTCTCCCACATTAAGTCGTACAGAACCCTATCAAAGGCTTAGGAATTTCAGTTTCTGAAACTCTGGTTACCCCTTATAGGGATTTATAACTGTGCGAATATGTGAATTTATATACATCCGTTGTTTAGTGTCAGCTTACGATAGAACTTTAGATTGACAAGTTTATTTATTTATTTATTTATTTGAGAAACAAACGGTACACAATATTTCAAATAAGACAAAAATACAGAGAAGTTCTTGACCTATAAAGTTTCTACCAATTGATATACAGACGATACAGAAAAACGCAAATTAAATAACTAATGAAAACAAAACAATTATACATCAGTTGTAATGTGGATAATTTATACAAATGAAATTAAGTAAGTTAACTGAATTCTATTGTCATTCCCACCAGACCAAGCAAACACTACAAGATTACAAAATATGCATATAGATTTTAGGAAATAATGTTAATAATATTTTATGATAATAAAATATACCTAAATAAGATACTTACTTTTCAAGGTTAAAAATACATAAATTAATAATATATAAGATAATTATGAATGAAAGTACTTAAAATACATACTTTAATATAATAACATAATAAGTAAATATATAAATATAATATAATAAATAAATATAAATTCAAATAATTATATTAAGAGAAAATTGTATGACTCAAACATTTAGGGTCAATCCGCTGATTCAACAAACTCCAACTGTTTACAAAAGTTCTTAAATTGAGTTAATGATAAATCGAAAATGTCAGCTTCGGAAAATTTTGTATTGTAAGAAATAATAGCACGGGAAATAAATGTGTTGGTGGCATAATTAGTCCTAAGAGATGGTTTGTGGAATCACCAATAAGTTATAAGAATAAGTTATCACCAATTATTGTACATATCAATATCTAACATACATACATATACTCACGGCTATAAATTCTTAGAAGGGGTGGCCAGAGCTTCAGAAAAAAAAATCCTGAGTCACTTTTGGAACTTGAGTAAGGAAAAGATTGTAATTTAAAGGTTTTTGGTGACGGATCTCCGACCGCATCTAATAACACCTAAAACCTTAGCCGTTTCCTATGTATTCCTACGGGACGAAATGGGGTAGTGCTATTCTAAGCTGACACTACACAATATATAACCACTATAAAACTAATTAGCAGTTTACCAATGTTTGTTAATATAAACTATAATTTTGATATTCTAAAGTATTCGAGTGATGTGGCCTGGCGCCTCGGGCATTTCGTTAAGTTTAATTTGTTAACAGCAAGCTAATTTGTTAGCTGAAATATGAACTTGTTTTTGCTTATTGCAGCCAATTTATCTGTAAGCCCTAGGCTTTACATTGTTATTAAGTTGCGAACCGAAACCGTTTATAAAAGCTTAAAAGTTACATTCACCTTGCACATAATATAAAACTTAATTCTCAAAAAACTTACACTAAAACGTGCACTCGTACTTCTGATCATCACATGTCATTGTGACCTGGTGTTCAGAGTACCCACGCCACGTTTTGCTTGGGTAGTGTTATAACGTGATAGGGGGCAGGCCTATCACCGTTTTGTCAAAAAAAGTCAAAAAGTTTATTTTTCAAAATAAAGTTAAATACTAACATTTTTTGAACGTCAAAGTTTTAAATTAATCGTTAATCCGTTGCTTCGGAAGGTGTTCGTAAAGAGAAGAAGCAACAAAGAAACTCTTTACATTCACATTTTTTCAAAATATGGTTTGTACAATTTCAGTTTATAAACATGTTTTTACTTTACAAAAGATTTTCTATGCGACCAAACCAAACGCTAGTTTGACATAATTAAAATAAATTGTCCATCACAAAAACCAATAACATAACGTGAGAAGAAAAATCCTCACCAGACAATTATTCCTAGGAATAACGTTCGAATAAATGTTCGAATACACTGTCACATGACCAAGTAAAACTTAGCCATGTGGGTTTCGTCACGATCTTTTCACTCACCGTTAAAAACATGACAAATTCAACACACATACGATTTTAGCAAAGCCAAATTGGTGTAGGCCCGTCCCGAGATTTGAACCCTTATCGTCGGCCTTACCCTTAGCATTGTACTACCCTACCCACTGTACTCGTACACGACTTGGTAGAAAAAAACGGTAGCAAGTGAATGTGTAGTGAATAGCTAACTTAGACTTACTTAGCTTATTTCTTACATACATATACTCACGGCGATAGATCCCAAAAAGTGGTAGCCAGAGCTAAAAACTCCTCAGCTACATTTGGAAGTTGCTAGGGGAGAAGATGGTAGGAATTAAGTATCGTTGGTGATGGGTCTCCAACCGTATCGCCCAAAAATCAATTTTAAAAGGCCCATACCCTTTCGACACCCGTAGGGTAGAAAGAGGTAGTTACATTCTAAGCCGGCACTACACGGCACACGGGAATATATTAATGTATTTATATGGTAAAATGTAACTGGCAAAATAATTATTCGAGTATAATGATAAAACGAGCTACCACACGACGCAACATTGGATTATATCACTAATCAGGAAGTAAATAATTCAGTTTATGTAAATAGCATTAGTTCCGATACTTTATAGGGAATATTCTCGACACAAATAACTGGAATAGAGCGTGGGAGGTCAACTAACAATTAGTGTACAATGTATAAATATATATATTAAATTTAATGCATTAGCAAGTTTGGTTTAAACAAACATACGTACATACATATCTTTCACGGCTTTAAATCCATAAAAGGGGTAGCCAGAGCTTCGGTATTAGAAAATCCTCAGCCCCTTTTGGCAGGTGAGGGGAGCAAAGCTACTATCACAGAAGAAGTAGCTAGTCCATTGACCTGCACTAGGCCAGTGTGGTGGACTATGACCTTATATCCCTTTTAAACTATTGTGACAAAATGACGAATCTTTTATTACAAAATATAGTTTATTCGTTTTTTTACATATATTCATTTATGTTTATGTTATGTTATTCATTACGTAAACTAATAAGATATTATATATACTATAACGTAAACTGCACACTAATAAGATGTTAAATCTCCAAGCAAGAAGAAAGCTACATCTATCTACGCTTCTTTTCGGTGTTATAAAAACCCAGATCCCCAAATACTTATTTGAGAAACTGATATGGTCTCGGACAGTGCCACAGTACCATACGCGCGGTCACTCACATCTATTGGTAACTCCTAAACATCGTACCACGGCCTTCCGAGGAAGCTTTAGATACGCGGCTTCGAAATGCTGGAACGACTTACCTCCACCGCTAAAAGATCTTACCTCTACTGCGTCGTTCAAATATAACGTTAAAAAATCTATGTTCTACATTTAAATTATAATTTACTGTCGCGTATATAAATATTATGATAACTCTTCTAGCTTTTGTACGCGATATTTATCTACTAAAATTTGACTGATCATTTATTGAATTATAAATTACTCCTATAGAATGTTATATGTATTATATCATATTACCTATATATCTATTTTTATAATTTTTACTTTATTTATTAATTGGTATGTACTTACAATATAACGAGTGTTTTTTTATTTTATTGTTAGTTATTGAAATTTTGTTAGTATTTGAAACGTTGTTAGTTATAAAATAAAAATGTGTAGGTTTGTTTTATCTTGTTATATTATATTTTTGTTTTGTTTAAATTAGGCGGTGTCGGCTGAAAACCAGCGTGTCTCGGAACGGTCTGTGTCCCGTTCCAGGCACACATGCTGAGACGACACCCTTTTGGCAATGTTAATTAATGTTTTTACTATATTTTTTTTTATCTTTGTGTTTTCAATGTGTTTTCTATTATGTGTCATTCTGTTTACGTTTGTGTGTATGTGTGTTAATTTGCCAAATAAATGTCTTTTACTTTACTTTTACTTTAAACTGTGTTGTGTAGCGCCGCGCCGGCTTAGAATGTCACTACTTCTTTTTACCCGTGGTTGTTGATAGCTTAGAACAGCCTTAGACACACTAACGCCCGATTTCTGAATTGAGTATATCAGCTGAGACCAACTTAAGTATCATTCTGTCTCATTCAGTTGTTAAGATTTCAATGCGACAGAACGATACCTAAGTTGTTCTCAGCTGGAATACTCAATTCAGAAATTGGGCGTTAGTCTAAAGTTTTATTAAGTCCAAGACTAGGGTCTCAGTATTGATCAACTTAATTTTTTGGGAACATTAATAGAAATATAATAACCGCAAACGAGTATCGAGAACATACATTCTGAACAAGCCAATCACATATTATTCTATTCTGTATAATGCGTTAATGCCACATTATTGTATTTAATTAAATGATCCAGGGTAGTTTGATAATAACGAGGTTAACCTCAGATCCAACTATTATTTGTTTGATACGGAAAGCTGATTTGATAACGATTTAAAGGCTTCGTGTGAAAGCAAAATTCTTCTTTGATGTTTCGTGATATTTCTTTCACTTCAATTGTTGGAGTTGTGAGTTCAAACACTGAGTCAGGATTAATGTCTTTAATCAGTCGGGCTTAACATCTTAAATGAAATGTGTTTTTAATGTTTGAAAAAATTAAGCGATGAAATAATATCCTGATGAGAATTTCGCATGATGTTCAGGAGGATTAGTATGTCTGCTAACCCCTTTGGGGAAAAACGTGAACGTTTGAGTTTGAGTATGTGATAGTACATACATACATACATATTCTCACGCCGTTAGTTCCCATTGGGGTAGGCAGAGACTATCGATCGCCACTTTGTACGATCCTGGCAAACCTCTCTGGCTTCGTTTACATCCATCAATCTTTTCATACATGCTCTTTTATTCTTCACACTGCGGACACCTGCCTTTTTGAGCACATTTTCTATTTGATCCAAATGTGTCCTCTGAGGTCGTCCTCTACTAACATTACCTATATTATGTGATAGTGTATTGTTTGAATGCACTGTTAAAGAAAAACGTCGCGACTCTGAACAGCCAGGTAAAAAAAAACCCGTGAACATAAGAAGTACTTGTACTTCTGCCACCCCTTCGGTATTTACAGCGTAAACGATGAGTGGAGTAATTAAGCAGTTCAGTAAAATTCGTAATGCTAGGAATCAGAATAAACTTCAAATACTGAAATATATACAAAATAATTTAAGTATCCCTTACTCATAAGAGTAAGCTTATAAGAGTATTGTATAAACGATTAACTCAATTCTCTCTGATATTTTGGAATTGTTCGTGGCACGGTTTGAAAGGCTATAAAAGAAATGCTTAAAAGACGCTCTAAAAGATTAAACTGACCCATTACTCTGTCCGTAATGCTATGAGTGTTGCTTCGTTATTGCCTGAAATAATCGTCTGGTGATCATTGTTACAGCTACGTAAAGTGATTGGTTTTTTGTTATGGACATTTTTATTTAGAAGAAAATCTTTGCATACAATTTGTACCTTAAAACTTCACAGTACATGACCCTATACTATGTTTCATCTTCTTAAAAAGACCTATGTACCAGTGTACGACTTAAATCTTTTGGTCATAAAGAGTAAAGCAAACGACGTTTATTTACATAAAAAAATAAAAATTTAGATTTTATTTAGAAATAAAAAAAAAATATTTCACGAAGGCAACTTATAAAGACCCAATTTAAACTGTTGTCCAATGACGTCATTCCAAATATATACCACAAGTATTCAATGTTAATAAAATATCCGGCTAGTAGATTTAATTACCGACAACCAGACTTTACAACTTCCAGTTGATATTAATGTAATTATAACAAAGTCAATACCGAATAGTTTGTACTTCACAGATTTCCCTTCGATATTTCAATCTATCAAAATATAGCGATCATGCTACAAGGTCATATAAGGTACTTATTGAATACCATGAAAACATAATATTATTATATTTTACATACAAACATACACTCACGGCTTTATATCCCTAATAGGGGTAGCCAGAGTTTAGGAATCAGAAATTCTTCAGCCACTTTTGGAATTTGTGTAGGGAAAAGATTGTGTACTAAATGTTATTGGTGATGGATGGGTCTCCAACTGCATCGCCTTAAAAACACTCAAAAAGCACCAATATCCTAAATCGCCTCTTACGTACACCCGCGGGAAGAAATGAGGCAGTGTTATTCTAAGCTGGCGTATGGGGATTTTCAAAGTAGCTTTTAGTGGGCGATGCGGTTGGAGACCCATCACCAACGATACTTTATTTCTACCATCTTGTCCCCTACCAACTTTTCAATGTGGCTGAGGAGTTTCTAGCTCTGAAACTTTGTCTACCCCTTTTAGGGATTTATAGCCATGAGTATTTGTTCGACTACTGTTCAAATCCCGGGTCGGGCCTACACCAATTTGTCTTTTCTAAAGACATATGTGTGGTTAATTTATCATGGTTGTTAACGGTGACGGAAAACATCGCGAGGAAACCCACATGGCTGAGTTGTACTTAGTCATGTGACAGTGTATTCGTACAAAAACGGCGATAGGCCTGCCACCTATCACGTGAGTACACTGTCCATGCAAAACGTGGGTACTCTGAACACCAGCTGACAAAGTCACGTGATATTCAGAAGTATTAGTACCTCTGCCAACCCCTTCGGGGATATTCGGCGTGAACGTTTATGTTATGTTATGTTATGATTAAAAGGATCAGTTGTCATTTGTAGGGTTTTTTTATAATTTGCAATGACGAGATCTGTAATTTGAGGGTTCAAATCCCGGGACGGGCCTACACCAATTTGGCTTTGCTAAAGTCATATGTGTGGTGAATTTATCATGTTTTTTAACGGTGAGGGAAAAGTTAACTTCGTTATGTGACTGTATTCGTACAAAACATATGTGTAAGTGTATTCGTACAAAACGGTGATAGACCTGCCCCCTATCACGTGAGTACACTGTCTAAGCAAAACGTGGGTACTCTGAACACCAGGTGACAATAACATGTGATGTTCAGAAGTATTAGTACCTCTTGCCAACCCTTCGGGGATATACAGCGTGCACGTTTGAGTATGAGTTTTTTGAGAATTAAGTATTATATTATGTGCAAGGTGAATGTAACTTTTAAGCTTTTATAAACTGTTTCAGTTCGCAACTTAATAACGATATAAAGCCTAGGGCTTACAGATAAATTAATATAAAATAATAAAAACCCCTTTTCAAATTTATTTCTATCTCGCTCGCACAAAACGAGCAGATTTTGACATGTTTGATAAGTGAGTATACATGGTGATATTCGACGAATCCAATGATACATTTGTAGTTGTCTTTGGTTTCATCAACTAAAAAGCGCCAATATAAATACCGTTCTATACATTCATACATACATATACTCACGCCATTAGTTCCCATTGGGAATCTATAGAGCTAGTGTGGATGGTAATGTTAGTAGAGGACGACCACGGAGAACACACTTGGACCACATTGAGAGTGTGCTCAAAAAGGCTGGCGTCCGAAGTATGAAGAATAAAAGAGCATGTATGAAAAGATTGATGGATGTTAACGAAGCTAGAGAGGTTTGTCGGGATCGTGCGAAGTGGCGATCAATAGTCACTGCCTACCCCAATGGGAAATACCGTTCTATACATATCAAAAAGTCACAATCCGAATATTCGTTGCGTGCGAGGGAAATAGAAATATATGTTCATATGGGTAGAAGAGATACGTAAGAGCAGGGTGAAGACAGTAGAGATGAGGTCCCTCAGAAAACTTTGTAATGTAAAGAGCTTATTCCATTTGTCTGAATGAAGACGTCTGAATGTCACAGAATCTGAATTCAGACTAGTGGAATAACGTTCAGAACGCTAGGCTTCTGAAAAGTAGACAAATTTGTGTAGTGGAATAACAAGCGTCTGCGGCAGTAACTTAGAAAGACGTCTGAATTCAGAAACGACAAAGTGTAATGGAATAAGCTCTTTAGGTTATGTGATCGTGTGAGAAATGACGTGATTCGTGAAAGATATGGCGTGAAAGATGATATTGTGAAAAAGATAGAAAAAGTAATGTTGAGATGGTTTGGGCACATAGAGAGGATGCATGATAGCAAATTGGTGAAAGAGATCTATAGACCCAATGTGGAAGGTTAATGTGAGTAGAGGAGGACTACGGATGTCGCACCTCGACCAAAAAGAGTGTGTGCTCAAAAAGGCCGGCGTCTGAAGTATGAAGCATAAAAGAGAATGTATGAAAAGATTGATGGATGTAAACGAAGCTAGAGAGGTTTGTCAGGATCGTGCGAAGTGGCGATCAATAGTCTCCGCCTAACCCAATGGGAAATAATGGCGTGAGTATATGTATGTACGTATGTAAGAGATTCGAATGTTAATTATCGTTCTCGGCGTGAAAAGTAGTCTTTCTGATATTTGATTTATTACTTGAAATTTCTCGGCTAATTTTGTTCGCCAAATAAATCAAACCGAGACTGACAATTGGTTTCGTTGTTGCACAAGAATTTGGCTCCATTTTCTTAGTTAATTTAATAATTGCGGCCAAGTTGAGCAGAAACCCGTTGAATATGCAAGTCGAATTTCAATATTGTTGTTTATTTTTGCCACATTTATCGAATAATGACACAAGATGGTCAGTCATTTATTTAATTTTTGAAATGATTTTATCTAATGTTTTTTGTCTTGATTCATCTCACTAGAAAGATTTAGATACGTTGATCATGCTGCGCTGCTGTATAAATGAAAGTTATGGATAATTCCCTAAATTCAATTCTGTTGCAGATTTTTTTACCAATAAGTTTGTATATTTTATATTACGAGTAGATATCATTTCGTCATGGTAGCTATTTCACATGCACGGCACTGTTAAAAAAATAGATGTAACTTTTTTAAGGCAACAAATTTTCTTTGACACTGAACATTTCGTATCACACACATTCACCTCAGCTGAAAAAACTAAAGCTTTCTTGTGTTAAAGTAAAGCTGCGGGTACATTGTACATTATCCACAAAAGGAAGATAAAAACTTAATTTATTATTTATCGCAGCACATTTTTATGTATAAATACAAAAAGATGTGCCGTGAAGTGCTGGCTTAGAATGTCTCACCCTTTTCTACCCACGGGTGTCGTAAGAGGCGACTAAGGGTATGGGGCTTTTTCAGTGGTTTTTGGGCGATACGGTTGGAGACCCATCACCAATGATACTTTATTTTTAACATCTCATCTTGTCCCCTATCAACTTCCAATGTGGCTGAGAAGTTTCTAACTCCGATGCTCTGGCTACCCCTTTTTGGGATTTATGGCCGTGAGTATATGTATTTATGTACAAAAAGATTTAAGAAATAACAATCACCACTTTTCAACTTTTTAATAGCATACTTTCATCAATTGTTGCTTAGTGTTTTATCGAACCGACTGAAAAATTTAAACGATTGCGAAATAAATGCCTAAAGTCTCGACCCTTTTTTTTAAACCAATAAAGTATTTTCCAGTTGCTAATTCAATTTGAATGGGTGGCAGCTGTTAATCCTTTTAATTTAAAGAATTCGATTTTTATTACCTAAGAGTTTCAATGTTTTTTAATTGAATTGTGTCAGGTATTTAGTTTTTTTTAATACATATAAAAGTTGAAGTTGGCCACTTAATATAAAAAATGTCTTTGTCCTTGAAACTCTTTTCAACCCTGATTTTGTAAAAACGTGAAGTCTAATACGCGCACTTTTACTTTTCGACCGATTTAAAAAAAAGAGGTACTCAATTGGATTGTATGTTATTTTGTGTGGTAGAAAGGGTTTGTAACATTTTAAGCCGGCATCACACGGCATATAACAATAAAGAACAAAGAAGATAAACTTAGTAACCATAGAATCTTGTCTGAACTTGATTCTTGGCTTATTTATATCAATATTAAATTTGCTCGTTAGTAATCAAGTCACAAAGTTTCGGTTTGAAACATATTGTTTCTAAGGTTTGATTACTCTTATGTTTGCCTTAGGATGTCGTTCAAAGACATTTAGAAGTGCGCGGTATTTTAAAGTTTTTTTTAGTATTTAAGTAACTATGATATTATTATATCAGTTGGTGTAAAACCAACAGACGATGGGGGTCAAATCCCTGGTCGGGCCTAAACCAATTTGTTTTTTCTTAAGACATATGTGTGGTTATCATTGTTGTTAACGGTGAGGGAAAACGTCGTGAGGAAACCCACATAGCTCAGTTGGACTTTGTCATGTGACAGTGTATTAGTACAAACGATGATAATCCTGTCCCCCATCACGTGAGAACACTGTCCATGTAAAACGTGGGTACTCTGAACACCAGGTGACAATGTCACGTGATGTTCAGGAGTATTAGTACCTCTGCCAACCTTCGAGGATATACGTCGTGAACTTTTGGGTTTAGTTGAGGTATTATTTAATATTGAGGCTGCTAAACAAATATAACTTCCAAATAAGATCAAGTTGAAACCAAATACTATTGAAAAGCCAGTGAAGGGCAAAGTAGAAAGGGGTCAACCAAAAATTCGGTGGCTCAATATCTGGGCTGAGAAGGCTCTATATTGAATTACAGTGTCACAACTGTCTTTGTTCTTTCGTCAGTTTAAACAAAAGAGCTAGAATTCAATTACTGTACCACCTCAACGATTGTGCCCGATTCAGACTGATTGTTTAGAGAATAGGAATACTAAATGGTTTATAATTACTACTAAGTAATTGTGTATAGGTTTTAATTTAATGGTAAGCTCTGACTTAAAATTGGATTCTGTTTTGTTAGTATAGTTTTTTATTTCTTGTTTTATAATGAGTCCGATTTTAGTACACTAAAATTCAGAGCTAAAAATTTCTCTCAGAGACTCAGGGGAGAAAATGGTAGAAATAAAGTATCGTTGGTGATGGGTCTCCAACCCAATCGCCCAAAAATCAATTAATAAGCCCCATACCCTTAGTCGAATCTAACGACACCCGTGGGAAAAAGGGGTAGTGACATTGCAAGCCGGCACTACGCGGCCTATCGCAACATAAGTATTTTTTAAATATAATAATTTTAAATTTACTAAAAACACATCAAGCCATATACTCGAATGAATCTCAAATCATTTATTCCGTACATGATGGCCAGAAGATATATTTTAGTAAATATGTGGTAAAAAGTTAATAGCACCTATCTATTCCTGCAAAACCTTACTTACTTAATGTAATTTTTGCCTTCGTTTCACAATCTGGTGATTTCCGGTGAATACACGAGAACAACCCACAGGGATTTACTCACAAATTACATTTGTAACGTTGATCTCAGTTTGGTTAGTATTGCAGGTTAATCACCTGATTATCCGAAAATTAGGTTATTTCGTGCTCGTGCAGTATAGTGTCGGCTTAGAATAGCACTACCCCATTTATTCCGGTGGGTATACGTATGAAGCGACTGACGGACTTGGGGCTTTTTAAGGGATTTTTGGGCGATGCGGTTGGAGACCCATCACCAACAACCTTTGTACTACCATCTTTTTCCCACTCAACTTCCAAAAGTGGCTGAGGAATTTATTATTCCTCTCTCTGGCTACCCCTTTTAGGGATTTATAGCCGTGAGTATATGTATGTATGTATGTATGTGCAAGGTAAGTCGCACGAGGCCAGCGTGGTGGCCTATGGCCAAGGCACCCTGTTTAGTATAAGTTTGAGCCTCTGCATAGCTAGTACGAACGAACTTTTAACTAGATATCGCGTGGTACAAAACTGCCATCTCTTTTGCACTTACACAGATGATCAATAAAATAACGATCGTGCTAGGTCTCCCTGGAGGCTGTTATATGGCTGTTTTGGCTTATTCCGTTTATCCACCCCAAAACAGCCTCCCTAAGTCGGATATTCGGAAACGCATGTCCTTCTAGCCACCCTGAACGGGGTGGATAATCGGAATTCATAATAAAATTTTTCTTCCAATTTTTTACCCCAATACAGTCATTTACAGAAACATACACAACACAAAATGGGTCCAAGAAACTTCGTGAACATTAAAATACTTAAGATAAACATACCTACTTTCTTACTAGCAGTTTAAATAAAAATAAATTGGTGGGAAGTTTAATATTTATTGTTACCTAGGGTTGGTATGTAGTATTTAGGTGAAAACCATTTAAAATAACCGATGTGACAAATGAAACCATAACAAGAAAGAAACTCCTAACAAAAAAGTGACAAATTGAAATTTAGGGTCGTTTTTCTGTAAATGACTGTACGTAGACAGGGTAGAAAATCGGAAGAAACATATTATATGCATTACGGAAATCCACCCCGTTCAGGGTGGATAGAAGGACACGCGTTTCCGAATATCCGCCTTAGGGTGGCTCTTTTAGGGTAGATAAAAGGAATAAGCCGCTGTTTTATACCACATGACATCTAGTGAAAAGATCGCTCGTGCTAGCCATGCTGGGCGGGCAAATAAATGGGTAGTGATGTATAAACACATTCTTGATACAAATTAAAAAAAAAACCTTCACAGATATGCTGGTAATGGCTTTGTAATAAAATAAAATTTTCTCCTTTGACTTATAATGCGATTTCTTTCTTATGTGCAATCATGTTATATAAATAATATTTGCATATTATTTTAAATCAGCTTATTATCTACATTGAATGGACTAATTAATTTGTGAAACAGCGCTCTAGAGTACTTAGAGGTCGATCAAAGTCCAACACTTATCATTTTAATAGGTTTCAACTAAATAAACATGCATTGCTGTGTAGTGTCGGCTTAGAATAGCACTACCCCATTTCTTCCGGTGGGTGTACGTAAAAGGCGACTAACGGTATTGGGGCTTTTAAGGGATTTTTGGGCGATGCGGTTGGAGACCCATCACCAAAAACTTTTATTTCACCATCTTTTCCCCACGCAACTTCTAAAAGTGGCTGAGGAATTTCTAATTCCTTAACTCTGGCTACCCCTTTCTTGGGATTTATAGCCGTGAGTATATGTATGTATGTATGAAAACATAAAATGGTATTATACCTTGGTAGCTTAGTGCTAAATAGCTCAGCTTATAACAAAGGAAGCATGGGTTCAAGTTCTGATGTTGTTCTGTGTCTTTTAAGCCATAATTGTGTTTATTCAGCAGGATTCTTTTTTGGGTTTCAATCATGTGTTGTCATTGAAGGAAAAACACAACAAATAGGAAGGAAACATTATGAAATATATAAGTAGTATAATTATTTTTTTAAATATTTACTAAACGAATTGCGTAAGTTTATGTAGGATATTATAATATAGATATCTAACAAAGACCTGGTTGGAAATAAAAAAAAAATCATTTAGAAAGAAAGAAAAATATACTATAATAGACTAGAATAGAATAGAATAACTCGTTATTGCACATCAAACACAAATTTACAAAAATAATAATATGATCAAACAGTTTATAGTGAGGTACAATTGGCGGTCTTATCGCTAAAAGCGATCTCTTCCAGACAACCTTTGGAAGGTGAGATCGATAAATTAATTATTTGTGTTATGTACAAAGTATGTTTTAATGTATACAAAAACTAAATTGAATTAAAGTTATTTTAGTTTATTGCTACACAACATCGTGAGGAAACCCACATGGCTGAGTTGTACTTAGTCATGTGACAGTGTATTCGTACAAAACGGCGATAGGCCTGCCCCCTATCACGTGAGTACACTGTCTAAGCAAAACGTGGGTACCTTCTCTGGAAACTAGATGGCGCTTGCCATGTGAGTTCAGGAGTATTGGTACCTCTGCCAACCCCTTCGGGGATAAAATGGCGTGAACGTTTATGTTTATATGTTTATGCTACACAACGTCAAAAGAAGAAACTATAAACATGGGGAAATACAAACGAAGTTGAGTTTTAATCTTGAAAAATAAAACCCATTGAAAATATTCCACAAAACTTGCTATAGCCTGCATCGCAATATTTTTCATTTCTTTCAGTTCAATTTCAAAATTGCAATAACCGGTATTGCAGCGACTTAGAAATAACGTATTTCTTCTTTCGTAGCATTCATTTTACTGCTGTTATTGTGTTTCAAATTCGGTTGACAAATAAATATACTCACGGCCATAAATCCCAAAAAGGGGTAGCCAAGGCTTTAGAGCTTAAAACTCCTCAGCCACATTTGGAATTGAAAGGGGACAAGATGGTAGAAATAAAGTATCGCTGGTGATGGGTCTCCAACCGCATCGCCCAAACCCACTTAAAAAGCTCCATACCCTTAGTCACCTCTTACGACACCCTTGGGTAGAAAGGGATAGTGATATTCTAAACCGGCACTACACGGCTAAAGCAAAACAAATCAAAGACCAGGTTTTAATCGAAACAATAAATATTGTAAATAATTTTATACATACATACATATACTCACGGCTATAAATCCCTAGATGGGGTAGCCAAAGCTAAGGAATAAGAAATTCCTCGGCCACTTTTGGAAAGTTAAGTGGGGAAAAGATAGTAAAATAAAGGCTGTTGGTGATGGGTCTCCAACCGCATCGCCCAAAAATCCCTTAAGTGCCGCAATACCGTTAGTCGCCTCTTACGTGCACCGGATGAAAGGGGGTTGTGCTATTCTGAGCCGACACTACACAAAATCATTTTATATCAAAATGAAACTCGTAAAACCGTTTAGAGGAAATGCCACTACACAGATGGGGAATGCGAAATTTTGCCAGGAAGTAGTATTAAGAAGGAGAATAGTCTCTGCCACTAACCAATTAGTGTATCTGCCTACCCCAATGGGAACGATGGAAGGATGATAGTATGTTTGCTATGATAAATGTGTTTGTTTTGTGTTTCATTTGTATTAAGAATGTATTGTTTTATGTGTTGTACAAATGTTATTTTTTGTTTTGTGTGTTGTACATACATACATACATATTCTCACGGCTATAAATCCCTAGAAGGGGTAGCCAGAGCTAAGGAACTTGAAGTTCCTCAGCCACTTATGGAAAGTTGAGTGGGGAAAAGATGGCAAAATAAAGGTTGTTGGTGATGGGTCTCCAACCGCATCGCCCAAAAATCCCTTAAAAGCCCCAATACCGTTAGTCGTCTCTTACGTACACCCACCGGCAGAAATGGGTTGTGTTATTCTAAGCCGACCCTACACAGCTAAATGTGTTGTACCTATCCTATATACCGAATAAATATTGTTTTCTTTCTTTCTTTCTTTTCTATAAAAAACAACATTACTTTGAGCTAACCTACATCAAATCTTACAAATCAACATTTTCGCACCATACTAACGACTGTAAATGCCATAAAAAAACGGCAAAAACACAATTCAAATGTCCATAATCCAATTTTTAAATACCTTAAAATACAAATACACTCACTACATATCATAAATTCCTAATTAAAGCCCCAATACCCTTAATTACCTCCTTTAACATCATCTGAAAGAAATGAGTTAGTGGTACTCTAAGATTCCGATACATACAACATTCTCTTATCAGCTGATGAACAGATTGCGTCACTATCATACAATGTACAAACTAATTCCCGACACCCGGCACGCCTCTCATTGATGAACAGTCTGGTAATAATTCATTTAACCTTGGCCAATCATCTACAATTGATATTATTTGAAACAGTCACACGATAAATAAAAAAAATTTTATATAAAAGTTTCAAGGAATTTGTAGAATAAGATTAAGAATAACATTAGAAGAATAAAAGAACATGTATGAAAAGATTCAATGATGAAGCAGGAGAAGCTTGTCAGAATCGTACAAAGTCGCGATCGATAGTCTCTGCCTACCCCAATGGGAATATAATGGTGTGAGTAAATTTGGTAAAAATAAAATAATTAATAATGGTAATGGTGTAAAATTTATAATGGTTTGTTACCTCTATTCATAAACATCTCAAACTGTATATTATAGAATTTGTGAGTAGTTACTAAACATACATACATACATATACTCACGGCTATATTTCCCTTGAAGGGGTAACCAGAGCTAAGAAATTATAAATTCCTCAGCCACTTTTGAAAGTTGAGTGGGGAAAAGATGGTAAAAATAAAGGTTTTTGGTGATGGGTCTCCAACCGCATCGCCCAAAAATCCAATAAAAAGCCCCAATACCCTTAGTCGCCTCTAGTTACTAAACCTAGAGAACTAAACTAAATAGAGCGGAAAGCAAATGTATGTAATATGTGCGCGAGAGAAATAAATGTATCAAACATAACATTAGTGGGTTAAATGACTGAGATGACTTATCCTAACTCATAAATACCCCTGCAGAGGGACTTGAACCTACACTGGTTACGATGATCAGGGTAAAGTTTAAAGATATCAACAACTAGCCAGAACTGACGACGTCTACCGTTTACATTCATATATCTACACGACCATAAATCTCAAAAAGGGGTAGCCGGAACTAGAAACTCCTCAGCCACATTTGAAGATTGATAGGGGACAAGATGGTAGATATAAAGTATCGTTGGTGAAGTCTCCAACCGCATCGCCCAAAAACCACTTAAAAAAATCCATAGAAGCCGCTTCTTACAAAACCTGTGGGTAGAAAGGGGTAGTGACATCCTAAGCCGGCACTACACTGCAACAGCCTATCGTTACTTTTGAACGAAGGGATCACCTTATTTTCAGGTGGTGTCCTACAATGCCCTGAACATTCTCGAACAAACCCTACAAAGTGATATTTCTCTAACTTAGATTTCTCGGTTTTGAGCCTGACGCCTTAACTATTACCTAGAATACAGTTATGAAGTAATATGAACCGTATAACCTTTACGAAGTATGTATTTAGAACTAACAGAGTTTCTAACCACTTTCGATGTAGATACGAAACAATGCAATCTAAATACTATCCTTATTTTTGACGTGTTAGTTCAAGCTGTGCAGTGTCGGATTAGAATAACACTAACCCCTTTCTTCCTGTATTTTTTGGGTAAGGGTATTAGAGCTCTTTAGGTGATGTTGGACGATGCGGTTAAAGACCCGTCACTAACTATATTTATTTATATATATTTCCTTACTCAACTTCCAAAAGTGACTGTAAAATGTCTAGTTCTGAAGCTCTGGCTACCTCTTTTAGGGATCTATACGTGAATATGTAGTTAGTACAATAAGTTGTATAAATTGTCTTGGATTCTGTACTCACGAAAAGTAATTCGATCCATGTTATAACACGCGATTTAATATCCGAAAATCAATAGTTTTTTAAATTATAAATTTGTTCTTTTTCATAACCATTTCCATAACTGCACCACAGTTATTGGCGTGGTTTGTAGTCGGTTTATTTATTCAATCTATGTGTGGCTATTGTTATAATTAAGTGTTTATTTTTATATATAAATAAATCATCTGAAATATTAAAGGATAGATGTAATGACATTGTGTATTCATAAGAAAGAAAGAAAGAAAGAAAATACGTTTATTCGCCGTTGTAGGCACAAGAAAAACAATTATTTTACAAATACAACACACAAAAAAACACATATAAAAATACAACAAGAAATACACATGTTCAACACTGAAACGCGACAGTATAAGATATAGAGTATCAGTATTATATTGTTTGTACTAGTGGATCGTCCCAGCTTCGCACGGGTAGCGTTGTTTTTTTAAATATCTGAGGTTTCTTTCTTCAGTCACTGCTCAAGCATTGTGAAATTCAGCGTAATGTTTTCAATTTATTAAATTTATAGCACTCCCTTAACAGTGTAGTTTGGTGATTTTGAATGCTTTTTAATGAATGGTTCAGTATTTCCGTTTAATAGCAAATTTTGGAATAAAACGCCATGAAGTATTTATAACAATCTAAAAAATAAATCATTACGTTATGTAGGATGCAACTACTGGCGCCATCTAGTATGTTATATGTAAATTAGTAAAGATTTGGTTTCGATCACGGGCGCGATGGCTTATTTTATGTATAATTTCGGTGTTTGTCTATCGATTTCTATGATTCTTTTTTTATTGAATAGGTAATAATGTTACCTTTTTTAAATTAGAGGAGTGAGAGGTTTACAAACGTAAGAGTAAACAAATATAATCAGGATGTTCCGAACTGCTAAGCTATCAAGACTTACACGTGTTATTGTGAGTCAACCATAAAAGATAGACATATACTGTTGAAGATTTTTTTTTAGATAATTTTATGAAGAATATTTCCGCCACACATGATTTCTATGTAAAATTAACCATTAAGGCTGCACACGTGACGGAAGCTTAAAAAATGGAGTAACTTCTCCCGTTTTCCCCAAATTTCCCAAAATCCCCCTTTACTTCTCTGCTGAAAAGTATACAAAAACCTGCGCCGGAGTATGAAGAATAATTGTACCAAGTTTCGTTAAAATCCGTCGAGTAGTTTTTGTTTCCATAAGGAACATACAAACCGACAGACAGACAGACAGACAGACAGACAGACAGACAGACAAAAATTTTACTGATTGCATTTTTGGCATCAGTATCGATCCCTAATCACCACCTGATAGTTATTTTGAAAATATATTTCATGTACAGAATTGACCTCTCTACAGATTTATTATAAGTATAGATTAGTCTGTTAATCTTCCATAGAAAATGAAATAAAATAATAAATGTTTAAATCAAGTTATTGTTTTGGCAATTTTAACCAAATAGTATAAAATAATAGAAATTCAGAAGTTGTTCTAACTTTACATTGGAAACAAGTCTGTGCCACTTAAATATTGATTCTCGTGAGTGCCAGGCGACTGACCGTCTAATTTTAAGTTAGTTAGATTCGGAACAAAATTATTGATTATTTTGTGAGTATAACATTGCCTTATAGTGTCGGCTTAAAGTAGCACTACCTCGTTTCTACCGATGGGTGTACGTAAGAGGCGACTAACGGAATTGGGGCTTTTAAAGGACTTTTGGGCGATGCTGTTGGAGATCCATCACCAAAAACCTTTATTTTACCATCTTTTCCCCACTTAACTTTCCAAAAGTGGCTGAGGAATTTCTAATTCCTTAGCTCTGGCTACCCCTTCTAGGGATTTACAGCCGTGAGTCTATGTATGTATGTATGTATGTTTTCTATCACCGTTAACCATGATGATAAATTAACCTCACATACGACTTAAGAAAAGACAAAGGCCCGATCCCGGATTTGAACTCTCATCGTCTGCACGACAAGCGTTGCTCTACCCACTGAGCTATCATGGTTGAAATGAACTATTGCTATTCTAGGCCAACACTAAACGGCTTTAACAAGATATAATAAGTTCACAATTTATTTCCAAAGCGATGTGACAGGAGCTATTGTAGTCATTCAAATTTATTTTGAGCGCTGAACGCATTATTGAGCGTTCTAAATTCACCTTTACATTCGTAATTCAATTTCAACCTCCCTTGTGTTATAATATCAAAATTTCTTAGGAGTTATTCTGAAGAGGTTATCGACAGGAGAAATTTAAAATTCACATTCTTAAAAGCCACTTTAAGTACCCAATTATCTTTAATAGATCTGGAATTTAAGTCTACACTTTTATTTATTAAGACTTGGTATAACATGCCTGAATTTTCCAGGATTGCTATGTTTTAGTCTTATGTATAGCTGCAATGTAGTGTCGGCTTGGAATAACACTACCCCATTTCTTCCGGTGGGTGTAAGTAAGAGGCGACTAACGGTATTGGGGCTTTTAAGGGATTTTTGGGCGATGCGGTTGGAGACTCATCACCAACAACCTTTTGAGGTTTTGGCTTTGTGAGACAGAAGTACACGAGTAGGCGTCTACTTCACGGTTATTAAAGTGATTTCCCTAAGGTATTATTTGCTTAAAGTCTCACAAAGCCAAACTCAGGTTTTCCGCTACTTAAAATACTGTGAAGAGTTCCCAACGACTCTCTTGTAGTGGCTTGTACTGTCCGATGTAGACGTCCTAAAGAAGGAATGTAAAAGATGACTGACTATAGGTTTTGATAAACTAATGGATGAGGTGGTAAAAAGTGTCTTCAAATAGCTAGGACTATTGAAATGTTAAGTTAATTAACTTCATCACATCATCATGATTCGATTCAAATACTAAAAGCAGCAGTTCAGTTTCGGAATCAATAAATTCCTGCTTCATTTAGGGGATATGATATTTAACCGTAACTCAAACTCAAATTCAAACTTTCACGCCGTACATTTCTCGGGTTGGTAGAGGTACAAATACTTCTGAACATCACTTAAAATGTCACCTGGTATTGAGAGTTTAGACGTTTAGTTCTAAAGTATACTCACGTGATAGGTGGCAGGCTATCTACGAATACACTGTCACATGACTATGTACAACTTAGCCGTGTGGGTTTCCTCACGATGTTCTCCCTCACCGTTAACATATGGTAAATTAGCCACACATCTGACTTGAGAAAAGACAAATTGATGCAGGACTGACCCAGGATTTGAACCGTCATCGTCTGTACGATAAGCGGTGCTCTACCCACTGAGTTATCACGGTTGCTATTTAACCCTTAGTTGCCTCCAAAGGTAATGCTATTGTAAGAAACGATTATTTTTATATGCATCGCTATAAGAAAATTCACACTCATAATAATACAATTTTATTTGTAATATAATATTTCTTCCGGTGGGTGTACGTAAGAGGCGGCTAACGCTTTTGGGGCTTTTAAGGGATTTTTGGGCGATGCGATTGGAGACCCATCACCAACAACCTTTATTTTACCATACTTTCCCCACGCAACTTTCCAAAAGTGGCTGAGGAATGTCTTATTATTTAGCTCTGGCTACCCCTTCTAGGGATTTTAGCCGTGAGTATATGTATTATTTGTAATATCTAAGAGTTTCTTCTGTCGAAATAAACTCATAAGTTTCATATTTTATTAACATCATATGCAAAAACAATCTTATCGTGCTCTTGTTTACATTCGTGCCGACTCTATCAATAGATATTATTATTAAAACGGTATATCAATAGTTATTTGTGTCACATGTAATTATAGGCACTAATTATATTTGTTTTGTCAATTTAAACGAACGCATTATCAATTATACATACATATACCTACGGCTATAAATCCCTTAACGGGGTAGCCAGAGCTTTGAAATGAGAAATTCCTCAGCCACATTTGGAAGTTGATTGGGGAAAAGGTGGAAATAATAAATAATTTTTTTGACGGGTCTCAAATCACATCGCCCAAAAATCACTTAAAAGCCCCTATACCCTTATTAGCATCTTACGATCACCCACGGGTAGAAATGGGATAGTGGGTAGTCTAAGCCGACACTACACGGAATTATTTACAATTATTACGACATTAGCAATTATAATTGTTCAGATTAATAAAACTAAAATGTATTGAAACATCCTTCACACCATTAACCCATGAGAGGATTCTTTGAACCTAACATTTTTAATACTTTATACTTACTTAT
Organism: Bedellia somnulentella; assembly: GCA_963576735.1. Taxonomy (NCBI): domain Eukaryota; kingdom Metazoa; phylum Arthropoda; class Insecta; order Lepidoptera; family Bedelliidae; genus Bedellia; species Bedellia somnulentella. The sequence goes on from OY755189.1 coordinate 1,166,106, forward strand.
ACTCAAGTCCATTATTCCCATTGGGGTAGGCAGAAACTATCGATCGCTACTCTGCACGATCTAGGTAAATCTCTCTAGCTTTCCTAACCTTCTCACCCTTAATTTTAATAGTTTTTATTCAGAGCCATCTTTATCTGATCTTTTAACTTATAACCTCTTTAATTAAACCCGAACACAGTACCGAATTTTAAATCATACATACATACATATGCTCAAGGCCATAAATCCCTAGAAGGGGTAGCTAGAGCTAAGGAATTAAAAATACTTCAGTTACTTTTGGAAGTTGCGTGGGGAAAAGTTAGTGATATAAAGGTTGTTGGTGATGGGTCTCCAACCGCATCGCCCAAAAATCCCTTAAAAGTCCCAATACCATTAGTCGCCTCTTACATACACCCACCGGAAGAAATGGGGTAGTGCTATTCTAAGCCGACACTACACAGCTGTTTACACATTTCAAATCATGTGTAGATTTTTTAAAATACCTTTGCGTTATTTGCAATTTTCATAAGTTAATTATATTCGAGTACGTGCAAGAGCTTAGATTTTGTGTATTTTTGGGTTAGAGAAGCAATTAACCCATGACTTCCCGATAGAGACGTTCAATATATGCCAGAGCGTTTTAAGGCTTAATTAATTGGGTGAATAAAGAGCTTGTTAGTTTACAATCTTTTTCCCAGTTAAGTTCTAGAAGTGGCGAAAGTAGTAAAACACCTCTTATCGTGCAGATGACTAGTGTTCTAATCCCTGGTCGGGCCCACACCAACTTGTCTTTTCTAAAGACATATGTGTGGTTAGTTTATCATTGTTGTTAACGGTGAGAGAAAACACAATGAAGAAACCCACACGACTGAGTTGTAATTAGTCATGTGACAGTGTATTCTTATGACGTGAATACACTGTCCAAGCAAAACTTGGGTACTCTGAACACCAGGTGACAATGTCACGTGATGTTGAGAAGTATTAGTACCTATGCCAACCCCTTCGGGGATATTTGGCGTGAACGTTTGGGTCTTGATTCTTTGAGACAGGTACGGAACTGCCGTCTACTGAGCTACCATATACAAATTTATCATCTATTCACGTGGTCTTATCAAATTTCAATAAATTACTTGAATGCAAAATTCTAAGTTAAGTAGGAATAAAACATGCGATCTAATACCAACTGTCGTATTTACCTACAGCTACTGCTTTTTAATTATCGAGTTGTCTATATTCTAGTTTATACATCTCTATCTCTATTCACGAATTTCAGCTTAATTTGTTTGAACACAGTATCATTGGTTTTCGCTCCATTTCGATTTAAATACGGATTTCTGGAATCAAAATCTTACCAGCTACATTTTTTATTACAGAGCTACTTCGTTTTTTACATATGAATGAAGAGTATTTATTAATTGATACAACAGTATTAAGGGTATGAAGCTTTATAAGTGGTTTTTGGTATTAAAACGCGTTTCTGTTCGCAATTTATTTGGTATAATTGATACAGTTACAAATATGGATACAGTTGGAGACCATCCTGTACCCTATCAACGTCCAAATGTGGCTGAGGAGTTTCTAGCTCTGAAGCTCTGGCTACCCCTTTTTGGGATTATTACTTTAACATACTTTATCAGCCTTCTCATCTCTAATTTAATATTCACACATAACTCTAAGTAACAGATACATCAAATACTTACTATTCTTCTAAACTGATAGAAATGAAAACATGTTTTACCGTTTTATCTAAAAGCTCAACTTTGTAATACAGGATCAAGGCCAAAGTTTGGAGCCAAATTACAGTAGATTAAAGTATCAACAGATTGTTAAGCAAACAAAGTGTAAATATTCCTAACTTTCGTATATACTGACAAGAAACTTGATAGATAACCTTTGTACTTAAAATTGTTATAATATTTTTTGGCTTATTAATGCAAACAATTAAATCTTGTTTTTTGTTTATAACGTTGTTAACTTAAGGTTCAATGAAGGGTTTATACTTACATACATACATACTCACGGCTATAAATCCCTAGATGGGGTAGCCAGAGCTAAGGAACCAGAAATTCCTCAGCCACTTTTGGAAAGTTAAGTGGGGAAAAGATGGTAAAATAAAGGTTGTTGGTGATGAGTCTCCAACCGCATCGCCCAAAAATCTCGCCTCGTACGTACACCCGCCGGAAGAATTGGGGTAGTGCTATTCTAAGCCGACACTACACAGCACTATAGGTTATACTATATACATATATATAGGTTTATACTTACCTGAGCTAAAAAGCTGAGTTTGGAAAATGAGTGATAACTAATGGAAACAAAATATGTATTAAATTTGGGACGAAAAATACACATTAGCTACGTCCACACTGTGCCTTTTTTTGTTCAATAAGGGCATGCGTCATAGCGCAGTCAACAGCGCACGTGAGGCATGCCCTTAATGCATGCGCGATGGCAGTTGAAAGCGGAGCGCGCGCTGTGTTGCAAGTTATCCGGAGTCGGGTGGATTTCTGTGCGTCATAGCGTTCAACAACAAGATGGTGGATTAAGTTTTATTGAAGATTACAGAAGCTTTCCACAACTCTGGGATCCTAACAATAAACTTTACACGAATAAAGTAAAGAGGAACGATGGTTTTTTTTTTCTGGAATTTCTTATGACCAAGTAAGCTGCATATATTCCCCCAAGTAAAATATTGTCGTCGCACATGTTTCCAACAGAAACTCAAACTACGAATAAAGTATGGTGTTGGTTTCAATTAACACATTCACTTATTGTAAGCGTCAATTGAAAGTTGAATAGAAAGATGAAGACGAAAGTTGAAGATGAAAAGGCACAGTGTGGACGTAGCTATTCATAATTAAAAACTAAACTCTGTATCGTCGTACTTGTCGGGCCATTATTGTATGCTTTTTGAACTTTTGACATTACAAAATTACATACATACATACATATACTCACGGCTGTAAATCCCTAGAAGGGGTAGCCAGAGCCAAGGAATTAGAAATCGCCCAAAAATCGCTTAAAAGCCCCAATACCGTTAGTCGCCTCTTACGTACACCCACCGGAAGAAATGGGATAGTGCTATTTTAAGCCAACACTACACAGCAAAATAAAAACTATTATAAAAATCTTGTTACTTTTGAATATGACGTGACAAAGTGAACTGATATTTCCACGCGATATCTAATTACTACTATATTGAGATACTAGCTATACTGATTTCCAACCATAGGATTTTATAAGTACAATTTTTTATATTCTTTAATGTAACATCTGCTGTAAATATTTTGTATTATTAAGTTCTGTGAAAAAATACTCATAATATTGGAATCATCAAAGCTTCAGTTTCGTGGAAGGAAAACCGTTATATGTACATAGTGCTCTCTTTGTAGCCATGTTAATTTTTAGCATGAATAGTAGATTTTTTTCAATAAATGGAGAACTGATTTTTTTAAATAAAAAAATTATAGCCATTTCATAGAAACCCAATATTTCATACAGATAAAAAAATACATACATTTGTAGCGACGCGCTGTCAGTACACAATGACGCGCACTACATACAAACGCTGACAGTGCAAGAAGAATTACATTCCACAGCAACACGTCACACGCGTCATCAAGACTCGCCATACAAATCGTACATCGCGCAATCGAAGTTTCTAAAACATTTACTATATATACAAGTTCCAACTTAATACAGTTGGACCGCGGTCCCCAGGCATACCACCGCCTGGCGGAAGATCTTCCCTTTTCCTCCACACATTCATACATACAATTACTCACGGCTATAAATCCTTTAACGGGGTAGCCAGAGTTTTGGAATGAAAAATTCCTCAGCCACTTTTGGAAGTTATTTGGGGAAAAGATAGTAATAATCAATGTTTTTGGTGACGGGTCTCCAACCACATCGCCCAAAAATCACTTAATAAGCCCCTACACCCTTAGTCGCCTCTTACGATATCCCCAGGGGTAGAAATGGGGTAGTGTTATTCTAAGCCGACACTACACGGCTAAATAAAAAAAATGACGTTTTAATTCTTTTGTAAAGAATATATTCTCTAAACCACGACACTTTACTCCATTAAAATTAAATGGGACCACACTGGAAGCATGTCCAACCGAACATAAAGCAAATTTAGATATCGATTGACTATTGACGGAGCGTCACATTCATACAAACATACAATCAAATTGAGAACCTTCTTATTCGAATCCTTATAAAAGATAAAAAATCTATTTATCTTTTATAAGTAATATATGTAATATTTGGTTAGTTAGTTACTGAAATAGTTGGTGTAAATAAACAGTAAAATTGAAAGTATGAAAATCGTACCTACAATCAAAGTAAAAACAATAAAATGGTTTCAACAGAATTCATTTACCAGAATTCATTTATGCAAATTATACAACCTTTATTACGATGAATTCTGATTATTTTATCGCGCAGATTTTTCAAGGAAATATTTGCGCGCCTAGTCGATACTAGCGGGGATCCTAGGCCTGGCACATACTTTCGTCAAATGCAATACAGAGGGGTAATGCAGCCAGCCTCTTGGGAACCCTACCCCCAGGTGGCAGCGATTTTGAAATATTTTTTTATATTCTTTAATGTAATATCTCCTGTAAATATTTTGTATTATTAAGTTGTAAATTGTATGTGTCTAATTAAACAAGAACTTTACTATTGCTGTGTAGTGTCGGCTTAGAATAGCTCAACCCCATTTCTTCCGGTGGGTGTACGTAAGAGGAGACTAACGGTATTGGGGCTTTTAAGGGATTTTTGGGTGATGCGGTTGGAGACCCCACTCAACTTTCCAAACGTGGCTGAGGAATTTCGAATTCCTTAGCTCTGGCTTCCCCTTCTAGGGATTTAAAGCCGTGAGTGTATGTATGTATGTAATATTACTTTTATCATATTTTTTTTCTTTTATTTTATTTACTCATGGATATAAGCCAAAATAGGTGTAGCTAGAGCTTCAGAATTAGAAATTTGAAGCTGGAAGTGGAAAAATATTGTTGAAAAGAGGATGGTTGACGATGGTTCTCCGACCAAATAGCCTAACAATTGCTCAAAATTCTCCTTTACCCTTAGAACTCTCGTTTATTATTGTACTCATAAAAATCCAGTTCTAAAATTCAGCAATTTAAAAAAAGCTCTTAATAAAAACAGAAATAATATTTTATAATGCTACGAGAAATATGCCGTAGACAGCAGGCCTTGCGTAGTCATCTGTGTACGGCTAAAATGAAAAAGAAACGCATTGTTATGTCATATCAATGAGATGGCTGTCATATTTTCAGATAAACTTTTAATTCATTATTTTAATATTTATTCTTACAAACTCCTTTATGAGAAAATGGCTTATGCTACGTTTTGGTGGTCCGAAGTGACAAGAATAAAATATTAATGTATGGGAAAGATAATTTATGTGAAGAAAGTGATATATATTTGTCAAACTGGCAATCAATATTTTCTGCCTACCCCAGTGGAAATAATGGGCGTGAGAACACGTAAGTAAGTAATTTATACCGCTATGCTAAAATATGCTAAATAAAAAAAATGTTTATGACGAAATAAACATAAGTGTACTTTTAGACAAAAAATAACTATTAGTATTAAATAAACTAATTAGTTTAAATTGCCGTGTAGTGTCGGCTTAGAATAACACTACCCCATTTCTACCCACGGGTGATCGTAAGAGGCGACTAAGGGTATAGGGGCTTTTTAAGTGATTTTTGAGCGATGTGGTTGGAGACCCGTCACCAAAAACGTTTATTATTATCATCTTTTCCCCAATCAACTTCCAAAAGTGGCTGAGGAATTTATCATTCCAAAGCTCTGGCTACCCCGTAAAGGGAATTATAGCCGTGAGTATATGTATGTTTAAAACTCAAAATCAAACGTTCACGCCGTACATCCCCGAAAGGGTTGGCAGCGGTACTAATACTTGCATACATGAAGTACAACTTAGCCATGTGGGTTTCTTTCTCCAGGTTTTCCTTCACTCTTAACAACCATGATAAATTAACCACAGATATGTATTTAGAAAAGACAAATTTGTGTAGGCCCGACCTAGGATTTGAACTCTCATCGTCTGAACGATAAGAAAGAAAGAAAGAAAATACGTTTATTCGCCGTTGTAGGCACAAGAAAAAAATTATTTTACAAATACAACACACAAAAAATCACATATAAAAATACAACAAAAACTACATATGTTCAACACTGAAACGCGACAGTATAAAATATAGAGTACGAGGGCTGCTATTTATGTATCCGGAACTGGCCACTTACAGAACAATAATTTAAAAAGTAATTACATCATTTAAAAATAGAACTCTTTAGCTTTAGAATACATTTATTTTTATGTGACTGTCAATTGTTTTCACATCGTAGCGTCATTTTGAAAATTGCGTGTCTTCACCACCATGGATTTAACTCGTGAACATTTTCGTGCCATGATTTTTTACGATTTTCGGCGTGGTCTAACTCAAAAACAGTGCATCGATCAGCTTACTTCGACTTTTGGGGATGAAGCACCCTCAAAGACCACTGTGTATCACTGGTTTAGCGAGTTTAATCGTGGACGATCTAAGCTTACTGATGAAATTAAAGAAGGTCGCCCTAAAACGGTCGTTGTACCTCAAAACATCGATGCTGTCCGGGAACTAATAACTCAAGATCGTCATGTTACATATCGTGAGATAGAGGCATCTCTGGGCATTAGTATGACGAGCATACATAAGATACTTCATGAACATTTAGCTGTAAAAAAAATTTGCTCCCGTTGGATTCCGCACAACTTGAGTATTGATCAAAAACAGGCTCGTGTCGATTGGTGCAAAGAAATGTTAAAAAAATACAACCGTGGTGCGTCAAAAGCTGTTTATAATATCTACACAGGTGACGAATCTTGGATCTACGCTTACGACCCCGAAACTAAGCAGCAGTCCACGGTGTGGGTGTTCCAAGATGAGCCGAACCCAACAAAAGTTATTCGTGCAAAAAGCACATTGAAGCAAATGGTCGCTTGTTTTTTTGGTATAAATGGCCATGTAGCTACAGTGCCTTTAGAGAATCGTAAAACTGTTAATTCGGAGTGGTATACGACCATTTGTTTGCCGGAAGTCTTTGAACAAATAAGAAAGACTAACCGACAACGTAGAATCATTCTGCATCACGACAATGCTAGCTGTCACAGGTCGGCCGTCACAACTCAGTTTTTAGAAGCTCAAAAGATCGAATTGACAGGTCATCCGCCGTACAGCCCTGATTTGGCACCCAATGATTTTTATTTATTTCCAAATGTGAAGAAAAAATTACGTGGTCAACGTTTTTCGAGCCGCGAAGAGGCAGTCGATGCGTTCAAAATGCACGTTTTGGAGATACCTCAGTCTGAGTGGAAAAAGTGCTATGAAAATTGGTTTCAACGCATGCAAAAGTGTATAGATCTGAGCGGCGAATATTTTGAGAAGCAATAAAACCATATTAATTGATATATGTTTGTTTCTTTTTTTTATTCCGGATACATAAATAGCAGCCCTCGTATCAGTACTTCTTGCGCCACTGCAACAGCGAATCGGTACTGTCTCAGCATTTTCTGAGAGCCTTCGACTCACAGTACTGATTTTCAGCCAGCGCCATTATAGAGTGACATCTGAGTCATCTCAAGAATCACGAACGGTAGAATATAAAAAAAGCAATAAAAATAATGTCGTTACTTATTACATACACCTGTAATGAAGATATAAACTAAATACATAGGTATTATATAGATAAGCAGGGTTTAACCTACTGACCTATCACGGTTTTTCAGATTAGTATTTTTTTTGTAAATCCGTGAATGTATATCTCTTAAAATTCATAGTTTTCTCATTAATGAAATGACAAAAGTGACGGACCAGTTACTCGTAGTGGTGAATGATAGACATATTTCTGTGACGTCATTGGACCGACCCACACTATTTTTATCGTGGCTTCAGTTACGTTTATGATGCATTCAGGAGGGAGCCATGAATAGTGATATATCAAAAGAAAATATTAACTGTATAAAGCTCTGATCCATTAAAAAAGGCAGGTGTCCGAAGTATGAAGAATAAAAGAGCATGTATAAATGTTAACGAAGCCAGAGAGGTTTGCCAGGATCGCACAAAGTGGCGATCGATAGTCTCTGCCTACCGATTGAGCACTTACGGCGTGATTATATGTATAGATGATCCATTACTTTACGCAAGCGTCATAGGAGGTGATTTAGGGCTTTAGGGCTTTTAAAGTGATCACTGGACTATAGAATAGCACTACCCCATTTCTTCCGGTGGGTGTACGTAAAGGTGACTAACGGTATTGGGGCTTTTTAAGGGATTTTTGGGCGACGCGGTTGGACACCCATCACCAAAAACCTTAATTTGACCATCTTATCCCCACGCAACTTCCAAAAGTGGCTGAGGAATTTTAATTCCTTATCTCGGGCTACCCCTTCTAGAGTTTATAGCCGTGATTATATGTATGTATGTTATTTTTGACATAACAATGCTTAATTTCAAACAAGAAGGAGAACAAGGAAAATATAATGGATTTATATCCATACCAAAATAAAATTTAATGCTATTTCTAATCTGAAATTTAAAAAAATAACATTTAAAGGTCACTAAAATTTCACCATTTGCGCTTTTAGCAAACAAATAGGTGACAAAAAGCGAGATCTCTTGATAAGATCGCCCTGTTACGTTTATCGGACGATCTCATCAATTGCTGACACTAACAATGTGCCAAGTTTTACGATAAAGTGACAACTGATGTGTATGACCTTACGAAGCACACGAGTAAACCATAGTTTGACCTTTGAAAAGGTTACTTTTATATTTCTAAAGTGTTATAGTGGTGGGTGGCGGTAGAATAGCATACATACATATACATACATATACTCACGGCTATAAATCCCTAGATGGGGAATCAGAAATTCCTGAGCCACTTTTGGAAAGTTAAGTGGGGAAAAGTTGGTAAAATAAAGGTTGTTGGTCATGGGTCTCAAACCGCATCGCCCAAAAATCCCTTAAAAGCCCCAATATCGTTAGTCGCCTTTTACGTACACCCACCGGATGAATTGGGGTAGTGCTATTCTAAGCCGACACTACACAGCAACCCAATAGCAGTACAACAGTAGAATAGCAATACCCAATTTTTCCTTGTGGGTATTTGTAAGAGGCGACTCAGGGCTATGGAGCTTTTAAAGAAGTTGTTTAGCGATGCGGTTGGAGACCAATCACAACTTTTAATTTACAATCTTTTCCCTACTCTAGTACCGAAAGTGGTTGAGGAATTTCTTATCCTGAAGCTCTGGCTATCCTTTCTAGCAATATATAACCGTGAGTTATATGTATGTACGAATGTAAGCCCATGCACCTAAAGAAAGAAAAGAAAATAATAAATGTCTCCCTTTTTTTTATATTATTATCTTCACAAAACTTACAGCTTAATATCTTATCAACTTTATTAATATGACAGTTTATTGCCAATTGAAAGTTTGCACATAGTGATTATGCAATCTTTTATTTTTCTTTTCTCTACTATACGTATTTTTGAAGTCAAATCTCAACGTACACGCCTCATATCCTCGCATGGGTTGGCGGAGGTTCTAATACTTCTGAACAACAGGTGACATTTTCACCTGGTATTCAGAGTACCCACGTTTTTCTTGGACAGTGTAATGACGTGATAGGGGGCAGGCTTATCAACGTTTTGAACGGATACACTGTCACATCACAAAGTGCAACTTTGCCATGTAGGTTTCCTCACGATGTTGTTCCCCTCACCGTTAACAAACATGATAAAATAACCGCATATATGTCTTTGGAAAACACTAATTGGTGTAGGTCCGACCCGGAATTAGAACCTTCATCGCCTGCACGATAAGCGGTGTTCTACCCACTGAGCTATCACGTAGTTTTGAAATCAACTTTAAAGTTATTAGTTGACATGAGTCTTGGATACAAAATTGTAATATTTGTATTGCTCTCATCAGTCTGTGTGTTATTTTAGGACTTGTCCAGAAACTCTTCCAAGGATGAACGCTCATTCTTATGTTTTGTTTGCGTTTGCAAAACCTCTGTTAAACCAGTCAAGTGCGAGTCGGCTTGCGGGCGCAGGGTTCCGCACAATTATCTATAAAAACGACAAAACATCTTAGGAAAATAAATTTATTTCAACCGTTTTTATATTGATAAAAAGATACATACATAATACTCATGGTTATAAATCCAAAGGAGGAGTAGCCGGGGCTTCCGAATAAGCAAATTCCTCAGCCACTTTTGGCAGTTGAGTGGGGAAAAGATTGTAAAATAAAAATTTATAAGTGATGTTTGTCCAACCGCATCGCCCAACAACTTCTTTAAAAGCCTCACTGCCATGAATTGCCTCTTACGAATATCCTTGCTCGCAACTACACAGTAAAAAAAGATAAAGGATGTAAAGTCACCAAGCACAGAATAACAACAAAAACTTTATCCAAATTAATCCGATAAATGAGGGCAGTGCAGGACCGGTCGTTGTGGAAAAATCTTTGGCGACGCCTATGTCCAGCACTGGACATCCATTGGCTGATGATGATACTGCTAGGAAGCTAGTTTTCTAGTATTGCTTGTTACTTACTTATTAAGTCTAACATGATCATTTTTATTCACTAGTATCAAACTAATTATTGAACAACCGAAACCCAAATTTTGAAAATAATTTGTTTATACTTATGTATTTAAATATCCCTTTTATCCCAAGCAAAATGAACAACCTTGGTTGTGCGGAGCTTTCTGACAAATTATATAATAAATATTTTCTGTATTTATTGTTGTATTTGCAACAGGAATACAAAATCTTTGAAAACTTTCTATTTTATGTCATTATCATGGTTCATGAGCCACAGCATGGTGACAAACGGGCAGACAGACAAAGAGCAAACTTCAGTAATAGTATCATATTTTACCTTTTGGGTTAGAGATCCCTGAATACGTGCAGATTGTATGACAAATATTTACATATCAAATTCACAAGGGGTTTGTTTTCATCAAACTGAACATTTTGAGAATTGTTCATGAAATGTAACAATAAAACTTTACTACGAAAAATTCCGTAATGGAATGGAAAATGTGATGAAGACATTGAAAGAAGAGTGAAAAAGGGTAATGCGGTAAATGGAGCAATGAATAGCCTAATGATCAGTCAATCGGTGTCTGAAAAGGCCCGAATGGCTGTGCATGATGCTGTTCTTGTTCCTACGCTTATGTATGGAAGCGAATGTTGGGTGTGGCAGAAGAAGCATGAGAGCAGAGTGAATGCAGTAGAGATGAGGTCCCTCAGAAAAATTTGTAATGTTAGATTGTGTGACCGAGTGAGAAATAGCGTTATTCGTGAAAAGTGTGGTGTGAAAGATGATATTGTAAGAAAGATAGAAAAAGGAATGTTGAGATGGTTTGGGCACATAGAGAGGATGGATGATAGAAAATTGGTAAAAGGGATCTATAGAGCTAGTGTGGATGGTAATGTTAGTAGAGGACGACCACGGAGAACACACTTGGACCAAATTGAGAGTGTGCTCAAAAAGGCTGGCGTCCGAAGTATGAAGAATAAAAGAGCATGTATGAAAAGATTGATGGATGTAAACGAAGCTAGAGAGGTTTGTCAGGATCGTACGAAGTGGCGATCGATAGTCTCTGCCTACCCCAATGGGAATTAATAGCGTGAGTATATGTATGTATGTATGTACGAAAAATTCCGTAATAGTTTCAGAAATATTCCGGGACGACTTATTTATTGCTGTGAAGTGTTGGCATAGAATAGCACTACCCCTTTTTTTCCGGTGGGTGTACGTAAGAGGCGACTAACGGTATTGGGGCTTATAAGGGATTTTTGGGCGATGCGGTTGGAGACTCATCACCAACAACCTTTATTCTACCATCTTTTCCCCACTCAACTTCCAAAAGTGGCTGAGGATTTTGTAATTCCTTAGCTCTGGCTACCCCTTCTAGATATTTATAGCCGTGAGTATATGTATGTATGTGACTTATTTATAGAAAAAAATATGATGCGCCGGTGTATTCGTAACAAACCGCAATAGGCCAGCTCCCAATCACGTGAGTACACTGTCAAGCAAAAAGAGGGTACGCTGAAACCAGTTGGCAATGTGACGTGATGTTTAAAAGTATTAGCACCTCTGTCAACCCCTTCGGAGATATACGGCGTGAACGTTTGAGTTGAGTTGAAAAGAGATGTAAATAATACTTATGTCCGTGACTAAAATTTTAAATTATTTGTTCGTTTTTGCTTCTCTAATTCTACGTCAAATTTAGTAAGGGTAGCCAGAGCTTCCAAAATCAATTATTCCTAAGACATTTATGGAAGTTGCGAAGGAAAAGTGAGGTAAAATTCAAAACTATAATTACATTTACCTGACTATTTAAAGTGTGACTTGCAATACATTTTTTTTGTATTTTACTCTAAAAGGCTCTGAAGTAAAAAAACGATATAAGAAAATTAACAGTAGACATATTTCCCATACAAATATTCTAACAAAGTTTTCTGAAGTAATTCTTAGAAGTTTCAGAAGTGCTAACAATACTGTGTACTTATTTGGTTAAGATCTCTCCAACAATATTAGTGAGTATAAGCAGGCTTATCAATCATCATCATAAAGTGATTTGTATAAACTTATCCTAGAAATTGTAAGAGTATGAGTTACCTTGATTAGAATGTGTTTCAATTTATATACCAGGGTTGCCACCCGTTTTTATATAATGATACTGTGCATACATACATACATATACTCACGGCTATAAATCCCTAGAAGGGGTAGCCAGAGCTAAGGAATTAGAAATTCCTCAGCCACTTTTGGAAGCTGCGTGGGGAAAATATGGTAAGATAAAGGTTGTTGGTGATGGGTCTCCAACCGCATCGCCCAAAAACTCCTTAAAAGCCCCAATACCGTTAGTCGCCTCTTACCTACACCCACCGGAAGAAATGGGGTAGTGCTATTCTAAGCCGACACTACACAGCTCAATAAAATATTATTCAATAACACGGCGTAAGCCCTGTCTCCTATTACTTAAGTGCGCTGCCTGAGTAAAAAGTAGGTACTCTGAACATGTGATACTAATGTCTTTCAATGTTTAAAAGTCTTACTACCTATGGCATCCCTTTTGGATAAACGGCGTGAACGAATGATTTTTTTGACTAGTCAGGAATAATCGATTTTCAAATCGACCGTATATTTTAAAAACTAATAAAAGAACATATTTTTTATAGTGCTTTGAATTCTATTTACATCGCAGTGTTTGTACGCTTCCATATTCAATTGATGTAGATTCATAATAAATAAAAAAAAACCATCATCACTCTTTTTCTGAATAAAAAATACATGTGCGAAAATTTATCTATGAAAATATTTTTGCAGATTTTTAATTCATATCAACGGTTAGAACGAAATATCTCAGCGGTTACACTGGGCGAACAGTGCGGAGTAATACCTCGAAATTTTATACTTCGTAATTTTTGTTAACGGTGAGGGAAAACATCGTGAGGAAACCCACATGGCTGAGTTGTACTTAGTCATGTGACAGTGTATTCGTACAAAAACGGCGATAGGCCTGCCCCCTATCACGTGAGTACACTGTCCATGCAAAACGTGGGTACTCTGAACACCAGGTGGCAAAGTCACGTGATGTTCAGAAGTATTAGTACCTCTGCTAACCCCTTCGGGGATATTCGGCGTGAACGTTTATGTTTATGTATGTATGTAATTTTTGTAAAGGTTTTCAAAATTCAGCTAAACTTATTGATATAAAACCATTTTTAGCTTTTAAATATTTTTAATCCATGTAGATAATGTGTATTGTGACGTGTAGTGCCGGCTTCGAATATCACTATCCCTTTCTACCTACGGGTATCGTAGGAGGTGACTAAGGGTATTATACTCTATTCTATAACCATACTTTATTTCTACCATCTTGTCCCTTATCAACTACCCAATGTGGCTGAAGAGTTTTCAGCTCAGAAGCTCAGGGTGTGTCACAATGACCTGGCCGATCAGGCCGATGGTGACACTCTGGGTCGGAACCTCTGGTGGAGACTCCGCCGAGATTTAACGGATCCGCAGTTCGCCCGCCCAAATACCAATAAACAATTACTCACCAGCAGGAGCAGGGTTTTCCACAGTACGAGTGGATATTGGCAGCAAACGATGGATAATTTTCTCACCACGTGTCCGTCGACAGTCGACCCAGCTGGGGACGTTTTGTTTAGCGACACACACACACGTTCAGATTAAAAGGTTCTTACACACGTCTTAACGTAAGTAACACAAAATAGTATGAAAACACTCAAAGTTCTTGGGAAAAGGTTAAATTATCAAGCCGGTAATTTTAATCGTTGCACGCGCAAGGGAAGCAGCCATTACACTCCTCGCGGTAGCTAGTCCTCACTCTGACTGGCGTGCCCTTTTCATCGGGCTTTGCTGATTGGTTGAGCGAGCGAATGACATTTGACGTATATTATTTGGCGGCAAATATGAATGTGGAACGTTGACGATACATACCGCCCACCAAAATACAGCTGGTATTTTCCGGATATAAAAAATAATAATAGTGGCAACGTTAAAATACCTACAGTATGACGACTAACAAATAGATTCCTACGGATAACAATTGATAAATATAATGAATAAAACATAAACGAGCTACAACTAAAACGACTATTATTACGATTAAAAAAAAAACTACTAGATTACGATTCAATAGGAAGAGGACACAACTTAACTAGAGGTCGTTTGATAAGACTATCTTTAGTCTTCACGGTTGCTACACGCACGATTCCATCATGACCGGGATGCAGTTCGCATATTCTTCCTAGAGACCATTGTAAAGGTACACGATTGTCATCTTTGATGACTACAACAGAATTCACAGTAAGTGGCTCGGATATCTTCGTCCATTTTATGCGTTGAGTAAGCGAGGTTAAGTATTCGTTCTTCCAACGAATCCAAAAGTGTTGAACGAAAGATTGAATTAGATGCCAACGATTAAGTCGATACAATGGAACAGAAGAATAATCTTCGTCCGGTACGCTGGTAAGAGGTTCCAGGGTCAAAAAATGACGTTTATATGAGTCTTTGGTACGAATGTTATAAATGAATCTGCGTATGTAAGAAACGATACGAGTAATTTTGTCTAAAGATGAAAAACGTTTAAGTAGATTGTTGAAAATGGAATCGGTTGTGGGTTGCGTCGTTTCATTGGTCATCAGTACGACTGAATGACGCTCTTCGCATCGCACCATGGTATCTTCATCATTAGAAACAAGTTTCCTTTTAGGCCAGTGATCAGAAGACTGGAGTAGCCAAGATGGACCTGACCACCACAACGAATTTTGAAGAAGATCATTAGGGAGCTGCCCTCAAGAACACACATCCGCAGGATTGTCGGCTGAAGCAACATGACGCCAGGACTTTGCTGGAAAGACTTCCTGAATGTGGCTGACGCGGTTTGCGACGAATGTGGTCCAGCGCGAAGAGTGCGATTGAAGCCAGGATAAAACTACTGTCGAGTCGGACCAAAGATTAATAGAATCGATGAGAATTTTGGCCTGATACGTGTCGAGAACGAATTTTGTTAGATCTGCAAGCATTACAGCTCCGCAAAGCTCCAAACGAGGCAATGAAAGTCTTTTTAGTGGAGCTACGCGGGCCTTGGCGCATAGCAGCCGAATTTGAATAGATCCATCATCGCATAAGATTCGCAAGTAGATGACAGCTCCGTAAGCAAGCTCCGAGCTATCACAGAAACCGTGCAATTCATATAAAATGGCATTATTAACGGTAAGTCGTCGTGGAATACTTAAATCCTTAAGAGCGGGCAGCTGTTGACAAAAGGCTTGCCAAATGTTAAAGATATTTTCAGGTGGTTGCTCATCCCACGATACGCCGAGAAGCCAAAGTTTCTGCAGCAAACATTTGATTTGAATGGTCAGAGACGTTAAAAAGCCTAACGGATCGTATATCTTTGCGATTTCACTGAGGGTTACTCGCTTAGTACAAGGGCGATGTGATGAACCTACATCGAATAAAAACGAGTCGAGTACTGGATTCCATTTGAGTCCGAGTACTTTGAGAGTTGGATATTGCTCATCATAGAACGATTTAGAATCCAGAAGACAATCTTCTGGGGGAAGATCTGATAGCAACTGCCGTGAATTACTAGCCCATTTTCTCAATTCAAAATGACCTAGTTTGAATAATTTGACGATTTGTGATTTAGCTTCCATCGCAATACTTAAATTTTCAAAACCGGAAACTGCATCATCAACGTATATATCGTTTGTAACTATTTGTTTAGCTAGAGGGAAACGGTCACCTTCGTCCTCTGCTAGTTGTTTGATTGTCCTACATGCAAGAAATGGTGCAGACGATACACCATACGTAACGGTGTTTAGTTTATACTCTTTTAGAGTTTGATTAGGATCTGTTCTCCAAAAGATTCTCTGATAATCCCTATGATTTTCAGAGATCAGAATTTGTCTGTACATCTGACGTATGTCAGCCATAAATACGATCGCATGAATTCGATAATTGAGGAGAACCTCGATAATGTTAGACTGAAGTTTAGGTCCGATAAGCAAAGTGTCGTTTAAAGAATTTTCATTTAGATCCTTCGCTGAGGCATCGAAAACGACCCGCAATTTAGTAGTCGTGCTATCTGGCCTAACTACGCAATGATGCGGAATGTAGTATTTGCCGCGATTTAACTCTGATGTAGGAACGAGAGACATATGACCAGAATTTTCATAGTCTTCCATGAATTCGCGATACTGTTTGTGCAAATCAGGGTCACGTAACAGACGACGCTCGATTGCATGGAAGCGTCTTAATGCAATGTCACGAGAACCCTCAAAAATTGGCTCCACTTCATCCTTAAAAGGAAGGCGCACCCCGTATCTACCGGATGGGTCGCGGTAGTGATCTGCCTTGTAAGATTTTTCGCATAGAATCTCTTCATGTGTGTGTGGTGACGCTTGGGGAACAATGCCGATCTTCCAAAAGCGCTCAACGATTGAGGCTAAGTCGTTATCGATTTTCGAAGAGACCTGTAGCAACGACGAAGTAATGAGTGGCGTTCTCCCTAACAAGAGCCAACCGAAGACCGAATTAAACGCGAGGGGCTGATTCGCCTTACCCTTTATCCGTTGAGGAAGAAGCGATTCAACGAAAACGTCTGCACCGAGTAAAATGTCGATAGAGCCAGGGATATCAAAGCCTGGGTCCGCTAAGGCTAACGATTGAGTGTGAGTCCAACCCGACGTGTTAAGTTTGGCTATGGGTTTAGTCCGGTCGACAAGTCGCAAGAAGTGGAGTTGGGTAGAAAAAGGTCGGAATTTAATGAAACTTGGAGATGTTGTTTAGGGATGGTTAATTAACATTTTGTCAAGTTTTGGACCTCGAGGACCCTGTGCAAAAAGAGGAGGGGGGGGGAGAACTGCAAAAATCTCGACCTTTCGTCAGTTTTTCGTCAAATACCTTTTTTCCTTACATCCTACGACAAAAGCGTTCAGAAACATTTTGTAGTACGTGAAATTATCTACAATTTGAGTACTCACATATGTCTCTATGTCAATTCCTTACTAAGATATGGCGCTTCGCAGAAAATATTTTTTCCGAAATTCAGCGTGAGCTAGCATCGAAGTGAAGCAAGCACATGAAGACGCCGACGTGTTGATCGTCAACACCGCCATATCCAAAGCTTATTATTGTTGAAGATGTGGACTTACTTATTCTGTTGACGGCATTGGGTATGTCCATAAAGAACATCTATCTTCAGAAAAGTGGAAGAGGTGGTAGTCCTAATGTCCTCTACTCACCAAGTCCCTGTTCCTTTCCTCCCAAAGATATACTTTTCCTCCACGCAGTGAGTGGGTGTGATACCACGTCAGCACCGTATGGATTGGGGAAGAACAAAATTTGCAGCACCTATATGAAGGATACCGCCCTCTCTGCAGTAGTGGCTCCGTTTCTTACATCAAACGCTACTCCTCAGCAAATCAAGGACGCTGGAGAAAAGTTCCTGGTAGTAGTTTATGGAGGCAATATTGACAATGACAACCTTGACGACTTGCAGTACCGATTATTTACACGATCAGTGACGAAGGCTAAATTGGAACTAGCCCGCTATAACGACGACGGCGAGGACGTCCTTAACAGCCTGATTGTGCACGAGGACGACGAGCAATTAGAAGCAGAACCAACGGCTAAAAAATCTCGACAGGAACTGTAATGAGTACAAATGCGTACCTACTATGTATGAGAGACCTTTCAACAATATCTCTGTTGCCTCTAGTGTATACTTTGTCAAAACCTTAATTTTGTTAATATCATTAATTTTGTTTACGAAAGGACTACGTCTTTTTTTACCTACTCTGGAACACTTATGTAGTGGAGGGAAGGAGAGGGAGACGGAATATCGGTCTAAAAAGTAACTAATGTCAATACCAATATTACCGACATGATATATGGTTGGTATGAAATTACAGTAGAAAATAAGCTTTTGAGAATTAGGGTTAGGTGGGGAAGGGAGGGGGGATTGGGGAGGGGTTCAAAATTACAGACCATAATAACAACAATTATTATTATTAAAATAAGAAATAAGGTTGGTTTCTGCTTTTTTAAGGTATTTTTACTGAATTTCGGAAAAAATATTTTCTGCGAAGCGCCATATCTTAGTAAGGAATTGACATAGAGACATATGTGAGTACTGAAATTGTAGATAATTTCACGTACTACAAAATGTTTCTGAACGCTTTTGTCGTAGGATGTAAGGAAAAAAGGTATTTGACGAAAAACTGACGAAAGGTCGAGATTTTTGCAGTTCTCCCCCCCCTCCTCTTTTTGCACAGGGTCCTCGAGGTCCAAAACTTGACAAAATGTTAATTAACCATCCCTAAACAACATCTCCAAGTTTCATTAAATTCCGACCTTTTTCTATCTGAAACCACCTGTCGACCGGACTAGTTGGTCACCGCATATGTTTGAAATAACGTGCATGTCTAAATCGAATAACGGCTTATTCTTTGAAGCGATTGAACATCGAATCATACCGGTGACATCAGCAGCAATACCTCCTAACCCATTGATATTTGATTCGCATGAGACTGGATTAAGATGTAAATGTTCAACTGCCTTTTGTGTAATAAAATTGTTTTGACTACCGGTGTCAAATAAGGCTCGCATAGAACTAAAAGTGCCGTCTGAATCGCGTACTTGAACTATAGCCGTAGCTAGTAAAACAGTCGTATTAATATTATTTAATTTTGGACAGTTTGACTTTTCACCTTTGGCGAACAATGATACGGATTTAGAATCTGTGGAGTTACTAGCGCTATTAGTATCTCCCTGCGCGCATAATGTTGTATGATGACGATGTTTACATTTTAAGCAACGAAAGATCGATTTACAATCTTTGAGCTGATGGGACAATTTGAGGCAATTAAAGCATAAGTTAGCCTCTCGGGCGTAAGACATACGGTCGTCTACGGATTTATCAAGAAATGATTTACAACGAGTAATTAAATGACTGTCTGAACATAAAGAGCATTTCACAACGTGTTCTTTATCCCTTTTCAATGTTTGAGATTTATTCGAGTTATCTACCAATAATGTGTGAGTCACATTTGAACGCTTAGGATAATTATTAAAATGTTGTTTTGAAGTGGAAGGACGCAGATTAGATTCCTTTACTTGATAAGTTACCTTGGGTGAGGTTTCAGAAAAATGATTATCGCGCAACATGGATTCGCACTTCGAATGTAAATATTGTTTTAACTGAGTATATTTTGGAATCTCGCTGCTTATGTATTTCTCTTCAAATTCCCGTCTCATTTTTGAATCTAATTTTGATAAAATATGGTATACTAGAATGAAGTCCCAATCATCAACTGGAAGATCTTGTTTACGTAAAATAGTTAAGTTTTCATCAATACAATCTAAAGATCGACGAAACTCAATCGCATTATTCGTGTTGAATGAAACGTTCAAAATATCCTTCCAGCATGTGAAAGACAGTTCACGCTTGTGTTGATAACGGGCAAGTAAGGCCGCGTACGCATCGGAGTAATAATCACCGGTTACGGGAAATTTACGAATAAGCGATAACGGATCATCGCGCAAAATCGATACTAAATATTGAAATTTCTCCACATTGGAAAGTAAATGGCAATCGTGGATTAATGAATTAAACGTATCAATGAATTCAGGCCATAGTTTTATGTCACCTGAAAACGTGGGTAATTGGATCTTCGGTAACTTCACATGAGATTTCAAAGATGACTCGAATTGAGAAGTCGAATTTAAGTAATTTTTCGTTTCGGATTTCTGTAACGATTTAAATATTGACAAAACCTTAAAATAAGTATCATCAAAACGCGCACGAATTTCATCATCATTATCATCTTCATCTGATGACGAACTTAATAGTTCGAGTATCGAGTAATGTGCAAACTCAAAATCGGATTTCATGTTTTCAATTTCATCACAATATGAAAAGAAGAAATCGCATTGTGTATCATCGGGTTTGGATTGAGTCGCCATACCGACCTCTAATGCCTTCAAAATACGGTTCAAAGCTATCGTACGCTTACGACGTAATGACGGCAAATCACTTTTTGTAAATTCTTGCTTCGGTTTAGGTTTATTCGAATGACTAAGTTTACGTATAGGTTGACGCTTCGGATTATAAGACATGGTTATTAATTATAATTTACCTCACTAAGTAAAGACGATTTGTTTCAATAAAAACCCAACAAAGATTCCAGTTACCGATTGCAGTGATAAGGCGTCGAACGAATGAATGACAGATGTATATAGTATAGATACTTCTATCAATAGATGACAGGGCGCGTCGAACTTTCAACAACAAACAAACACCTGTTACAAGTAGATAATTATCACTGCGATCACGATTTCACTTTGAAACTTATTTGAAGGAATGCACAGGTAAAATTCGAAATAGAAAAACGGTTACTTCATGTTTTTAATTAAGAACAACTGATATGGTATGTTTGGAGTGTGAAAAACAAGTAAGTACGAATAAATGTATTACAGCCGCGTAAATAATACTAAACAAGATTATGGTTTTTGAACGTATAGATCTGTAATACTAGATAATAAAATAAAGTTTATTCTAGTGTATTGTTGTCATAGCAAAATTAATTTTACAACAAAACTTGGTGGTTGGAGTATGATCCGCCACAACAACTACCTACACTGATGTTGGCTACAACTTATTATTATAGCCGAATTAAATATACACAAGGCAAGGAGTACGTATAAAATGCTTGTGTATGTTCTATAATAATAAAGGTGTAAATTGAATGTAAAGTCACACAGCCGAATATGTATACTTATATACCGAATAAATGATTAGATTATACAAGTATGATCTGTAATTAACTTTAAACATCCAGCGATAAGCGAGTGCACGAAATAAAATTGCAACTTGAACGGCGAGATTGTTTTCGTTAACGATAATAAAATAGTTTCACTATAAATCGAATTGTGACACATGAACGTATAATTATGTATATGTACCTCTGCTTACTCAATGCACAACACGAACGACATACGACATACGAACGGAAAACGGCTCGATGCTAGATTTCGATTTACCCGACACTTATAAAAAGTACGTTTGCAAGCCGAACAATATATCGATGGAAATATATTGTACACTGATTCTAATTGGCAACGATAGGAGATGAATGCTAATTAGTTGATTTCGGAGCAAAATTAACGTTAATGTTATTTTGAAATACCAGCTGTATTCGACGGTCGATATTTTAGATTAAAGAAAGCTTTAAAATACTGCCAATTGTTCCCGGGTTTCGGCACCAAAAAGATGTGTCACAATGACCTGGCCGATCAGGCCGATGGTGACACTCTGGGTCGGAACCTCTGGTGGAGACTCCGCCGAGATTTAACGGATCCGCAGTTCGCCCGCCCAAATACCAATAAGCAATTACTCACCAGCAGGAGCAGGGTTTTCCACAGTACGAGTGGATATTGGCAGCAAACGATGGATAATTTTCTCACCACGTGTCCGTCGACAGTCGACCCAGCTGGGGACGTTTTGTTTAGCGACACACACACACGTTCAGATTAAAAGGTTCTTACACACGTCTTAACGTAAGTAACACAAAATAGTATGAAAACACTCAAAGTTCTTGGGAAAAGGTTAAATTATCAAGCCGGTAATTTTAATCGTTGCACGCGCAAGGGAAGCAGCCATTACACTCCTCGCGGTAGCTAGTCCTCACTCTGACTGGCGTGCCCTTTTCATCGGGCTTTGCTGATTGGTTGAGCGAGCGAATGACATTTGACGTATATTATTTGGCGGCAAATATGAATGTGGAACGTTGACGATACACAGGGGAAACCCCTTCTTGGGATTTATGGTACATATACTCACGGCTAAAAATCCCTTGAAGGGGTAGCCAGAGCTAGGATATTAGAAATTCCTTGACCATTATTGGAAGTTGCGTGGGGAAGACTTGGTGAAATAAAAGTTTTTGGTGATGGGTCTCCAACCGCATCGCCTAAAAATCCCTTAAAAAGCCCCAATAACGTTAGTCGCCACTTACGTACACCCACCGGAAGAAATGGGGTAGTGCTATTCTAAGCCCACACTACACAGCTCTTATCTCAGGATTTATGGTCGTGAGTATTATGTATTTATGTATAGTGTGTAATATGAAATAACACAATTTAAAGGAATAAATTAACACTACAAGCTGAGAAACTTGCTAATGAAGCTTAAAGTCTGTAAGTTTTAGCCCGTGGTAATAAAAATATGTTTATCGCTAATTATACCATAATAACAAAAGCTTGTATAGTAAAACTTAACAACTAATCAAAATTATGTTCTGGTGTTTTTATTAAACTGTATTAACCTCGGGGACTTTAAATTGTACCGAGGTTTCAGTATAATACTGTAAGTACAGTATTGTGTCTTTCTAAAACATAGTATCGGGCGAACTCAGTATCGCGGAACTGCACTGAACTGAACCGTGGACTTAACTGACTGGACTGACTTCAACCAACAATATTCAAACTCATAGTACTAGCCTGCCTGCAGTATTGCACTGAACTGTGAACTTAAACCGACTGACTATAGGGTTCATATTAGAATCATCAGTCACACAATACTCAAACTGATAATACTGCATGCAGTACTGCATTGAACTATGAACTTAAACGGACTGACTTTAGGGTTCATATTAGAATCATCCGTCACAATACTGTATTAATACAATACTTTACACTATCCATCCGCCTCCGCCAATACACAATTTTAAAAATACTGTTCAATATTGATACACAGTATCAGTACTCATTATTGATCGAGAATACTGAGTACCATTACAGTTTTGATAATCCACGTACTTACCCACCTGTACTTTACAACTATTTTTCTATGAAAATAAGTTTTGCATCTCAAAAGATATATAGCAAAATAAAACTCATCTCGAATTCCTCTCGTTGCTTGCAATAATCCAGTCAAAGGGATTTTTATAAAGAGCTATGTAAGGATTTTAATAATCTAGAATTGACAATAAGTTGAATTGATTTTACGTTTATTTATCTTGTGTTTTTGGACAATTTTATAATGCTGAATTCATCATATTATACCTTAAATATACATATACTCACGGCTATAAATCCATAAAAGGGGTAGCCAGAACGAAGGATTTAAAAATTCCTCAGCCACTTTTGGAAAGTTGAGCGGGGTAATGATGGTAAAGTAATGGTTGTTGGTGATGGGTCTCCAACCGCATCGCCCAAAAATCCCTTAAAAGCCCCAATACCGTTAGTCGCCTCTTACGTACACCTACCGGAAGAAATGGGGTAGCGCTATTCTAAGCCGACACTACACAGCAATATGATATTATGTTATATAAATTTGAAAGAATACTATATAGTTGTGTAGTCTTGGTTCAGGTAAGCACTCACTACCCAATCATTGATTCATCCCGGCACTCAAAATAACTTATACTTCTATCGTGGTTTAGGTAGGTTTCATCTTAAAAAAAATGAAAACTTTCCTTGAAAACTCAAACGTACAGGCCAAATATCCCCGAAAGGGTTAGCTGAGGTACTAATACTTCTGAACATTACCTTACATTGTTACCTGATGTTCAGAGTACCCACGTTTTGCTTGGACAGTGTACTCACGTGAAAGGGGGCAGGCCTATCGCCGTTTTTAACCGACTTCATCAACGAATACACTGTCACATGACTAAATACAAACTCAGCCATGTGGGTTTCATCACGATGTTTTCCCTCACCGTTAAAAACCATGATAAATTATCCACAAATATGTCTTTAGAAAAGACAAATTGATGTAGGCCCGACACGCGATTTGAACTCTCATCGTCTGCACGATAATTGTTCTACCTACTGAGCTAGGTTACTAAATTGGTAAAAAAGAAACAAAACAATATTAGTTACAATAATACCCAATAACACAGAAAACCCTACCTTATTTTCAGATAGCAAAAATAATTACATCATCGTATAGTTCGTAAACATCTGCCACGACATGGCTCGGCCCCAGTGTGTTGTTAAGACTGATGAATTGCTGAGAAGGGCCGACTGCCCGCTGCGGCGAAGACGAGTATAATTGCATATCGATTATTACTAACACACTAGAAAAATACGAGCAGTGTGTTGAAATAATAGAAATGTACATGAATATACAAGTGAACTAGTTTTGAAGATTTTTGGGCGATGTGGTTGGAGATCCATCACCAACAACCTTTATTTCACCATCTTTTCCCTACGCAACTTCCAAAAGTGGCTTAGGAATTTCAAATTCCCTAGCTCTGGCTCTGGCTCTTCAAGGGATTTATAGCCGTGAGTATATGTATGTATGTATGTAAGAGAACTATTAAATCTAGATATAAATATTTGCAGACTTTCTTACATACATACACACTCATTTGGAAGTTGATAGAGGACAAGGTGATAGAAATAAAGTATCGCTATTGAAGGGTCTGCAATCGCATCGGCCAAAAATCACTTAAAAAGCCCCGATATCCTTAGTCGCCTCTTATGATCACCCAAGGGAAGAAATGGGGTAATGTTATTCTAAGCTGACACTACACGACTATTAAATCATACCGGAAATAGTAATACAAATCTTTATACCCAAATTGAGACATTGAAACCTGTTGCAATATGTTTTTCTTATTTATAAACATAATGAAACAGTAGCATTCAATTGTTGTAGTTTCTTTATTGTAAGGCTGATGAAGAGAACAAATTTAATTTATTAATCTTCACACAGTTGTTTCGATCGATAGTCTCTGCCTCTCCTAATGGTAACTAACTGCGTGAGTTTATGTATGTGGGTGTACATAAGAGGCGACTAACGGTATTGGGGCTTTTAAGGGATTTTTGGGCGGTGCGATAGGAGACCCATCACCGACAACCTTAATTCCACCATCTTTTCCCCACGAAACTCCCAAAAGTGGCTGAAGAATTTCTGATTCCCTAGCTCTGGCTACCCCTTCAAGGGATTCATAGCCGTGAGTATAAGTTATGTTAATAGAGTATATAATTTTAAAAGTTTTTTGATATAAAATACCCACTTATAGCAGATGTTTAAAGCAGTCTCTCAAAGCTCAAAGCCGCTTTGCCTGTTTGATC
This sequence comes from Bedellia somnulentella, assembly GCA_963576735.1. Lineage (NCBI taxonomy): Eukaryota > Metazoa > Arthropoda > Insecta > Lepidoptera > Bedelliidae > Bedellia > Bedellia somnulentella. Next base: position 1,191,814 of record OY755189.1, read on the forward strand.
CAGTTCAAATATATATTCTCATTTATCAACAGTATTTCTGGGAATTAAATTAAATGAATTAAATATAAAGTTATCAGTTTTTATTAATTCATATAAAATAAGACTCAAAAGACTCAAACGTTAACGCAGTACATTCCTGAAGGGGTTGGCAGAGGTACTTACTTACTTACTTAGATATACTTTTGAATATTACGTGATATTGTCACCTGATGTTCAGAGAACCCTCGTTTTGCTTGGACAGTGTACTGATGTGATGGGGGCCGGCCTATCACCGTTTTATACGAATACACTGTCGAATGACTAAGTTCAACTTAGCCAGGTGGATTTCCTCATAATGTTTTCCCTCACCGTTAACAACCATGATAAATTAACCACACATAAGTCTTTAGCAAATATAAAATGCCGTCGGAGTAAAAAAGAAATATCAGCTCACAAAAACATCGAAACTAACATAAGTTTCTCGCCGAATAGAAAGGTTAAAATGTGTTCTCAACATCACAATTTAATCCTGTCCCGCACATTGTGGTTTCAGGGTTCAGGAATGCGTTCAATAAATTCGAATCTCCATACTAATAAAGTGAAATTCCGAATTAGGAGTAAACATTAAATCTGGGTTGACTCAATGAGTTATTGACTGCGCCAAATTGTTTACGTCCATTCGATGACAAGGGTTTGTTCGAAGTTTGAGTTTGCGGGCATTTTATGTAAATTGATTTTCTCATGACGTGACTATGAAGCTGGGTTCCAGAAGAGATGTAAATCCATAAAAGGGGTAGCCAGAGCTGATTAGAAATTCCTCAGCCACTTTTGGAAGTTGAGTGGGGAGTGGTTGAGTTAGTTTAAAAGATGGTAAAATAAAAGTTGTCGGTGATGGGTCTCCAACATAGCCCAAAAATCCCTTTAAAAGCCCCAATACCCTTAGTCACCTCCTACGAACGGCCACAGGAAGAAATGGGGTAGTGCTTTTTAAGGCGACACTACACAGCTAATAATGTGAAATATTGGCAAGTTAACGTTCTTTTAAAGAACAAATGGAATCGCTACATTACCCTGCGTCATCAAGATACTGAGCGAGGCAAATGAAGCGTTTATTAGTTTTCTAAAACTCATTTGCTTCCCACATCTCTCTTGGATTTGCAGCCAAAAGCGGCCAGTACACAATGGCCGACGTTGGCCCACTGCTCGCCATCGCCACTGTGTACAGGGGGCAATGGTGAATGTTGGTGGACAATTGCCGATCGTGGCGCGCAATGGCGAAGTTGTCGGTTTTTCGGGCACACTTCAAAGGAATCGTGGCGTAGCGTGGCCGGTGGTGTTTCCACAATGGGCCAATGTTTAGTTCGACACCGACCGCTCATAGATACTTATACTTTTTTGGAATATTTTATTGCAAAATATATTTATAATAACTATTTGACATAAAAATAACACAAATAGCGCCATAAATAAAATAAATTACATTCATAACAATAAATAAATAGCTGCAACCATAATCACTTCGACGTCCATCGCAAGTGGATTGCCAGGCATTAATGAGCAATGGGCCATTGTGTAAACACCAATTGATCATGGCCTACAATTGCCAATTGCGAAGCATGGCCCATCTTGGGCCAAAGTGTACTGTGCGCTTTAGACCATTTAAAACTATGGTATCATAAGTTGTGTGGTGTTGACTAAGAATAACACTTAAAATCACTTAAGTGCTATAGTGATTTTAGGAATTATGTCAGTCCTATTCTTAACCGACATTTTGCAAATCAACTCCAAATCTTTTTTAATTGTTAAAATACAATATTTTGTTTCAGATCCCAAAAAAGTGAACTCCGTCAGAGCCGAAACATGGATATAGAAGACAAAGTGTCTGGACCGGGAGGTGCTTCCCAGAAAATATGGTCCAATGTGAATTTTAGTGATCACGTGCTCCCCTTAGAAATGACCTTCAACCATGGTCACATGGTGTCTATCATAGTGTACAGTGTGTTATTAGTGGTTTCGGCTACAGGGAACCTGACAGTGTTGACTCAACTAGTGAAGAGACGGAGGGCTGGCAGGGCTAGCCGTTTGGACTTGCTTTTGATGCATCTCGCTGTTGCTGATTTGATGGTAAGTTGTAGACAACACAACTACAATATTTATACATAGAGGGGTTAAGTAAATAGAGCGGAGACTAAACGTTATTCAGTACAATACAAAAGTTGTAGTGCAGTGCCGGCTTAGAATAACACTACCCTATTTCTACCCGTGGGTAATCGTAAGAGGCGACTAAGGGTATAGGGGCTTTTTAAGTGATTTTTGGGCGATGTGGTTGGAGACCCGTCACCAAAAACATTTATTATTACCATCTTTTCCCCAATCTACTTCCAAAAGTGGCTGAGGAATTTCTCATTCCAAAGCTCTGGCTACCCCGTTAAGGGATTTATAGCCGTGAGTATATGTATGTATGTATTATTAACTTTGTTGTTTTCATTCCCACCCATACGAAACTATACAAAAGTAACAAAGTGTGGTGCCGCAGAGGAGAAATTATATATTTCAAGTATTATTAAGTGCAGATAATACAAAGTGTACTTAGCGATGTACAAGAAAATATTGCAAAGACATCTATGCATAAATAGTCACTTTCCTTCGAAACTGGTTACAAAACTAGAAATATTTTCATGTTCAAAGCTGTACTGCTCCGTGTTTTTATTTGTTTATTTATTTATCAGGCATGCACACAGTACAACATCATAATATAATATTTTTCAAAAGACATAATGTTTTGCTCAGATGCAGTACCAAAACAGCATGCACAGCATTACCTAGTAAGTTGAACTATACAATGTTTGATACAAATATAAATGATCAAAATAAAAAAATGTAAATTTAATTCAATGGAAGTTCGTATAAAGACAATTTCAAAAATAAACATAAACAAAGATATTATAAATAAATTGAAATTAAATTGAAATTGAGATCAAATTAAAATTAAAACATTAACCATACAAAAAAGAAATAAAATAAATTAAAATTAAAATAGTTTTTCGTATCACCAGCATTGCTTTCACATCAACTGAAGAAATTTGAAATAATGGAATGAGTAATAAAACATAAGTTTTGACGAAAAAAGAAACAACAATAAAAAAATGTTAAGGCTGTATTTGGTATTTGTTACCAAAAAAGAAGATATTTTAGGACTTTTTCATGGAACAGAATATTTTATTGAAAATTCGGTAGTGTTTCTTCAATGTCCTGAATTTGAACCTTAATAATCGATAAAATCAATGGTTAAAAAATTGGTTTATACTCCATTACAACCCAGCCATGCGAGTTTCCTCATGATGTTTTCCCTCACCGTTAACAATTATGATAAATTGACCACACATATGACATTCAGAAAAGACAAATTGGTGTAGGCCTGACCCGGAATTTGAACCCTCGTCATTAGCACAATAAGCAGTGTTCTACCCATTGAGCTATCAGGGTTGTCAACAAACAACCGCTACTGCTATTATTTATGTATGTAGAGTATGTTATAAGTTCTCTTTTTCATTATGATATTGTGACGTCTTTTCTTTTATATATATTTTTATTTTGGGGCTGACTGAAAATCAGTGTTGTGAGGTATTTATTTACTTCACAACGATAATGCTGAGGCAGCTTCCAAATTCGTTGCTACTACGCAGGTTATACGGCCAAAGTTTTTTTTGTTTTCTTTTATATCTTGGAACTAGTGTGTATGATATTGTCTTTCTATTATTATTTTTCTGTGTGTTTGTGTATACTTATTTTTGTGCTGAGTCTTCCTTTGTGCGTGTGTAGCAGCGAATAAATGTTTTTCTTTCTTCTTTCTTTCTTTCAAACCGTTCAAATAATATTTAAACAAAACCTTTGAGGTTTTTATTGAATACACGTGTGTTTTCCCACAAGTTGCCTCAAAGCCGCAACGATGAACATTCTCAAAAAGATATATACATACATGGAGTTATTTTCATTAAATTCCTCCGTTCCCACTCCGCGGTTTCATGTTTCTAATTTACTAAAATCCGATTAAACTACATACTTCAAAGGTCTATTAACTTCGTTGAACATCACTGATTCGTTTTGCCAATGAATTCGTATATATAATAGAATAGAACAAAACTTTAGGGCACATCAAACACAAATTATTTAAAAAAAATAAAAAAACAGTTTTCAGTGAAGTACAATTGGCGGTCTTATCGCTAAAAGTGATCTCTTCCAGACAACCAGGCAGCAAGATAAGTATTTCTTTTATATGTTTTAATGGATGACCTCGGAGGACACACTTGGATAAAATAGGAGAGTGTGCTAATGGCAGGCATCCGTAGTATGAAGAATAAAAGAGCACGTATTAAGAGTTTGATGGATGTAAATGAGGCTAAATGGGTGTTGGCCATGATCGTATAAAGTGGCGAACCTTCTTACCCTCTGCCTACCCCAATGGGAATTTATGGCGTGAGTATGTAAATATGTTTTTACATACTCATGTTTTTACCCTCTTTTCCCCATTCAACTTTCCAAAAGTGGCTGAGGAATTTCTAATTTCTTAGCTCTGGCTACCCCATCTAGGGATTTGTAGCCGTGAGTATAGGTATGTATGTATGTTTTTATTTCAATTAAAAGATTTTCAGTTACTTGGTTTGATATTTGGTTTGAGTTACAAGGTTTTCATTGATTTTTTATTTGGATGATACAAAATAATTGCGGTCACGTTTCAAATCATGTTTTCAAGAATATTTTATTTTTAATTAAGTTTGTTTCGTGCTTAAGATACAAATGGCGTTCCGCCTGAATTTCAGGACTACATACTTACATACATATACTGACGATTATATATCCCTAAAAGTGGTAGCTGGAGCTTCAGTATCAGAAATTTTTTTAGCCATTTATGGAAGTTGAGTAGAAAAAAGTTTCTATAATAAATGTTATTGGTAATGGTGAGTTTTTAACCGCATCGCCCAATTTACACTTAAAAAGCCCCAATATCCTAAGTCGCCTCTTACGTACACCTGCGGGAAGAAATGGGGTAGTGCTATTCTAAGCCGGCACTACACAGCTATATATTTATAAGTATAAAGTAAAATATTGGGCGTTATACAGCTATATATTTATAAGTATAAAGTATTGGGGCTTTTTATTGGATTTTTGTGCGATGCGGTTGGAGACCCATCACCAAAAACCTTTATTTTTGCCTTTTTTTCCCCACTCAACTTCCAAAAGTGGCTGAGGAATTTATAGTTCCTTAGCTCTGGCGACCAATTTTAGGGAAATATAGCCGTGAGCATATGTATGTATATATGTATGTATAAAGTAAAAATCAATAGTCTAACACCCAACTTACAAGCAAACAAACGATTGTCAAGAACTGTACCGAATTTTCATTTCGTTGTGCTCCTATCATGTTTGAGGTTGTATTACAACACCGCAACAAAAGCTCTTCAAAGGGAATGTTTGTAACAAAAAGATTTTCTTAGAAATCGTTCTCAAAATTTAGGTGCCCAATTAAGGCTTCGTTGAAGCTATGAGGCGAGAGACGAGAAAAATGAGTATTTTTTCGATATAAAGGAAATTCCCTTTCCAAAGCTCTGGCTACCCCGTTAATGGATTTATAGCCGTGAGAATATGTATGTTTGTATGTATGTATAAAGGAAAACTAGCTTTTTTTTGTGGCCTAGATGAGTGATGTCAGATAACAAATACAGAAGGAATTAGTTAATGTTTAAATTTATCATCGACCATGTGGCCATTTACTACATATATGGATCATATAAAGAGGCCGAAAGAAAGTTATTTTATCGTTACTCTGTCATCGGTTAGAGTTAGATAAAATTATACGATACTATGTAAGCGTTACAGAGATGGCGGTTTTATACCATACGTTATCTAGTTAGTGTGTGTAGTGCCGGCTTAGAATGTCGCTACCCTTTTCTACCCACGGGTGTCGTAAGAGGCGACTAAGGGTATTGGGGCTTTTTATTGGATTTTTGGGCGTTGCAGTTGGAGACCCATCACCAAAAACCTTTATTTTTACCATCTTTTCCCCACTCAACTTCCAAAAGTGGCTGAGGAATTTATAATTTCTTAGCTCTGGCTAGCCCTTCTAGGGATTTACAGCCGTGAGTTATATATGTATGTATGTATCTAGTCACAAGGTCGCTCGTGCTAGTCGAACTGATTGTTAATTGTGATAAAACATGATGTGAAACATTATAGATGAGATGAATCATGTCCATCTGACAGGTTATCCGATTAAACAGACATTGAGTTGTCCCTCATCACACTTTTGTGAAATGTCTATTATTTATTTTGTTTTATAGTTGTTTACTTAGTTTTACAAATATTCATGATAGATTTACGGCTACAAATCCCTAAAAAGGGTAACCAGAGCTTCAGAGTAAGAAATTTTTCAGCCACTTTTGGAAGTTGAGTGGTGAAAAGACATACATACATACATACATATACTCACGGCTATAATTCCCTTGAAGGGGTAGCCAGAGCTAGGGAATAAAAAAATCCTTAGCCACTTTTGGAAGTTGCGTGGGGAAGTGATGGTGAAATAAAGGTTGTTGGTGATGGGTTTCCAACCACATCGCCCAAAAATCCTTTAAAAGACCCAATACCGTTAGTCGCCTCTTACGTACACCCACCGGAAGAAATGGGGTAGTGCTATTCTAAGCCGACACTACACAGCTAACTGGTGAAAAGATTGTAATATAAAAGGTTTTGGAGACGGGTATTCAATTACGTTGCCCAAAAAATCAATTAATAAGCCCCAATACACTTAGCCACCTTTTACAAACACCCACGGGAAGAAATGGGGTTGTGATATTTTATGCCTACACTGCACAGCCATTTATTATAAATAATTCACAAATATACATAAGGTATCATATTATAAGTTTATCATATATGTATAAACAACCATATCATCTCGTACGATACCCATTATGGATAAAAGGGTCACCCCTTCTATATAATAGAGCCAAATAAAAGATGACTTTAAAAAGAAAAACATTTTCATATAATTTTCAAGTTAAGAAACGTAAACTTTGAAAATGTAATCAAAGCTTTTGGTGTAAAGAAACCTGAAGGGCAAGCACGAGCCGTGTTTATTTTTATTTATTTATTTTATTTATTATATAAGGATCATCAACAGCAACACATATTATATAGTAAGTTGAAACAGTACAGTAAATAAGGCCAATAACAGATGATCACAAGTTAAAACAAGATACACACACAGTTAATTCAAAAGAAAAAAAAAAATAAACTAAACTATCTAAAGACATAATGAGAAACAACAGAAAAAGAAAAAAAAATATATATGTAAAAATGCTAAACAATTGAGGAAAGAATAAAATTTAATATTAATGATAATTGATGATACTTGAATGATAATGTGTGTGGTGTGTGTAATGTGTGTTATGATGTGTTTAAACTAGTTATCGCGTGGGATAAAGCAGCCATCTCTTACGCACTTACTTAGTATCGTATACTGCCATCTCATTCTAACCGTTATCGTGTCGATAAAATAGCGCTCGTGCTTGCTATACTGGCAAGCTTTGTCAACTTCAAAGTGAACATAACTTTGAGCAGAAGTAACTGGTAGCCTTTACCAAGTTGAATTCAAAACTTAACCAAAACGTTCACGCCGCATATCCACGAAATGGTTGGCAGAGGTGCTAATACTTCTCAACATCACGTTATATTGTCACCTGGTATTCAGAGCACCCACATTATACTTAAACAGTGTACTTCTCACGTGATAGGGCTGCCCCCTATCGCCGTTTTTGTACAAATACCCTGTCTCATGCATGACTAAGTGCAACTTAGCCAGGTGGGTTTCCTCATGACGTTTTCTCTCACCATGAACAACCATGATAAATTAATCATACATATGTCTTTAGAAAAGATAAATTGGCGTAGGCCCGACCCGGGATTCGAACCCTCGTCGTCTATATAATAAGCGGAGTAGGAGGAGTTTTATATATTTTTTTTATTTATTTATTTATTCCAAAAAACATAATCTTTACAGGCATAAACCTAATGCGATGACATTTTAAATGAAATTTTCACATATTAAATTTATGGTAATCTCTTACTTATTGTAACAAAGATATTTCAAGGCAACGATGGTGAAGTCACCCAGATGACATGCAAAAACATCCACTTTTTCTGCAATTTCCCGCAAAACCACTAGTGCTCTGACCATTTTATTCTCGCCTTGAATTCACATTACATCAATCTTTTCATACATGCTCTTCAGTTTACATGTCTGAGTATGTTCTTTTTTAAGCTTTTTGATAGAGGCCGTGTAGTGCCGGTTTAGAATGTCACTACCCCTTTCTACCCACGGGTGTCGTAAGAAGAGACGGCTACGGATATGGGGCTATTTTAAGTGGTTATTTCTATCATCTGGGGACAAGATGTATCAACTGCCAAATGTGGCTGAGGAGTTTTTAGCTCTGAAGATCTGGGAACCCCTTTTTGGGATTTATGACCGTAAATATATGTATGTATTAAGATATTTAATTGTCGTTACTAATTAATTTTATCCAAGTGAGTTGTCATTGATTGAGATTGCATATTTTTTATTATGACCACTCAGCATATTTTCTGAATCGAAGAGGCACGCCTAATGATCAATTAAAAAGATTTTTACTCCATTTGTCTCAATTATATTCATTCTCAGTAATATAATTTTACATTATTTATTCATCTGTCCTTTTATTCCATTTTATATAAATGTAAATATTGATAGAAAGGCTTAGAATAGCACTACCCTAGTCTTTTCCTGAATATCGGAATAAATAATTAGCTGTGTAGTGTCGGCTTAGAATAGCACTACCCTTACTTTGTACCGGTGGGTGTACGTAAGAGGCGACGAACGGTTTGGGACTTTTAAGGGATTTTAGGGCGATGCGGTTGGAGACCCATTACCAACAACTTTTATTTCACCATCTTTTCCCCACGCAACTTCCAAAAGTGGCTGAGAAATTTCTAATTCCCTAGCTCTGGCTATCCCTTCAAGGAATTTATAGCCGTGAGTATATGTATGTATGTATATTTAAGAGGTATAGCTCTGTTTCTGTTTTGGGAACGTGGTGGAAATCACAATATATTTTTTGTTCAGTTGTATCCATCATTGTTTACATGCACACATACATATGCTTACTTACGGCCATAATTCCCAAAAAGGGGTAGCCAGAGCTTCAGAGCTAGAAACTCCTTAGCCACATTCGGAAGTTGATAGGGGACCATAATGGGGATGGTTGAAATAAAGTATAAATTATTTATAATTCATATAACCTAATAACACAGACCTGCAAATTTTAACTTTTATTTACCCCTTTTGGATTTGAATGCTGATCTTGGGGTATTTTGGTGCGTAGATTACGAATATGTACTTGGTTTTTTTCTATCACCCTCAGTTTTTTGAAAAATCCCTACTTTGTAAAATTAAAAAAAAACACGACTTTATTTGAGTATTTATTTTTTATTACAATTAAGAAACAATTACATGACTTTAAAACATTAAAAATATATTTGGGGGACAATAAAAAAATACATAAAAATATCAAATACTTTTGTGGTATCTTGCTTTTTTTTCACTGAAGCTCCGATTGTGAGATTTTCGCTTGAAATTGCGACTTGCATCATCTCGCTTAACAGCCAGCAATAGTCTGCCATCATTGTTTTATTCCACTTTCCCTGATAGCGACGTTCCATCTCCTTCAAATCCTGGTGAAATCTTTCGCCTTGCTCTTCACTTACAGCTCCCAAGTCATCAGGAAAGTAGTTCAAATGTGAATTAAGGAAATGAAGTTTAATGCTCATCGAACATCCCATTTTTCCGTAATTTTCAATCATTTTCTCCACAATTTCTTCATAATTTGGGCTTTTGTGGTTTCCTAGGAAATGTCTTACTACTTCCTTAAAAGATTTCCAGGCTTCTAACTCAATTTCACTCAATTTTTCATCGAAAGCTGTATCTTTCATCAATTTTCTTATGTCCGGACCAACGAATATACCTTCTTTCAGTTTAGCTTCAGAGAGAGACGGAAATATTTGGTGTAGATATTTAAAACCTTCTCCTTCTTTGTTTAGCGCCTTTACAAATTGTTTTATCATCCCCACTTATCTCTTACACTTTCGCGATGACATTTTTCAAGTGAGCGTTATGAATTGCACAGAAGTACTGATTTGTAGAAAAAATGATATTGCTATTTATACAAAAAATATATCATCTACCTTCATTAACTCTTTTCTAACGATTTAAGTGAATTTTTATAAAAAAAAAACATTAAGTCTACTAGAAACGAGGTATTTAGCAAATGACTCAAAAATCCTATTTTTTTTTATAATAAAGGTATGTCACTTAGTTAATTAAGTTTTATTTAACTAATTTTATATTTATTAGAACTCATTAATTAGTGTCTAATGCATTCAGTGCATTTTTTGTTTAATTCGAATCGATTTAAATAAAATATTATTTAAAAACTAGGAAGGCCTAGGTAATTTTGGAAAAATTAAACGATGCTAAATAACTAAAAAACCTGACGTGATGGAATTTTTTAAATATTTTTCCTGTAATCAGCGCCCCAAAATCTATCCAAATCAGTCATCAAAACTGAAAGGGGAAAACCATTGCAGACCTGTGATAATTAGTAATAATGTACATCTACAGAAGAAAATTAACAGTTGCGTAAAAATTCTAACCATAGATTTTACAGAATAGATTCCAATTGAAACATAAATAGGTCTATGCAGAGGAGGCCATAAATACAAATATTCCAATACTTCGCATGACGTGGGAAGGAGAGAAAATAAAGCTCTGTATAATGATGGCAATCTCCAATTACTCTTAATTTGTACTTCAAATTTCTTTTGTTCAAAATAGATGAATAGTAATTCTGAAGTGCAACGAACACACCCACACAGCGTGGCCAGCACGAGCGACGTTTTAACTAGATATCGCGTGGTATAAACAGTATCTCTTTGCACTTAATAGTATCGTATGCTTTCGTCTCAGTCTAACCGACGGAGCAACGATAAAATATAGCTTGTGCAAACAAAGAGCTTGTATAAAAAAGCGATACGCTATATCACAAAAGTCTAGGAAAAAGTTGATTTCATGAAAAAAAACATTTGTACCCACATCGCTGAGTTGTACTTAGTCATTTGACAGTGTATTTATACAAAACGGCAATAGTTCTGCCCCCTATCACGTGAATACGCTGGCCAAGCAAAACGTGGGTACTCTGAACACCAGGTGACATCGTCAGGCTATGTTCAGAAGTTTTAGTACCTCTGCCAACCCCTTCGGGGATTTTTGGCGCGAACGCTTGAGTTAAGTTTGAGTTTTTCTGCTAACAATTTGAATATCATAATAGTAGTGATTACATACATACATACATCCACCCTGACGTCCCTCAGCAGGGACAAAGGGCCTTGAGTAGATTTCTCCATCTGGCTCGATCTTGGGCAGAGGTTGCGAGATCCTCCCACTTCATTCCCACAACTTTTGCCTCATTCTCCACAGAACGTCGCCAGGTTGTTTAATAGTAGTGATTAGGGTGGTTATTATATAAAGTCTCTTCCTACGATCACCCATGGTATCATTTTTAATACACATTTACAAAATTTATCACGGAGTTATTTTTAAGAAAGTTTGAGTTTATACATACATACATATACTCACGGCTATAAATCCCTAGAAGGGGTAGCCAGAGCTAAGGAATTGGAAATTCCTCAGCCACGTTTGGAAATTTTAGTGGGGAAAAGATGGTAAAATAAAGGTTTTCGGTGATGGGTCTCCAGCCGCATCGCCCAAAAGTCCATTATAAATCCCCAATGCCCTTAGTCGCCTCTTACGTACACCCATGGGAAGAAACGGGGTAGTGCTATTCTAAGCCGACACTACACAGCATAATATAATATAATTTGAGTTTATAATTTTAAATAATCATACATACATGTACTCAGGCTATAGATCTCTAAAAGGGGTAGCCAGAGGGTCCCTAAGAGGGATAAGAAATTCCTCAGTAGAATTTCTAAGTGGGAAAAAGATAGTCAAATAAAAGTTGTTGGTGAAATAATCCTCTTTGCAATATTTATTTCTCTTGTGCATTATTGGGGCTAATTCTCCTTTTGTAAAATACCTTGGTATCATTTTTTTACATAATTCCAATGCAATTATGGTATTAATTAAGATTTTCTTCTTAGTGATAAAGACTTGCCTTGCTTCTTCCATTATTTTATTACTTAAAAAGTAACTAGCTTTTTATTTTTTAAATTGCTTTTGCTGCATATTTAAAAGAAAATTTGCTGTGTAGTGTCGGTTTAGAATAGCACTACCCCATTTCTTCCGGTGGGTGTACGTAAAAGGCGACTAACGGTATTGGGGCTTTTAAGGGATTTTTGGGCGATGCGGTTGGAGACCCCATCACCAAAAACCTTTATTTTACCATCTATTCCCCACGCACCTTCTAAAAGTGGCTGAGAAATTTCTAATTCGTTAGCTCTGGCTACCCCTTCTAGGGATTTATAGCCGTGATTATATGTATGTATGTATGTAATGAAGACTTGTCTTTGCTTCTTTCATTATTCTTTAAAATCTAACTTGCTTTATATTTTAAATTGCTATTGCTGCATATTTAAAAGAAAATGAACGCTGGTATTTTAATCCTTTGACGAAGCACAAAATAACGATGTTGGCTTGGTGTACTTTTATGATTATAAAAACCTCACAGATAAAATTGTATTTTCACGACTATAATTCAAGAAGAAGTAGCCATATTCAGAAATTGTCCTATACAGCTTTTATCTTAGTAAGAGGTAAGGGTGCTGTGTAGTGTCGGCTAAGAATAGCACTACCCCATTTCTACCCGTGGGTGATCGTAAGAGGCGACTAAGGGTATAGGGGTTTTTCAAGTGATTTTTGGGCGCTGACCCGTCACCAAAAGCATTTATTAATACCATCTCTTCCCCAATCAACTTCCAAAAGTGGCTGAGGAATTTCTCATTCCAAAGCTCTGGCTACCCCGTTAAGGGATTTATAGCCGTGAGTATATGTATGTATGATGTATGTATGTAGGTAAGGGTGATGAAATATAAGTTGGTGATGAGTTGTTGTTGTGTAGTATCGGCTCAGATTGTCGTAAGAGATGACTAAGGTTATGAGCTTAATAAGTGGTTTTCAGACGATGCAGTTGGAGACCTATCACCAACGATACTTTATTTCTACCATCTGTAGGGAAGATGGTACTTATTTCTACCATCTTGCCCCCTATCAACTTCCAAATGTGGCTGAGGAGTTTCTTGCTCTGAAGCTCTGGCTACTCCCTCTTGGGATTTATGACCGTGAGTGTAAGTATATATGTATCTTAGTAAGACGAAAGGGTACATATACTCACGGCTATAAATCCCTAGAAGGGGTAGCCAGAGCTAAGGAATTCGAAATTCCTCAGCCACTTTTGGAAAGCTGAGTGGGTAAAAGATGGTAAAATAAATGTTGTTGGTGATGGGTCTCCAACCGCATCGCCCAAAAATCCCTTAAAAGCCCCAATACCGTTAGTCGCCTCTTACGTACAACCACCGGAAGAAATGGGGTAGTGCTATTCTATGCCGACACTACACGAAAGGGTGATGAAATAAAAATTTGTGCTGAGTTCTAAGCCCATTCGTCTACCAATCAAATCAAAACCCAAAATTCTTTATATTATTTAAATTTCATTCGAATGATCGATATCGTGTTTTTTCACGAACTGAAGCCTTTCAACAACGAGGTACCAAGGCTGTTTCTATAAAGGCTTTTTTTTCTTTTTAATTTACGGATTCCTTAAATTTGTGATTTTGAGGAAACGCCTTTTGTAATTGAATGAATGCAGCCTTTTTTCAGTACAGCGTAATCGCGGTTCAGTAAGAGGAAATGTGATAGGGTATTTTCATTCATTTTAACAACACAACATACATACATACATATACTCACGGCTATAAATCCCTAGATGGGGTAGCCAGAGCTAAGGAATGAGAAATTCCTCAGCCACTTTTGGAAAGTTAAGTGGGGAAAAGATGGTAAAATAAAGGTTGTTGGTGATGGGTCTCCAACCGCATCGCCCAAAATACCTCAAAAGCCCCAATACCGTTAGTCGCCTCTTGCGTGCACCCACCGGAAGAAATGGGGTAGTGCTATTCTAAGCCGACACTACACAGCTAACACAAAAAACGTTTTATTCCAATACATACTCGTACCATTAGTTCCCGTTTGCGTACTTGTAGAGTCTATCGCCATTTTGTACGATTTTGAAAAACCCTGTTTTCAAAATACACATTATGATAACATTGCGCTCTGTGCCATAATTTTCGTCTGTCGAACAAACTCACGCTTTTACATGATTTTCAGTTTATGTTGGGAATTATTTTTTACTTTTTAATTAAATATGCTCCAAAAGCTCGTTTTTTTATTATGACGCAGTATAATGCTTTTATCATAAAAACATAAAACATAAACGTTCACGCCGAATATCCCCGAAGGGGTTGGCAGAGGTACTAATACTTCTGAACATCACGTGACTCTGTCACCTGGTGTTCAGAGTACCCACGTTTTGCATGGGCAGTGTACTCACGTGATAAGGGGCAGGCCTATCGCCGTTTTGTACGAATACACTGTCACATGACTAAGTACAACTCAGCCATGTGGGTTTCCTCACGATGTTTTCCCTCACCGTTAACAACCATGATAAATTAACCACACATATGTCTTTAGAAAAGACAAATTGGTGTAGGCCCGACCCAGGATTAGAACACTAGTCGTTTGCACGATAACCGAGTGTTCTACCCACTGGGCTATCACGGTTGCTTTTATCATTGTTTTGTTATATCTGCATAGTATGCGTTGTTTATTTGTCGAATTGATTAACATAGACTTAATAAATTTCACTCTCTGAAAGATCCATACAAAGGAAGTAATGTTGATTAATTTTCATTTTATTTGTGAAAATCAATTTAGCAACATACCGCTTTGACGCATACCAAGAATACAATTTATCCAAAAGTTTGGTAGCAAAAGAGTAAATCAATCATTTTAGATGAGGTTAATATATGCTTCAGTAACGAGCTCCGAATTTTATGAAATACTTACCTATATTATACCAAACAGAAATTTATTATGCTATAGCATAGAATAGAATAGAATAACTGTTTATTGCATACCAAACACAAATTTCAAATTTCAAATGTGTGCTCCAATCCCGGGTCGGGCATACACCAATTTGTCCTTTCTAGAGACATATTTGTGGTTAATCTTGATGGCCGTTAACGGTGAGGGAAAATACTGTGAGGAAACCGACATTAGTGGTACTTAGTAATGTGACAATGTATTCGAAGCTGTGTAGTGTCGGCTTAGAATAGTACTACCCTATTTCTTCCGGTGGGTGAACGTAAGAGGCGACTAACGGTATTGGGGCTTTTAAGGGATTTTTGGGCGATGCGGTTGGAGACCCATCACCAACAACCTTTATTTCACCATCTTTTCCAAACTCAAATTTCCAAAAGTGGTAGAGGGATTTCTAATTCCTTAGCTCTGGCTACTCTTTCTTGGGATTGATAGCCGCAAGTATATGTATGTATGTATGATTTCGTAAAAAACGGCGATAAGCCTGCTCCGTATCACGTGAGTACACTGTCCGTACAAAACGTGGGTACTCTGAACACTAGGTGACATTGTCCCGTGATGTTCAGAAATATTATTACCTCTTCCAACCCCTTCGGGGATATACGGCTAGAAAAAAAATACTTACGTAAAAAGGTTTCGTCAACTTTTCGTTATGTTTTGCGTAATATTTTCTTTGACATATTATCGACAACGGAAGCCAATATCTAAAAGCGTATGTATTCAAAAGGAAAGAACCTCTGATTTCAATATTTCTTCATACTAGTCTTCCTAACAAAGTTGGTTCAAAGAATAAATTCTTGTAATCTTATATGTGCTCGGTTCAAACAGAAACATTATTATTGATTCGTGAAAGAGGTATTGAAAACGAGAAAACGATAAACGAGGGAATGTTATATAAGAGTTTTTTTTTAGATAGACTCTGAAGTTCGTATCACATTTTTAAATAATATTAAAATTTTTGCGGTGTAGTGTCGGTTTAGAATTTCGCTACCCCTTCCTACCCATGGGTGTCGTAAGAAGCGACTTATTGGGGCTTTTTATTGGATTCTTGGGCGATGCGGTTGGAGACCCATCACCAAAAACCTTTATTTTACTACCTTTTCCTCACACAACTTCCAAAAGTGGCTGAGGAATTTATAATTCCTTGGCTCTGGCTACCTCTTCTAGGGAATTACAGCCGTGAGTATATGTATGTATGTATTAAAATTTTCTTGTACATAAAATGTTATAGTAATATTTACTTTATTTATTTTAGATAAGCACGTTATCCATTTCTGCACACGGGTCTCGTAAGAGGTTAGTTAGGGTTTTGAGGCTTTTTAAGTGATGAGGCTAGAATCCCATCACCAACCATCCTTAATTTAACAACTTTTTTGACGCTAAATATCAAAATTTGACTGAAGAATATCAAATTTTAAAGCCTAGGTTACCCATAGGGTTTATAGCCTTGATTAAATGTATGTATGTTTCTCATCCTTTTTTCACATTACATAGATAGATATCATAGATAGAAACATACATACATACATACATACATATACTCACGGCTATAAATCCCAAGAAAGGGGTAGCCAGAGCTAAGGAATTAGAAAATCTTCAGCCACTTTTGGAAGGTGCATGGGGAATAGATGGTGAAATGAAGGTTCTTGGTGATGGGTCTCCAACCGCATCGCCCAAAAATTCCTTAAAAGCCCTAATATCGTTAGTCGCCTTTTACGTACACCCACCGGAAGAAATGGGTAGTGCTATTCTAAGCCGATACTACACAGCAATAGTCAATTAAATTTATTATACCTTTATTAAATTTAACTGACTAAGAAATATAGGCATGACGGAAATTTGAAAATGGAACATTTATGTGTGTGCTTTAGGTTAGCAGTGGGTAAATATAATAAAATTTATTGTTCGCTCAAGGCGAAGATTGATGAAATATTTTGGGGTTTAGAATGTTGTAAATGCTTATGCTTAAGAGCATATTAAAATCTTTTTTTGTTAAGCGTCTCTGGATTTCTTAATTCTTCTGAGTTTTTTTTAATCTCCGTACCTAGACTTATGGCCATAAATAAATAAATATACAAACATATTATAGATCAAGTTCAAACTTATTAAATGTTTTTTTTTTTAATATTATATTAAACGGTAACATTTCGGATATTCGAATATTTTAAAGCCTAATTTCAACATTCAGAAAACGGTTCACAGAATTTACGTATCACAGATGCTTTATTTTCCACAACTTCATTGTCATGCATTTTCTAGAAGTATCACTTCCCAGAAAAACTGAAACCAGATTATGAAAATGATTTTTTTGCTTTTACCAACTATATCTTTTACTATAATCTCATTATTCCAAAGGTTTAAAAGATGCCGTGTAGTGCCGGCTTAGAATGTCGCTACCCCTTTCTACCCACGGGTGTCGTAAGAGGCGACTAAGGGTATTGGGGCTTTTTATTGGATTTTTGGGCGATGCGGTTGGAGACCCATCACCAAAAACCTTTATTTTACGATCTTTTCCTCACTAAACTTCCAAAAGTGGCTTAGGAATTTCTAATTCCTTAGCTCTGGCTACCCCTTCTAGGGAATTATAGCCGTGAGTATATGTATGTATGTATGTATATGTTTAAAAGACTGAAGGAACTTTATCTATAGTCTTACAAATCGTAAATCACTTTAACTAGATATTATTTATGTTAGAAAAATTTTATAAATAAAACGCGGATGCATGCCTGTTTGTATGTATACTTGCTTGCTTGTTTGCATGCTTGGTTGCATGTCGGGGGGGGTGCAAGGGGGCAGAGCCCCCCTACTTAGGGGGGTCGGGTTGCGAAAGCCCCCTGCAGACAAAGAAAAGTTAGGTCACATTTAGTAAGGTTAGATCATGTATAAAATAACGAGCGTAGCGCAGCGGAGCGAGCTCCTAAATGCATACTTGCTTGCTTGCAGCTTGCTTGCATGCTTGCTACAAATAGGGGACGGGGGGCGGGATATACTACTTACATAAAATATGCCTGCAAAATTATTCATAGCAGTAGGTATCATTCAATACATCTGTATTTCAAATGTATGGAAAATGATTTTTTGGAATAGTGATTATTCGGAAAAGCAATATTGCGGAATTAAGGTATATCTGGTTTTTGATTCTATGGGAATCCGTTCTAGTGGTTAATCATAATGATAGTAAAGAAAAAAAAAGTCAATCGATAATCTAGAATGTAAGAATATGGTATTTGAAATTTCGGTGAAACAATATTATGGCAATTAGAAAAAAGTCAATTAGTTTTCGGTAAAATTCGGGTTTAAAAGATTTGGATATACAGTATGTAACCATATTAAACACATGTTAATAATGTAAATAAAAATAATATGAATGTGCGACGGAAGTATGTGGATTGAGTAAAAGATCAAATAGACCACCAACAAGTTGGTGGGATAAAGATGTGAAAAAGTGTTAGACTTACTAGCGATTAAAGCTACTAAACGAATGGATGCGAGTGTAACTGATAATGTAGTGCAGAAAAGTGAAGATATGTATGAGAGAGTAAAGAACGAGGTAAAGAAGAAAATTTAAAAGAACAAGCGTGATTTGCAAGAGTGGTGTGAGAGGAAACTTTCTGATAATTTCCGGAAAAATCAAAAGTTATTCTGGAAATATATCCGAAAAGACAAGGGAGTTTCCCAAAACACGAGAGTGAATGTAGTGAGAGATTAACAGGGTATTTTGGCGACGGATAAAAGTAGTATAAAACGAGTATGGAAGAACTATTTTGAGGGACTTTTTAAAAAGATGATGCATCCATTTTTTCGCCAATCGGCATTAATGTTGATTAGAATGAAATAATGGGTGACTTTGGTGACAGTGAGATCAGTATGGAAGAAATAATGAAAGCACTGAAAAGTATGAAAGTAGGGAAAGCCGCAGGGTATGACAGAATAAACACCGAAATGCTAAGGGCTGGTAAAGGGGTGGTGGCTTCCTGGTTGTATTTTCTTTTCCAAAGATGCTGGTCGAGTGGCAAAGTGCCACAAGACTGGTGCAAAGCGGTAATTGTGCCTTTATATAAAGGAATGGGGTCACACCAGGAGGCTAAAAACTACCGTGGAATTAGCTTACTCAGTACTGTAGGTAAATTGTATGCAAAGGTTTTGATTGAAAGAGTGATGAATGAAACGGATGATAAAATTTGGGATGTGCAAGCAGGATTTAGAAAGGGAATGGGATATATCTAACTATAAAATTACAACTTTATTATGTCAATAGACAAGCAAGCAGGCAGACACATGGACAGACAAACAGGCATTACTAAGCATAAGGGTTTTCTTTTTCATTTGGCGTTATGAATTGCATTACCCCAAAAAACGGGAATATTCCCGCCCCCCATCACGTGAGTTAACTGTCCAAGCAAAACGTGGGTACTCAAAAACCAGGTGATTAATGTCACATCATATGGTGATTATATCACCTATATTCTAGTTCGCTCAAAAAGGCAGGCGTTCGAAGTATGAAGAATAAAAGAGCATGTTCGAGAAGATTGATGAATGTAAGCGAAGCTAGAGATGTTTGTCAGGATCGTACTAAGTGACGATCGATAGTCTCTGCCTGCAGCGATGGGAACTAATGGCGTGAGTATTTGTATGTATCTTCCAACCCTTTGGGAATATAAAACATTATAATCTGATGACTATAACTAGAAAATTATTGTGAATTTATCGTGTAGATTAGTTATCAGTTACACCATGTTGTTGGACATCCATCTCACATGACTTTAATTTATTGACCTCTCCTTTCAAAGGTTGTCTGGAAGAAATCGCTTTTAGTGATAAGACCGCCAATTGTACTTTATAAATTTAATTCTGTGTATTTCTAAATATGTCTTCTTTTTGATGTGCAAGAAAGAGTTTTCTATTCTATTCTATAATCTGATTTTGATGACATCTCAGCATATAAGATTTATCGTTAATGCGGCTGAAAGATAAAGCAAATTATCGTCAAATAATTCTTATGGGACACTAGCGGCAAAGTTCTTGGTAATGTCAAATACTTAATCATATAAGAGAATCACGCGTTTTCCCTATAGCTTTGATTCAAGTTATAGCTAATTTGGCAGGAAATGTGTCTCTCGGAATGCTATACAATCACATAGAAATTTGGGTGTCTTAGTAATTCAGGTTATTCTTAATCGCTTTGTGCATGACCCCCAAGAAAAGAGATCTATACTATAAGTTACAAAATCTTTTTCATTATTTTACCCACCTGGCTAAGTTGTATTTTTTCATGTGAAAGTATAATAGTATGAATCAGCGATAGGCCTGACTCTTATCACATAATTACACTATCTAAGCAAAATGTGGGTACCTCTAATTAATATCTAATGAAGAGATAGTCCAGTGATACTCTTAACCGACACTGCTCAAATGTAAAAGTAGCTGAAATAACCTGCAAAAGCTTTTCCTAAAGATGTATTTCCGTAGAAAATGTAACTGTGAATGAAACTGCTTGGTTCGTTTCATTAAAATGTAAATGAGGCTTTAGATGAAGTGTAGATGTTTTTATTCCGAGGACGCTATGGGGTCATTGACCTTGAACACTTCAAATACCCGCCGGTAAAAGCTCTTCTCTTCAAAAGCTATTTTAATTACCATTAACTTTATTTGGATATAATTAAGCTGTGATTTCCTTTCCGGGTCGTGATGGTAAACGATTGATTAATTAAGAATCATTTTATTCTTTATATTGTTTTTTGTATGTACTCAGTGTAGCTGTAATGGCATGATAACTAATATTTGTATAATTAATTTTAGAATCATAACTAACAATGTTAAATGAAAAAATCTGCTTAGTTTTAGTACGGCCGGTTAGTCTTATAAAGGCGGGGGACCAAAGTGAGAAGAATAAAAAAGCATGTATGAAAATCATTAATAATGTAAGGGAAGCAAGAGAGGTTTGTCAAGGCCGTGCAAAGTGGCGATCGATAGCGTATGCCTACTCCAATTGGAATAATGGTCGTGAATATAAGTAAGTAAGAACGGTCGATTCTGAATTAGCACAAATATAAAAAAAAAACCGTGAAAGCGACAGTGTCAATGAACCTAACACTTAAACTCCCTCCGGTACTCATTTTGGATCAAAAAGCTCTCGTAATTACCATGCAATCTCATCAATTGTAATTAAACACCCTTGTTCCTATTCGGTGTATAAAGGAGTTGTGATATATATATATATATTATACAAAGTGTCAAAAAATTCTAGAAATTTTTTCTTGTAGTACCTACTTTGGGGAAATTATAAAAATACAATTTATAAAATAACCAATAACAATATATTAAATAATATTCACGTGTCACCAAACTTCTCCGAAACGGCTGAACTGATTTAAATGAAATTGTGCATACATATTCGGTAGGTCTTAGAATTTTTTATACTCCAAAGTGCAAAGAGTTTTCCAAACATTTTATTTTATAGACAATAAATTCTCTCAATTTATATGGCAGAATAACCTTTGCCGGCTTAGCTAGTAATATATAAAAAAAAACTGTATCATATTTGGTATTAGTACGTATACGTTTTTATCTAAAAAAAATGAATTATGTTAAAATATAAAGGAGAGCTTTCAATTTATTCTCTTATGTTCTTTCTCAACATTCACAACCTCGATAAATGAATTACAAATATTACTTTTGAAAAGACCTTTTGGTTAAGGCCCGACTCAGGATTTGGACTCGCGTCTTTGAATGAAAAGCCTTGGTTTTTCCACTGAGCTGTCAGTAAAATATATACATACATACATATACTCACGGCTATAAATCCCTTAACGGGGTAGCCAGAGCTTTGGAATGAAAAATTCCTCAGCCACTTTTGGAAGTTGATTGGGGAAAAGATGGTAATAATAAATGTTTTTGGTGACGGGTCTCCAACCACATCGCCCAAAAATCACTTAATAAGCCCCTATACCCTTAGTCGCCTCTTACGATCACCCACGGGTAGAAATGTACAGTATAAACATTCACATGCATGTAGTAAAAAGCTGTTATTTCAATAACAAAACACGTACATAGACGTATAGATTAGAACTATTAGACGTCCGACGAGTGGATAGAAAATAGGTACTTCTCGTTCCGTAGGAAGTGGGTTCGATCCCCACTGAGAGCATATGTGATTAACATAAATGATTTATTCTTAGACTTAGATGATGTTTATGTCAAAAAAAGTCAAAAAGTTTATTTTTCAAAATTAAGTTATATACAAAAATATTTTTAAATCAAATTAAATATACCTTGGAGTTAGTATCCCATAATACAAGTCTTACTTATTTTGGGGCTAACTTGATCTGCGTATAACATGTCCATATATTTATTATAGAAGATAGAAGGGTCGGGTTTTGCAACGTGTAGTGTCGGCTTAAAATAGCACTACCCCGTTTCTACCGATGGGTGTACGTAAGAGGCGACTAATGGTAATGGGGCTTTTAAGGGATTTTTGGGCGATGCGGTTGGAGACCTTTCACCAACAACCTTTACTTTTACCATCTTTTCCCCACTGACATTTCCAAAAATGGCTGAGGAATTTCTAATTCCTTAGCTCTGGCTACCCCTTCTAGTGATTTATAGCGGTGAGTATATGTTATGTTATGTCGGGTTTGGCAGAAATGGTGTTAATGAACTTGAAACTTCAAAGGCCATTCATTACTGATCTGCGATTGAAAGCATAGTTGATTACCGATCCCTTTAAATGTATTTTAATGACTGTGTTAATTTCCTTTTCATTTATAAAATTATGGGTATTGATTTAGAATAGAATAAATAAGAATAGAAACACTCTTTATTGTACATCAAATACAAATTGCTACCTATAGTCACACCCGTTTTTCCCATTGGGCTAAGCAGAGTCTATAGATCGCCACTTTGTACGATCCTAAGAAATCTCTCTTGCATCTGTTACATTCATCATTGTTCTCATACATGCTCTTTTATTCTTTTTACTACGGACTTTCGCCTTCGTAATTGATTTACTCTATGGTTTTACAAGTTTTTGTAATACGATATTATAGTATTGTGTCATAGTGTTGCCGTGTAGTGCCGGCTTAGAATGTCGCTACCCCTTTCTACCCACGGGTGTCGTAAGAGGCGACTAAGGGTATTGGGGTTTTATTGGATTTTTGGGCGATGCGGTTCATGCGGATGCGGACCCATCAACAAAAACCTTTATTTTACCGCCTTTTCCCCACTCAACTTACAAAAGTGGCTGAGGAATTCATAATTCCTTGGCTCTGTCTACCCCTTCTAGGGAATTAAAGCCGTGAGTATATGTGTATATGTGTAAGTGTTTTCAACATTACGAGTATGCAATTTATTGTAATATTATAAAAAGGTAAACTTGTGACTTTGTTTGTTTTCAAAGCAATATTTAAATCTACTACATTTAATTTAAAGGAGGACTATGTGCAGCAATGGACGTCTATTCGTTTATATCGAACAAAGATTTTTTTGTATAAAATATATAAAGCTACCAGTATGCCGTGTAGTGCGGGCTTAGAATGTCGCTACCCCTTTCTACCCACGGGTGTCATAAGAGGCGACTAAGGATATTGGGACTTTTTATTGGATTTTTGGGCGATGCGGTTGGAGACCCATCACCAAAAACCTTTATTTACCGTCTTTTCCCCACTCAACTTTCAAAAGTGGCTGAGGAATTTATAATTCCTTAGCTCTGGCTACCCCTCCTAGGGAAATATAGCCGTGAGTATAATGTATGTATGTATTCATAAGAATCAGGCTGTATTGCTAAAAGTGATATTAGACTTAGAATATACTACCCCTTTCTACCCACGGGTGTCGTAAGAGGCGACTAAGAGTATGGGGCTTTTTAAGTAGTTTTGGGCGATGCGGTTGGAGACCCATCACCAATCATACTTTATTTTACCATCTTTTCCACTCTCAACTTTCCAAAAAATTATAGCCGGGAGTATATGTATGTAGGTATGATATTAACCACATGACAAATTGTTCCAGGTAACCTTCCTGATAATGCCCCTGGAGATCGCGTGGGCGGGCACCGTGCAGTGGCTGGCGGGAGACTTCATGTGCCGCATCATGATGTTCGCCAGGACCTTCGGACTCTATCTCTCTAGCTTTGTGCTTATCTGTATCGCTGTGGACAGGTAATTGGAATGTTTATACTTACTTACACTCACGGCCATTATTCCCATTGAGGTATCGATCCCATGTGATTCGACTATAGAACCTGTTGAAGGTATATCTGAGGAATGTAATTTTTAGCTCGTTAACGACATAGCGCTTCTACGTTTAGATTGCTAACTGTCTTACTTTGTAAGAGTTGGCTGAGAATACAGTAACCTCTTTATTCCCGTGGGTGCGGTAGAAATGACTAAGGGTATTCATAAGTGATAGTTAGGCGGATATGGTTGAAGGCAAATCATCATCCATATTTTAGTTTCCTACCCTTTCTTCATTTACTAACCAAAAATGGCTGAGAAACCTTAGCTAACCCTCTTTGAGATATACAGCGTGTTAGTTTGACGGCCATTGTTACTTCAATATTAATTCGTATAGTAAAGTTTAATGCTTAATATCCACCATATGAAATAAACAAAAAGGTTAAAACCGTATTTTCTAAGATTTTCACGATTGCACATTATAATTGAAACAACTTTTGATTTTCGGATATTTTAATCGCGTATTATTACATTATTTTTAAAGCCCGACGTTTCGAAAACTTTTCAGTTATCATGGTCACGGGAAGACTGAGGTGTTATTTGTCATTATACAGTACTATAAAATTATTAATACTAACTACCTTCACAAAATTTTAAGTTACATTTGCGTTTAATATTTGCTATGTACAAAAAGAGCTAATGTTATCTGGAGTCTTGCTAGTGTTCTTCCCTCGCTTGGTTGTGCTAATGATCGGGTTCCAAGCAGGTGGTAATTGCCAACCATCATCTCTATTGAAGTTTGGATGTTTCTTTATTTCAATAGACTCGCGTATCATTCTATTCCCCCAATTCCATCCTTTATAAAGCGACGTCGTTGCGAGCGGATGAAATTTCTTGATTTTTGAGCGCGATTGTGTTACCTACTGTTGTTGAGGCACTATCGATTGATTTATTATTCGTATGGTTTTCTCTATGTAGCAATTTTCATTTTGGATTTGTCTGTTTGGCACCGACTTCAAAAAGAAGAAGTTGAATAGAGTTGTACATAATAAAATAAATAAAAAATATCTTATACTTTTCAGTTGGATTTTTGAAGGCGGTTCTTTTTTAAATAAAAAATAATAATATTTAATTTTTCTGTTTAGTTTTTAATTTGAAGTTTTTGTTTTTCTTTTTTATTTTATACTTTTTAGTGATAAGTTCTTAAATCACTCTGAGTTTTTTTAGTGAATTAGTGATAGTTTTTGAGAGATAAGTTTTACTGTCCGTTTATTTTATAGTTTTTTTTAAGAGGTAGTTATAATACTTGTTACTATTTTGTTTACCTGCGGGCCTAGATAGAAACTCAAAGGATGCTTTAAGGAAAAGTCGCGTAAGGGAGAACGAAACACCCATCGAAAAAAAACAAAGACTTCAGCAGGGCAAGCACGAGCCGTATTTAAACTAGTTATCGCGTGAGATAAAGCAGCTATCTTTTACGCACTTACTGAGTATCGTATACTGCCATCTCATTCTAACCGTTATCGTGTCGATAACTCGTGCTTGCCCTTCAGAATGAGAGACATTGTCAGCGTGCTGCTCTTGCTGCCGAAACAGATGATGGCTTTAAGTGATATAGATTCAAAGAAATTCCTTAACCATCCCCATGACGAAAGAGACTTGATTGAAATGATCAGGATGAAAAGCATGATGTTGCAATATATATTTTTTTCTTCAATATAATTAAGAGTAATTTATTAATGTTTTTATATACTTTTTTGTTTAATAATTTAGTAACTCTGTTTATTGCTAATAAAAAAACTTTATTAACATATATTGATAAATCTCTGTCTAGTATTGATAACTTTACATACATACTTATATTTCAAACTAAGAAACCTCCTTTTTTTCGAGTCGGTTAAAGAACTTAAACCTTCTCCTGAATGTAATAACATAAACTGATAACTCTTTGTCTAATAATAACTAGGAACCTTCAAACTTACATACATACTTATAGGTGAAACTCAGAAACTCCTTTTTTGAGACGGTTATATCACTAATACCTTGTCCTGAAAGTAACAAGTAGTTTTCTGAAAATCGCATCCAAATAGCTTAAGCGAAACGCGAGATAATCGCCGACCAACATACATACATGCAGGTTAAACACAGAACCTCCTTTCTTTTAGAGTCGGTTAAATCACTTAACCCATCTTCTAAATGTAACGAATACTTTTCTGAAAACCGCATCCAAATAGCTTAAGCCAAACGTGAGATAATCGCGGACCAACAGACATACATACAGCTCAAACACAGAACCTCCTTTCTTTTTTTGGTCGGTTAAGGCACTAAAACCTTCTCCTAAATGTAACAAATACTGTTCTGAAAACCGCATCCAAATAGCTTAAGCCAAACTCGAGATAATTGCGGACAATTATACATACATACATACAAACAATCGAACTGAGAACCTTTTTTGAAGTCGGTTAAAAATAACTCACCTCGTTTTGATTGGCAGTGGCAGATGCGGGCTATCAGCTTTTTTTGCGCAAAACGCAGAACATTTTGAGAATTCACATTATAAAACACCAACACTGAATTTAACCATAACACGACTACCATAGAATGAAAAAGTAAGTTATAAATACCATTGTGTATTTCAATGGTATTGTGTATTTACTCAACACAATCACAACACAAGATACTCACACTCCGAAAATAAATGCGAAAAATCAAAGTGACATCCAATCATAAGCGACTCAAACACAATGAGCTACAAACAACTAACTTAGTACTAATACTGTTCCTTTGATTAAATGTCGACAAGCCCGCCCGACTTGATACATGCAGATTTTGAATTTCGCGGCGATCGATGTTTACGAATTATGAATTTTTCAGTTTGTGCTCTGAACATACTGCCGCATTTCAACGCAGTATTAACTATGGGGTAGTGTTATTCAAATTTATCACGTCAAATAATAACACGTAAAAAATAAGAAGATATAAGAAGCTAAGTTCGATTTATTACTTTACTGGCCTTGATTTGATTTGGCCGCCGGTTAAGGGTCACGGCGGGTCGTCGCAGCTGTCAGCTGAGTTGCCCGCCTTGTCATCGCGTTTCACGCACACATTGAGCGTGTTGGTGTCAATAGTACTACTTTCTTAGTGCAAATTTTAACAAAATTTGAAAAAAAAAGTGTGTTTTTTTTCAACGAATTCTGCCTCTATACGTGATAATTAATCATACTTTTCATTGAAAACAGTCGTTACAATTACACCCTGTATAGCCGAATATATGTATGTATAACTACTTACTAAATAGATTCAAAATGTCTGCGTATACATTTTATTCAGATCATGTTAGCCCTAGAAAGTTACAATAAGAATAGAATAGAATAACTCTTTATTGCACATCAAACACAAATTTACAAAATAATAATATGATCAAACAGTTTACAGTGAGGTACAATTGGCGGTCTTATCGCTAAAAGCGATCTCTTCCAGACAACCTTTGGAATGTGAGATCGATAAATTAATTATTTGGGTAGATGCACAAAGCAAGGCCAAAAAAAAACATGATAATCTATTAAGCTTTTATTAAAACTAACTTATTTAATTTAAATAACAATATCAATATTAATCATACAAAATATTATAGATATGTAACGAATATGAACACATACATATATAACTACATACTTTTATATATACAAGCAATACAAATACCTAAATAAAATACACATATACGTTTTAGAAATATAATTAATATATATAGTTTAAAAACAATAACCTGTGATGTTGGATACTAACTTGACATATTTAGTAATATATAATGCACATATAAATAACATCCAAGAATAAGAGATTCGCATTTATATTCTCTCTCTCAGCGAAATTAAATAAGCGACCTCCAGCCCCGGAAGCTAGTCACCCACCAACTAGGCTACGGACGTTGTCAAATATTTCGATATACAAAGTTTTATAAAAGTAATGTTGAACACAAAACCATTTCGAGATTAATGTTTTCAAACAATATTTTCTTGAAATTAAATCAATTAAAACTATGATTACCTTTACTTTACCAAAAAGCTCCATTAATTTTTGACCTTTAATCTTCTTTCTAAGACATTCGTTTTTACAGTTTATTAATAAAATATTGAAAATCATAGGTTACTTTAATTATATATTGTTATAATATATTTTGAGAGCACGAATCCGGGAATGGTTTTGCAATCAGCAACATTTTTGCGCGTCATTTTGATTTCGCTATGTGATTTTTGTGAACGATGACGTCATTGAGAGAAAAAGTTGTACAATCTTTAAAAAATCATAACTTTGCAATGAGTTGTTTTAATTGAAAATTATTCAAATTAGTCTTTTACTTTTGTGTTTATTTAAAAATAGCAAAAAATACTTTGCATACCGAATCGGCTACAAGCATAATATTAAAATAAGTATTGCATGAAGGTATGGACGCTCTTGAATTGGTACTATGAATATCAAAAAGTTCTTGTATTTACTTTACACTCTTTTCCCCACTCAACTTCCAAAAGTGGCTGAGGAGTTTTTTATTCCAAAGCTCTAGCTACCATTTGTAAAGATTTTTAGCCGTGAGTATATGTATGTTCTTGTATATGGAAAAATGAATGAATTCAACCTACTACAAACTTTACCATATTCAAGTTAAGAATCTAACTTACTGAGGAAGAAATAAGCAAATAATAGGCAAGAATGAAATCCAGCACAGCTCTAATTTGATCTGTTAATAATTTTCTCCCTTGAGATATTTCACATTTTGACTAATATGCCGTACATTACACCCAACTAATTAAGCAGTATATAATTTAATAATATACCATACAACATTTTCAAGCAAATGTTGGCTTCATAAATATAATTTATCTTTATAGAGTTGACATAATTTCAGGACTAGATTTGAAAGCAAAACTTTAACCCTAGAAAGATAATAATCTATGTCAAAAGGACTCCCGCGTCTACGAAATATTGCTGTATCTTTTTAAATAGTACGAATTCGGTAACGTGCATTTCTGACATCTCAGTCACCGCCAGTTTATTGTGTATATGTATTAAATGTGTTTTATATTTATGCTGTGTAGTGTCGGCTTAGAATAGCACTACCCCATTTTTTCCGGTGGGAGTACGTAAGAGGCGACTAACGGTATCGGGGGCTTTTAAGGAATTTTTGGGCGATGCGGTTGGAGACCCATCACCAACAACCTTTATTTTACCATCTTACCCCACAAAACTTTCCAAAAGTGGCTGAGGAAAATCTAATTCCTTAGCTCTGGCTACCCCCTCTAGGGATTAATAGCCGTGAGTATATGTATGTATGTTTGTTTCGAAAATTTTGATTTTAACATTGTATTTTTTCATAGATAAAGATGAAATTACAGTAGAGTTAATAAATGAAAAAAAGTATGTAATAAGTTTATGTTTGAAGTATTATTGTTTCGTAAGTAATCGAATAGTATATCGTTTACTTTGGCTATTCTGTAATATTCCTTTTGCACTGTCTATGTTGTCGTTATACTGATCCACAAATATTTTTTGGTCGGTAAGAGCGTCGCTCTCATCGATATTAGTATTACCAGTAAATAATAATTTACCATTATAAGGGATATAATTTTACATCATACAGGCTAATTGATGTATTGAAAGGTCTTAATAAAACAATTTATATTATATTCATTTAATTAATAACTAGTTGCTGTGTAGTGTCGTCTTAGAATAGAACTACCCCATTTCTTCCGGTGGGTGTACGTAAGACGCGACTAACGGTATTGGGGCTATTAAGGGTTTGGGGCGATGCGGTTGGAGACCCATCACCAACAGCCTTTATTTTACCATCTTTACCCCACTCAGCTTTCCAAAAATGGGAGAAGAGTTTCTAATTCCTTAACTCGAGCTACCCCTTTTAGAGACTCACAGCCGTGAGTATATGTATGTAATAGGTCTTTACCTATGAAATTGCCGTTCTGCAGTACTGGCCATTTCAAATCGAAATAATTTTTGTTTGACTAAGAGTTCTAATTTCAAATTAATTTTATTTTAAAAACAAGGAATTCTTTTCCCAAAAGTAGTCATTTGTTTATTGATCAGTGTCACGTTTTCATCGCATTTCAATCTTTTTCGTCATCATGGATACGTTAAAAGTTCGAGTAATTATGGAATATGAGTACCGTCGTGGCAGCAACGGGGCACAAGCGGCACGCAACATCAATGACGTTTACGGAGCTATTACTACAAACCAACGCACCGCCTGTTATTGGTTTGCTCGCTTCCGTTCTGGAAATTTCGACCTGAAAAATGAACCTCGTGGTCGTCTGAAGACTTTGGTCGACAATGACGAATTAAAGACGATTGTGGAAGCTGATGATACACAATCTACAGTGGAATTAGCAGCAGCTTTCGACGTTAACGTAAAAACAATATTGGTTCATTTGCGTCAAATTGGCAAGGTAAAAAAAGCTTGACAAATGGGTGCCCCACGAACTTAATTATCGCCAGCGCGAAGTACGCGTCGAGACGTGCCTTGCACTGCTCAACAGACACACAAATGAAAGAATTTTGAACTGCATTGTTACCTGCGACAAAAAATGGATTCTGTTTGACAACACCTACATAGTGCCCTAAACGAAAATTTCCCCTAAGAAAAGTGATGGTCACTGTTTGGTGGTCTAGCGCCGGTGTGATTCATCACAGCTTCTTACCAAACGGGGTGAGCATTACTGCAGATGTGTACTGTGAAGAACTGAACACAATGACGGAGAAGCTGGCACATCTCCAACCAGCATTGGTCAATCGCTCGTCTCCGCTGCTCCTGCACGACAACGCGCGACCTCATACTGCACAGCAGACGGTCTCCAAGTTGCAAGAACTGGGGTTGGAAGCTCTCCATCATCCACCGTACTCACCAGACCTTGCGCCTACAGACTTCTACTTTTTCCAGAATTTGGATAACTTCTTGGCGGGAAAAAACTTTAATACCCGAGAGGCAGTACAAAATGCCTTTGAAGAATTTGTTGCCTCCCGTCCAGCTGGTTTCTTCAAGAAGGGCATCAATAAACTGCAACTGCGTTGGCAAAGATGCATTGATTGCATGGGTGATTACTTCGATTAATACAATTAAAAAATACAAGAAAAAAAATCGTTTAAATGTTTTCTTACAAAACGGCAATTTCGTAGGTAAAGACCTAATATGTATGTAAAGGCCCGAATGGCTGTGCATGATGCTGTCCTTGTTCCTACGCTTATGTATGGCAGTGAATGTTGGGTGTGGCAGAAGAAGCATGAAAGTAGAGCAAATGCAGTAGAAATGAGATCCCTCAGAAAAGTGTGTAATGTAAGGTTATGTGATCGTGTGAGGAATGATGTGATTCGTAAAATGTGTGTGGTGTAAAAGATGATATTGTAAGAAAGATAGAAAAAGGAATGTTGAGATGGTTTGGGCACATAGAGAGGATGGATGACAGTAAATTGGTGAAAGAGATATAGAGCCAATGTGAAAGATAATGTTAGTAGAACACGACCTCGGAGGACACATTTGGATCAAATAGAAAATGTGCTCAAAAAGGCAGGTGTCCACAGTAAGAAGAATAAAAGAGCATGTATGAAAAGATTGATGGATGTAAACGAAGCCAGAGAGGTGTGCCAGGATCGTACAAAGTGGCTATCGATAATCTCTGCCTACCCCAATGGGAACTAACGGCGTGAGAATATGTATGTATGTATTTATGTAATAACTATTGGATTGAATCAGGCGTTACTTTGCGGAAATCCATAGCAATACTAATATTAATAAATTTCTTCGCTTAATTCCGCTAAATAATACCTGCAGTCTTCATGCAACATGCACTGTGCACCGCCCGCCCTCCCACTTACAAGAAATCGAAAAGCAGACAATGCACCACACACACAACCGCAAGCGAAAACCACAGGCAACAAAAGTGACTTTGCGAAACATCTATTGGATACTGGACACGTTCTCCCCGATAATCATAATCTGGAGATTTTACATACTTGTAATAAGGGATTAAGATTATGTCTTTTAGAGAAACTTGAAATCTCCAGATATGATAATGATAATTCCGTTGCACTGCTGAATGAACAGCTGGGCTACACCGTTTCCCCACTTTTGTCATTTTTTTCCAATAATATAGTCACTCGTCATTGATGTTCTTTGGGTGGGGGAGTGGGGAGCCTGGCCTATAAATATAACCGCAAAATCGTATGACCGGCACTCGGTGGTCAGCTGCCGAACTGTCTACTAACTGCTCGTCAATGACTCGTGTTGAGTCGAAACGCGTCGCATGTTTGTGGTTGCCTGTGGTTTTCGCTTGCGGTTGTGTGTGTGGTGCATTGTCTGCTTTTCGATTTCTTGTAAGTGGGAGGGCGGGCGGTGCACAGTGCATGTTGCATGAAGACTGCAGGTATTATTTAGCGGAATTAAGCGAAGAAATTTATTAATATTAGTATGTAATAACTCATAATGAAAGTAAACAAGTTCGTTTTAATGTACGCTAATTATATTTATTTATTTTTGCCCTTGTCTTGTATGCCTACCCGAATGACTGCGTATCCTGAATTGGCTGATCGTACCTCCCAAATATTGTCTGGAAGATATCGCTTGTAGCGATAACACTGCCAATTGTACTTCTCTGCAAACTGTTTCATTATTTTATACTCAAGGATTTGTTATTTTGGACACTCAAGAGTTTAAAAAGTGGGTAACTACATAAAATCAGTTTTTAATCCTGTAAATCAGAGTCTTACCTTGTCGTGTACTGTCTTTTACATTTCATATTCACACATAGATCCCCTAAAAAGGTGGCACAGAAAAAAATATTCTAAACATTAGATATCGTTTGGGTCATTCATTTTGCTGGGTCAGTGAATTAATGGGCACTTTTCTGTTGCTGTTAACAGCCTTGTATTTTTATACATATGTCAGACAGTTATGACTTATGAAATGACACATTGGGACATCCCCGCATTAGGATTAGAACCCACGCATCAGTGTTTACGAAGTGAAATCTTATTCGGGAGCATTTTCCCACTTCCCGCAACCGCCTATATAGTTATGTATGCTCAACTTTTCGGACGGTGTTAGGCTACTTAGATAAAATTTAACAAAATAAATAATAATTTTCATAAATTTTATAATGAGTACTGAAAATAAAAGCGTTTATTAATAAGCAAAGATACATCATAAAAATAATTGTCTTTAAAAAAAAGTTTTCACCTCATAAAGTCAGGCCAGGTCTCTCAACTGAAAGTGCCATCCTCTGTCTCAAGCAGACTGTCCAATACTATACAGCTAGAAAAACGCCTGTCTACGCATGCTACCTGGACTTATCCAAGGCATTTGATTTAGTGTCTTATGACAAACTGTGGCAGAAGTTAAAATGGACCTACCCTTCGAGATTACGGCAGTGTATCGGTACTGGTATGGCCACCAACAAAACAGTGTGAGATGTGCAGGAGAATACTCAGACGCGAATGGGCTGGAGTGCGGGGTGAGGCAGGGGGGGTTGAGTTCGCCTCGTCTCTTCAGCCTATACGTTAACCAGCTCATTGTTGAGCTCAGCACCGCTAATATTGGGTGTTCCATTGATGGAGTATGCATCAATAATATAAGCTATGCTAATGACATGGTGCTGCTGAGTCCATCAGTGGCTGCACTGAGGAAACTACTGCAAATTTGTGAGTCGTAAGCGGCAGCCTATGGGCTCAGATACAGTATATGGAAGAAAGAGTGAATGGATGATCTTTAAAGCCGGTACTAAATGCTACTCTCCCGTACCAATCACTCTTTGTGGCAGTGTTCTTAATAAAGTACACAAGTTCAAGTATCTGGGCCACTGGGTTACCGACGACATGAGTGACGGTGAGGACACAGACAGGGAGCGTAGGGCGCTGGCCGTCCGCTGTAACATGTTAGCCCGTAGGTTCGCGCGCTGCTCGATACCAGTCAAGCTGACTTTCTTCAGAGCTTACTGTCAGAGCTTTTACACGTGTAGCCTGTGGACGAACTACACGCAGCGGACGTACAGCGCACTACGCGTGCAGTACAACGATGCGCTCAGGATTCTATTAAAACTGCTGCGTTACTGTAGCGCTTCCGCCATGTTTGCGGAAGTTCACATTGATGACTTCTACGCTATAGTGAGGAAACGAAATTATTACTTTTTTTTTATGAATTTTCTTTTTTATTGATTTTATTATTTTGATTTTATTCTTTGTGACATAACTTTTAATTGACATGTTTTTTAATTTTAATTTATTTGTATTTTGTAATTTTTATTTTGTGTTGTATGCTATGGCTAAATATGGGCTACTAGCCTGAAATAAATTATTTTTATTTTATTTTTATTTTATAAAATATTAATGAAAGTGATAATTTATTATATACGTAGGTCACCCTATAATTTTTATTTAGTTGAGAACTAACTGACAATGACAGGCGGATATTTCAAAATGGCGACATAGTACCAGGTCGCCACCGGCCAAGAAAAGATTGTGGATCTGTACATATTATATGTGTGTGGTTACTGTTGACGTTTATTTCATATTTTTTCCGGTCATATCTCCAAAGCTATTCTGGACACCTAGCACAAGAGTTATTGTATCGTTACTCTGTCGGTCAGAATGAGATAAAAACATAAGTTACTAAGTTAGTGTGAAAAAGGAGATTGCTACTTTATACCACGCATTACCTTTATTTCACCATCTTTACCCCACTCAACTTTTCAAAAGTGGCTGAGGAATTTCTAATTCCTTAGCTCTGACTACCCCTTTTAGGGATTTATAGCCGTGAGTATATGTATGTATGTATGTATGTATCTAGTTAAAAGGTCTCTCGTGCTAGCCTGGTCTAATTTATTTATCATATCAACTATGGAATTTTGAAACTCTGGCTACCTTTTTAATATCCATAAATTAAGGTAAGGTTAAACCGTCGGTCCCGGCTACTATCACGTCAGCTAGTAGTCGTTAGTCTGCCAACCCGCAATTGGCCAGCGTGGTGGACTAAGGCCAAATCAACCTATAAAGGGTAGTAATAAATCCATACTAATATTATAAATCGGAAAGTGAGTTTGTTTGTTTGTTTATTTGTGGTTCTTTCACGCCGCAACTACCGAACCGATTGCTTTGAAATTTTGCAGACATATAGTTAGAAGTCCAGATTAAATTATAGAGTACTTTTATACCGGAATCACTAATGGATATTAGCAGCGAAATCTTCAACCTTTCAGCTGAAACCTTATAAAAGAGCGCGGCGTTGTTTGCATGTTTACCAATAGATGGCGCTGTCGGTACTTTCTACATCGCGGTATGATTTCTTCTTTATTGGAGTATATATACCCAAAATATTACATCAACTTTAAAAAGTATCTCATTAATTGATACTAGTGTTGCCGGATAATCGATTATAGATTAATCGATTATGCTCACCCAAAATAATCTAATAATCGATAGTATAATCGATACTATCGATTATATCGATTATTAGATTATAATCGAAGAACGATATAATCGATTATGATCGATCAATCGATTATAATTGTAATGTAATCGATAATAATCGATTAATCGACTAATCGATTATAATCTAATAATCGATTATATCGTCATTAGATTATAATCGATTAGTCGATTAATCGATTATAATTGTAAATTTTACACACTGTGATAAAAATAGAATAAATAAAAATATAAATGATTTTATCGTAGATTGATCGATACATATATATACTCACAACTATAATTTCTTAGAAGGGGTAGCCAGAGCCAAGGAATTATAAATTCCATAGCCACTTTTGGTGGTTGAGTGGGGAAAAGATGGTAAAATAAAGGTTTTTACATAATAATCGATAGTAAAGATTATATTTATATATTATATAATATTTTATATAAAGTTTATGTATTGTATTTTACATATATTGTATTTTTATCACAGTGTGAAAAATTGACAATTATAATCGATTAATCGACTAATCGATTATAATCTAATGACGATATAATCAATTAATCGATTATTAGATTATAATCGATTAGTCGATTAATCGATAATATCGATTATTATCGATTACATTACAATTATAATCGATTAATCGATCATAATCGATCATATCGTTCTTCGATTATAATCTAATAATCGATAGTATCGATATAATCGATAGTATCGATAATACTATCGATTATTAGATTATTTGGGCCTCATTTGCATAATCGATTATAATCGATACACAATCGATTATCCGGCAACACTAATTGATACAGTCTACTGCATTGGTTGCGACACATTTTGGTATTTGAAATTTAAATTGAAATTATCTATTTTTGTTTGTTTGTTTGTTTGAATTGAATAGGCTCCAAAACTACTAGACGAATTTGAAAAATTTTTTCACTGTTATAATGCTACACTATTCCCGAGTGACATAAGCTATATTTCATTTTCAAAAAAATTAGGGATCCTTACGTAAACTTCAAAAATGTAACCCAAGGTGTTAAAGAAATACCAAAAAAAATATTTACATCGCGTGCGCTGCGAAAACTATTGAAAATAGAATAAAATTATGTACTACAATTTTATAGAACACATCATTATCTAAAAAAAATGCCCGGACAGCATGTCTCTAACTATTATAGTTATCTCACAACAAGCGTCATTATATAAAATTATTTAAAATTAAATTAAAATCCTGCTTTAGAAAAGGTTCTTTATTTGTACCTATCTAATCCTTATAAAAAAAGTATATATTATTTCAGACTACTTCAATACCCTTATATTACTTTTTGAATTATTCAATTCGAACATTCCATTCGAAAGTTATCTCGAATTAAAAAAATAGATAAAACTCCGCTCGATTAGCTATGCATAGTAAGTTGTTGCAGGCGTCACGAAGGGGTACGGGAGGCTGCTTATCAAAGAGTTAAAGCAAAATTTAATTGTAGCGACTATTATCACTGGCCCAGCAGCCGGTCAATTAGCTCATATACCGAGGATACCGATGATCCCAACTGATCTGCCAATTCCATTTAAACGGCTACAATTTCCGGTTAAAACATCTTTTGCTTTAACAATTAATAAGTTCCAAGGCCAAACCTTCAAATTAGTAGGGATTGACCTGCGAAAGAATTGTTTTACTCACGGTCAACTGTACGTTGGCCTGTCGCGGGTGGGAGCTCCTGAACATCAATTTATTTTGCTGCCCCAAAATACAACAACGTCAAATATTGTTTACAGGGAAGCTCTAACTCTATAAATTGAATGGCTTTTGATGTAATTACTCATTATGAAAAATAAAAAAAATAAAAATATATATAAATATACATACATATACTCACGGCTTTAAATCCCTAGAAGGGGTAGCCAGAGCTAAGGAATCAGAAATTCCTCAGCCACTTTTGGAAGTCTGCTGTGTAGTGTCGGCTTAGAATAGCACTACCCCATTTCTTCCGGTGGGTGTACGTAAGAGGCGACTAACGGTATTGGGGCTTTTAAGGGATTTTGGGCGATGCGGTTGGAGACCCATCACCAACAACCTTTATTTTACCATCTTTTCCCCACACAACTTCCAAAAGTGGCTGAGGAATTTCTAATTCCTTAGCTCTGACTACCCCTTCTAGGGATTTATAGCCGTGAGTATATGTATGTATGTACTTTTGGAAGTTGTGTGGGGAAAAGATGGTGAAATAAAGGTTGTTGGTGATGGGTCACCAACCGCATCGCCCAAAAATCCCTCAAAAGCCCCAAAACCGTTAGTCGCCTCTTACGGACACCCACCGGGAGAAATGGGGTAGTGCTATTCTAAGCCGACACTACACAGCAAAAAAATATAACATAGTTTAAAACTTAAAAAAATATGTTAATATAATAATACATGTAATAAAATGAAAAACAAAATGTTAATGATAATTCATGCCCGAGCGAAGCCGGGACGGGCTGCTAGTATTATAATATAATAGCTATAGCTACTCCGAATTTTTACAATTTCGGAAGGC
Organism: Bedellia somnulentella; assembly: GCA_963576735.1. Lineage (NCBI taxonomy): Eukaryota > Metazoa > Arthropoda > Insecta > Lepidoptera > Bedelliidae > Bedellia > Bedellia somnulentella. The sequence goes on from OY755189.1 coordinate 1,230,163, forward strand.
CACTTGTCTACCTTTTCAGATAGAATGCATTTTTTTTAATCTTTTTGTTCATGAAAACCTTATGTGGGGATTATTACTAATAAATAAAGAATAAATAAAGGAAAGAAAAATTTCGACACAGGCGGGAATTGAACCCGTGACGGGGGCGTATACCCGAGGTCTGCATTCTATCTGAAAAGGTAGACAAGTGACCTTCTGAATTAGTAAAAATTCGGAGGTAGGAAACGCAAACACTACTAAAACGTGTAAAAGAAATAAAGGATAGAAGAATTTCGCGCTGGCAGCCATTGAAACGGTAGCTCGATTGGCAGAGCGACGGGGGCGTATACCCATAGAGTAAAGTAATACACTGGATATAGAGAGCCAACTTGCTGGATTTTAATGTCACCTAGTTTATAATGCAAACTTATCGCCATCTTGAGGCATTCCACCCGAACTTCTGCTACAACTTAATCACCTATATATATATATATATATCTATAAGTATATTGCGCCTGCGCCTTAATTTCGATGTACTGTCTGTATGGCTAAGAATATATAATATTAACAAAAAAAAAACAAAACATGTCGAAGAAGTAGACACGATTCCATACGGTTTTTCGTAATTTTCCTCTTACAAAATATTTTGTTAAATTTTACGTTTATATACTCTAATAAAGAAGAAATCATACCGCGATGTAGTAATTACCAACAGTGCCATCTATTGATGAATAAGCAAATTACGGCGCGCTTTTTTAATAAGTTCAGGTGGAACTGCAATAGAGGCGCTGTTAAAAATCACAAAGTGAGGATGTAAGGAAGTTTCCAGCCCCTGCGTATACCCGAGGTCGCGGGTTTGATTCCCGCCTGTGTCGAAATTTTTATTTCCTTTATTTATTAGTTATAATCCCCACATGAGGTTTTCATGAACAAAAAGATTTAAATTCGATAAAGGGTAGGCCAGAGCCCCTTGGTGGAGACATAATTGTGCTGTGAGAAATGTAGAAATAATGGGAATAAATCGTTTTCTTTCTTTCTTTGTTTGTAATATGTTGGGTGTACTTTTATTTATCAAGTAATATTGAAATTAAATAAATGTATACGGTCAAATGACACAGCTCAATTTAGCCCCAAAATAAGTACATCTTAATGACCTGTGGCATGGGATACTTACTCAACGAAATATTCAATATTATATAATACACATATAAATAACATCCAAGACTAAGAAACACCATTTATATTCATCACATAAATGTTGCTCTCAGCGGGGATCGAACCTGGATCCAGAAGCTACTCACCTAACCACTCGGACAGGTCAATATATCATAGAGCTTGTGATGTCACAGGCAAACTGGCATAAACTGGTCCGCAGCTTTTTTGCTCTCAGCGTATTAAAGATACAATGTAATACTGTTGAATTTTTTTCTATATATTCATAAAGTCAAACTAACCACATTCAAAAATATTCAAAATCGCCAGTTCGGGTTAATTGTTGTTAAAATTGTATCAAAATTAGAAAGTTTGTTTTTCCCGTTCCAGCTTTGGGTCAGCGCTCATCATTCATTTTAATTGGATTTCTGGGTTCAGACAACAAGGTTATTAAGCCTGTATGATTGCGAAACTTAGATAACTGTTAGCAAGTCCTTCACTCTCAAACTGAAGGTCAGCAGTGTTATAATCAATAAATTCAATAACTCAAACTTAAACGCTCATGCCGTTCTCCGAAGGGGTTGGCAGAGGTACTAATAGAAAAGAAACTCTTTAAAACAAAACAGTTAAAACAAAATTACACATCTAATATTTAAGTTGATACTTCTGAGCACCGTACTTATGTCTTTAGAACACAAATTGGTGTAGGCCCGACCCGGGATTTGAACCCTCATCGTCTGCACGATAAGCGGTATTCTACCTACTGAATTATCACGGTTGCTTTTATATTCATCCTACTACTATATAGATTATTTATTTTTTATTTTATTTATTTATTTATTTACATAACATAACCATTACAGGCATAGCCCAATGCGATTATATTAAACTTAAACATCTATTAAATATCTACTACAAAATACCTATCACATATATTAACATTATTATAATTGAACCTAATAAATTATTATGTTTTGCTAAACGTCAAAAACTGAAACATGTCTGTCTATCTGTACGTATGACGTAGCTGTGTAGTGTCGGCTTAGAATAGCACTACCCCATTTCTTCCGGTGGGTGTACGTAAGAGGCGACTAACGGTATTGGGGCTTTTAAGGGATTTTTGGGCGATGCGGTTGGAGACCCATCACCAACAACCTTTATTTCACCATCTTTTCCCCACTCAACTTTCCAAAAATGGCTGAGGAATTTCTAATTCCTTAGCTCTGGCTACCCCTTCTGGGGATTTATAGCCGTGAGTATATGTATGTATGTATGTATGACGTAGCAATTAAAAACTAATATCCGAAACTAGTACACGGTTGAAATTTGAAATGTCTTTTTCTATCTTATTCTGTATAATATCGTTGAGTTAGTATCCAATAATACAAATCTTACGTAGTTTGGTGCTATCTTGATCTGTATATTAAATGTCTGTATATTGGTTTACCGAAGATTTAATTATATTCTTCTCAATAAAGTAACTAAAGCTCAAAAATTTACAATTTACATCTAATTCTAAAGTCATGGGTTCATTTGTCAGGGTTAACAGCATCGAGACGAAGAACGTGACTAATTTGTATATCTTCATGTGATATTTGCACTCATACATAATTTATTTTGTATTGATGTTTTTGTACATCGACCTACACTAGTAGCATAGACTAGGCTAGCGTAGGCTTGTGAGAGCGAGTATGTCACATGAGAAGTGAGAAACTGAAGCACGAGCGGTGTTTAAAGTGTGTGCGATAAAGCAGCCATCTCTTACGCACTTACTTAGTATCGTATACTGCCATCTCATTCTAACCGTTATCGTGTCGATAAAGTAGCGCTCGTGCTTGCCCTTCTGTGTGGATAATCTTACAGTTTCTCATTTCTCATGTGACGTACTCGCTCTCAGAAGTCTCAAGCTACGGGGGCTAATATAACCATAATTTTAGTATCTTTACCATCCAAAAGTGGCGATCGATAGTCTCTGCCCACCCCAATGGGAACTAACGGCATGAGTATTTGAATGTATATTGACTATTATATACTTATTTTTTTAATAAAACCATCAGGTTTGAATTATGTGCGGCTTGGAATAGAATTAACCCATTTCTTCCGCGCTAGACTTAGCGACTAAGAGATTTTGGAGTTTTTTAAGTGACTGTTGGGCAATGCGGCTGAAAATCCAGACGGTCTACTCTTGACATCGAGAACAAAAATACGCGTTACTTATCTCTTCTTACCCCTATTATAATTTATTTCTGTCTCGCTCGCACGAAAGAAATATTCGGATTTACACATTTTTTATAGATGAGGTACATGGTGATATCCGACGAATCCAACGATATCTCCGTAGTTTTCGTTGGTTTCATCGACTAGAAAGCGTTAATATTAATATTGTTGTTGTTCTGTACATTACATAATACATAATACAGCAACCTTGATAGCCCAGTGGGTAGAACACTCGGTTATCGTGCAAACGACTAGTGTTCAAATCCAGGGTCGGGCCTACACCAATTTGTCTTTTCTAAAGACATATGTGTGGTTAATTTATCGTGGTTGTAAACGGTGAGGAAAAACATCGTGAAGAAACCCACATGGCTGAGTTGTACTTAGTCATGTGACAGTGTATTCGTACAAAACGGCGATAGGCCTGCCCCCTATCACGTGAGTACACTGTCCATGCAAAACGTGGGTACTCTGAACACTAGGTGACACGTGATGTTTGATGTTCAGAAGTATTAGTACCTCTGCCAACCCCTTCGGGGATATTCGGCGTGAACGTTTATGTTATGTATGTTATGTTTATTATGTTCTGTACATTTCAAAATGTCTAAATTCGAATATTCGTTGCGTGCGAGCGAGGTAGAAATAAATTTTAATATGGGTAGAAGAGTTAGGTAGGATAGTTATCGTTCCTGACGTGAAGAGTAGGCCTTCAGCACCAACCATCCTTTATTTTACAATATTATCCCCACTCAATTTCCAGAAGTGACTGAAGTATTTCAAATTCCCAAGCTCTGGCTACCCCTGTACTACAGCTGTATATCTTTGTATCTATGTATGAAAAGCTATATGTCGGTGTATTCTTCACTATATTTTAATTATAATTTCTAATCTATCACAGATACTTCGCAATCCTGAAACCACTGAACGTAATGTGGGAGGCATGGGTGAAGCGCGCGCTGCTCATAGCATGGGTGTGCGCTGCGCTGGCCAGTCTGCCGCAGAGCTTCATATTCCATCTCGAAGAGCATCCGAAGGTCAAAGGGTATGTAGATGTACTTGTCATAGACTGAGGGACAAAGCAGTTTGAAAGGCGATATTGAAAAACGACGGAAAAGGGAATGTGTGTGTGTTAAGACGGTTTGGGCACGTATGAGTTGATAGTTCTAATGAAGAATGTTAACTTATTTTGATTATTAGCCATAGCCACTGGTGGCGGGACTCGATATATTTGAAAACTTTGAAAGCTTATAAAATCAAAACGACTACGTATTTTTGACAACAATAAAAATTTGTGTATTTGTATACATACATAGAAACGCGGTAGCGTGTCTAGCCAAGTGAAAGTGAATAACCAGCAAGCCGCACCGTGTGTAGTATTACACCAACCATTTTGTCCTAAAATTTAATTATAAGTAAAACTATAGCATATCATATCTCATTTATAATATAATAATAAAAACATTTATTTCAGACTACAAGGTCCATAAGGGTTAGTAATACAAGAAAAAACTAAAATTCAAAACTAAAAAACTAAAAATATCGTTAGTAGACTTAAAACCTATTTTTTATTTCTACTGTACAAAGTAATGGACCACTGCCCGAACAGTGGCGTGTCCCATTTCGCCGCAAATGTTCGCAGAAGGCTATTGTTGGACGCAAGTAGTCTATCCCTAGTGGAGGCCGCGCGTTTCCGCATGATGGCAAAAAAGTCATCAACATGGGCCTCCGCGAACATCAGCGACGCACTGCAGTGCCGGGGTTTTCGCAACATTATTCGTAGAGCATCGTTGTATTGAACGCGTAGTGCGCTGTACGCACTCCGCTTATATGAGAGCCACAGGCTGCAGGTGTAGAAAGACTGACAGAAAGCTCGGAACAGGGTCAGTTTTACCTCTTATTTTATATATATATTTATCATATTGAACTTGGCTCTCATTTCACATTTATGTTTTTGATTGGATATTTTATTTAAACGACCCCATGAAAATAATAATGGATAATTTTAAAACCTCATCTCCTTGGGTTTATCAATCATGAGTACAAGTATACATACATACATACTCTTACGGCTATAAATCTCTAGAAGGAGCCAGAGCTGAGGGACTAGAAATTCCTCAGACACTTTTGGAAGTTAATTGGGGAAAAAATGGTAAAATAAAGGTTGTTGATGATGGGTCTCCAACCGCTTCACCCAAGGATCCCTTAAAAAGCCCCTATACCCTTAGTCGCCTCTTACGTACACCCTTGGGAAGTAATGGGGTAGTGATATTCTTAGCCATTACTACACAACTTTCAAGTATAAATATATTGTTCTGAACTTCGGACACCCTGAAATATCCTCGTAACTTTCACCAAAGTGTACCTAAACTAAAAAGAAAATATTTGCTACTTGAAAAGCGGGCTTAATAAGGAGCTTACAGACGCAAAGCTCCAAAGCTTAACTCAGTGCATTGCAATTTATTGTGGCTTAAATTGTGCTGATCAGCTCATTGACTTTTCGCTGAATCAGAAACAAGCGAGTTGTATTTGAAAGTGAGATTCAGCGATTCTGAATTGTATAGTGCAAGCAATTGTTTGCATTGTTGAATTTATTTGTGTTGGATATTGAGGTCATAGGATATTTATTTAAATCTTTGCAAGGTTTTACAGTCAAAATACGTGTATGCGTTGGTTATGTGTTGGTTGAAGAGACAATAATTTAGAATAGAATAGAATAAATCTTTATTGCACATAAACACAAATTTACATAAATAATAATATGATCAAACAGTTTACACTGAGGTACAATTGGCGGTCTTATTGCTAAAAGCGATCTCTTCCAGACAACCTTTGGAAGGGGAGATCGATAAATTAATTATTTGGGTATACTGTTCTTGAAATGTTTAGCAGCGAGCTTTGGGGCTTTTTAAGTGATTTTTTTAACGATGCGGTTGGAGACTCGTCACTGAGAAGCCTTATTTGACTTCTATCTATTCCTCACTCAAAATCCAAAAGTGGCTGAAGAATTATAATTCTGAAGCTCAGACACCCCCTTTTATGGATTAACAGCCGTGAGTTTATGCATGTACCCATCATTCTAAAAGACAAGTAAACTACCAGACGGTTAAACACGCAGACTTTAGAAATAAAAATGTCGTGATCTGAGTTATCATGATTTTTATCTTTTTTGTAAACGAAATACATAATTATTTAAAATAGAAACACTTCGCATGTAAAAGATTCTTCATAGCATCACTAATCACCAATTATTGACCCCAGACATCAACGATATACATTTTTGTCTTGCCGTGGGATGGCTTTAAACTAAGCTTTCTAGTACCCTAACTAACTAACTAAGTAGTCTAACTGTGATAGCCCAGTGGGTAGAACACTCGCTTATCGTGCAAACGACTAGTGTTCAAATCCTGGGTTGGGCCTACACCAATTTGTCTTTTCTAAAGACATATGTGTGGTTAATTTATCATGGTTGTTAACGGTGAGGGAAAACATCGTGAGGAAACCCACATGGCTGAGTTGTACTTAGTCATGTGACAGTGTATTCGTACAAAACGGCGATAGGCCTGCCCCCTATCACGTGAGTACACTGTCCATGCAAAACGTGGGTACTCTGAACACCAGGTGACAAAGTCACGTGATGTTCAGAAGAATTAGTACCTCTGCCAACCCCTTCGGGGATATTCGGCGTGAACGTTTATGTTATTATGTTATATGTTATGTTCTAGTACCCACGCAATGAAACTCCAGTATAAATATACTGGATAGATGAGAAACTACTAATTCTTTTAGTATTTTTCTTTCTCTTTTCTTACTTTCAACTTTTGCATAAATAATAATACACATTATACATACATAATAATAATATGCATTGAGTTATAGTTATTGCCGTGTAGTGCCGGCTTAGAATGTCGCTACCCCTTTCTTCCCACGGGTGTCGTAAGAAGCGACTAAGGGTATCGGGGCTTTATATTGGATTTTTGGGCGATGCGGTTGGAGACCCATCACTAAAAACCTTTATTTTTACCATATTTTCCCCACTCAACTTCCAAAAGTGGCTGAGAAATGTCTAATTCCTTAGCTCTGGCTACCCCTTCTAGGGAAATATAGTCGTGAGTATATGTATGTATGATGTATGAGTATATGTTATAGTAATTGCAAATGCAAATAAATTTTGTTCATACTGTATTTTGTTTCTAGACAAATAAATATAATACAATATTTATAAAGAAACAAGACTCAGCTATCACGCCGTATATCCCTGAAGGAGTTGGCAGAGGTACTAATACTACTACTAGAGGTACTAGTACTGAACATCACGTGACATCGTCACCTACGACCGCCTATCATGCAGACAGACGTAGGTTGAATTCCCGAGTCGGACCTATACTAATGTGTATTATATTATTTACATCAAAAGTCATTTGAGTGGTTATTTATCATGGTTCTTAACGGTGAGGGGATCATCGAAAGGAAACGGTGACAATGTCACGTGATATTCAGAAGTATTAGTACTTGACCGTCTGAGTCTTTTTAGTTTTTAATGGTAACATTTTTATTATGGTTTTTCAACAGTTCTTACTGTATAGATTTGGACAAATAGAATTCGGTATTATTCCGATAATGAAGCGTGATAGCTCAATGTGTAGAACACGGCTTATTGTGCAGACGATGAGGGTTCAAATCCTGGGTCGGGCCTACTTTTTGTCTCTCCTAAAGTCATATGTGTTACCAAAGTTGTTAACAGTGAGGAAAAACATCTTGATGAAATCCACATGGCTAAGTTGTACTTAGTCACAGTGTAGTGCCCCCTATCACGAAAGTACACTGAACACCAGATAACAATGTCACGTGATTTTCAGAAGTATTAGTACCTCCAGCTTACCCCTTCGGGGCTATACAGCGTGAACGTTTGAGTCTGAGTTGAGTTGAGCGTTTATAAACTGAGGATGCCTAATTGTGTGATCGAGACACAAACTAATAAATATTGGATACAATACGAGGTCCGTAGTTAAATCCATCTTAATATGTAATTCACCTACTCATAAATACCTTTTATATTTTAACATTCTCCTAACACAGTTACGCCTGTTTTAATTGCATTAAGAGCAACGCACCTGTTGCTTTTTAGCTAAGAACTTAGTAAACATAACATAACATATAACATAACATAAACGTTCACGCCGTTTATTCCCGAAGGGGTTGGCAGAGGTACCAATACTCCTGAACTCACATGGCAAGCGCCATCTAGTTTCCAGAGAAGGTACCCACGTTTTGCTTAGACAGTGTACTCACGTGATAGGGGGCAGGCCTATCGCCGTTTTGTACGAATACACTGTCACATGACTAAGTACAACTCAGCCGTGTGGGTTTCCTCACGATAAATTAACCACACATATGACTTTAGAAAAGACAAATTGGTGTAGGCCCGTCCCAGGATTGGAACTCACGCCCTTCTGTTTTTCGGGCGGATGTTCTACCCACTGGACTATCATGTCGCTGTAGTAAAGTTTTAGTATAAATACAAGTTAATAAGTAATCCGTCAAAAAAAATTACATATACTCACGGCTGTAAATCCCTTGAAGGGATAGCCAGAGCTAGGGAACTAGAAATTCCTCAGCCAGTTTTGGAAGTTGCGTGGGGAAAAGATGGTGAAATAAAGGTTTATGGTGATGGGTGTCCAACTGCATAGCCCGAAAATCCCTTAAAACCCCAATACCATTAGTCGCCTCTTTCGTACACCCACCGTAAGAAATGAGGTAGTGTTATTCAAAGCCGACACTACACAGGTATAAAATATAAAATACATAATAGAAATTCCGTTCGGCATAGTAATATTCGATTGCTCGATGTTGCTGACAATGGGTGTAGAATACTATGATAAACATCAAGTGTATAAATAAGATTGTACGAAATCCAAGATAGAAACGCAAATGGCACGTCCCACCTTCTGAAAATTACTCGGTAAAATTAGCACAGTAAATTAACAAATCAAATTAAAAGCTGAATTATGTAACCTGTTATTTTTATCACTTGGTGAAATCTATGCTAGCTTAGTGGGAAGTCCACCGCTGATGATTTCAAATATTGAGTCGGGGCTTCACCAATGTTTTTTCTTCTTAAGTCACATGTGTAGGTAATTTGTGGGAAATTCATACATATAAATAACTTAAAAAGCCCCAGTACCCTTAGTCGCCTCTTATCACGTTATAACCCTTGGGAATAAATAGGGTCGCTATTCTAAGCCGTCACTACACCGCAAGTAATAGTGATAATATTGTACCGTAATATGAGTAACCTTACTGTTCCAATGCGTGCCCCAATTAAATGTAGAGCTCAGTTTGGCATCCATTCAACTGCATTTGCAACAGACGAATATTAATATCAATTATAATACCTATCCGTCAGTCTGTGAGCATTTAAATATTTACTATTGTTAGGTGATCATGTTGTAAAATGTTTTAACCGATAACTATGTAAATTCATATTGAATAAAATAAAGCAATCTTTTAACTGATATCGCGTGCTATAGAACAGCCACTAACATAGTATGGTATACTATCATCTCATTCTAACCGATATCATGTCGATATAGTAGCGCTCGATCTAGGCCTCCAGTTCTTTGTCACATATAACAATGTCACTTCCATAGAAACCCCTATAAAATTTACAAACACACAATTTAAAATCATCCGATGTGAACATAGTGGCGATCTATAGTCTCTGCCTGCCCCAATGGGAACAGCGGGCGTGAGTATAAGTAAGTAAGAACAAATCTAACAGTTGTTCACACCGGCGATCCCTAATTTAGATTATCCTGAAATGGCAAATGCATTTTTGTTTATAATTATTTTATATTGAGATGATGGGTTGCCATCTCTTGCATTTTTTTGTTAATACAAACAAAAATATACGCACGGCTATAAATCCCAAAAGGGGTAGCCAGAGCTTTAGAGCCAGAAACACTTCAGCCGGATTTGGACTCGATGATGGAAAGAAAGTATTGTTGGTGATGGGTCTTCAACCGCATTGCTCAAAACAACTTAAGAAGCGCCATAGATCATACAAGGTGAAGGATGATAGTCTCTGCTTATTCCAATAGAACTATTTACGTATGCATGTGCAACAATCTGTAGCGAGTTTTTAAATTTTTCTGCGATTCATTATTTGAAATAATCTAGCCAATGTATTATCTATACTAATATTATAAAGCTGAAGAGTTTGTTTGTTTGAACGCTAGGATCTCAGGAACTACCCAATCAAATTGAAAAATTCTTTTTGTGTTGGATAGTCCATTTATTGAGGAAGGTTTTAGGCTATATATCATCACGCTGCAACCAACAGGAGCCAACTATCAGCGAATAATTTTGCAAAAACGGGGATAATTATTCATACTAAGGCTTCCGTTGTGTGCGCTGCGTAAACGGTTTAAGTTGCCCAAAAAAAATGTATTAATGAATTATTTCTCTTTAAATGATCTAAAAAAATACCCGTCACAGTATATGTCTAACTTTTAAGTTTCACTTACTATAACCATTTTTATGGTAAATAAATTTGGTCGAATTTAATGCATAATTGCCATAATGTTTTATCAACGTAATATTAATCTTTATCCAAATAAATATGTTGTTGATTGAGAGTATTTAATTGAGAACAAAATTGTCCTTGACATCACTTAATTTAAATAAACATCTTAGAAGATAATACAATTTTTAAATTACTCCGTAACAAAATTTACACGCGTGCATGAAGCGCAAGACAAGACTCTGCGCTGGCCGGCGAGCGAGGTCACCTGCGCGAGAAGCTGATGTTTAAGCCTTATCCTATTAATATTATAAATGTGAAAGTTTAGATGTTTGTGTGTTTGTAGCTAAATGAAGACTTATTCACAGAACGTATTTAAAATAAAATTTACAGGAAGCCAGATAATGATCCCAATTAACACAATAGGACACTTTTTATCCCAGAAAAATTAAGAGCCGTGTAGTGCCGGCTTAGAATGTCGCTACCCCTTTCTACCCACGGGTGTCGTAAGAGGCGACTAAGGGTATTGGGGCTTTTTATTGGATTTTTGGGCGATGCGGTTGGAGACCCATCACCAAAAACCTTTATTTTACCATCTTTTCCCCGCACATCTTCCAAAAGTGGCTGACGAATTTATAATTCCTTGGCTCTGGCTACCCCTTCTAGGGAATTAAAGTCGTGAGTATATGTATGTATGTATGTATGTAAAAATTAAGAGATCAATAAATTTTCTTAAAAAATGGTTAAACAGACTAAGAATCAATGCTCAGCCGAAACTACTATACTTATAAACTTTAAATTTATAAAGTGAAAAATTGTGAGGACACTATGAAAAACACCTTTTTTCTCATCGCATGACAAAGACCCTCAACAGGTCAGTTAAATATTTCAGTTTGACGACGTGAAAGTCTACACTTTTGACAGTACGAAGTCTGTGGGGTCAGCTAGTTATATATACATGCACAACATTAAAACTTTTTTTCACTTTTACTTAAATCAATTTTCTATAAGATCTAACCATCGCTAGTTTAACATAAAAGCAAGCATGTAAGAATCTTATCTCCCCATTTCTACAGGTGAAGATTTGTCAATAGCATTGTGTCTTCTTACTTAGATTTATATTGCTATAATTAGTCTGTTAATCTTTTGTAGAAAATGAAATAATAATAAAATTACCCATTCTGTTTCAGATACTTCCAATGCGTCTCATACGGGTCCCTGCCGACGTACAAACACGAGTTTGCGTACTTCCTAGTGAACATGAGCCTGATGTACATAGCGCCGCTCGTGTCTACCCTTTACTGCTCGTCTGCTGCCCTGCTCGAGATCATCAGGCGTGCTAATACGGCTAATGGTAAGGACTAGAAAATTACTGTAGAGAAAGAGAAGTTGAATGGGTGAGCGTGAGAGCGTGCGAGTGTGGCTAATGGTAAGGACCAAAAAATATCATTTAAGAAGAGACATTTTTATGAGAGGAGAAGATTTTGTTTGCTACTAACAAATGATAGTTAAATACCTATTCTATGTATTTGTCTAGTTATACGAGGCAGCTAAAGATATTGGAGCTTTTCAATTCATTGTGAGGCGATGTGGCTGGAGACACATCACCATTTATCCTGTTTAAAATAATCTTCCTCGTACCCTGTTAACGTACAAACACGAGTTTGCGTACTTCCTGGTGAACATGAGTCTGATGTACATAGCGCCGCTCGTGTCTACCCTTTACTCCTCGTCTGCTGCCCTGCTCGAGATTATCAGGCGTGCTAAAACGGCTAATGGTAAGAACTGAAAAATATACTATCTAAACTGGCAAACGTTGTTTTGCCGCGTAAATTATTCTTGACAATTTCTAGTCTATAGAATAAAAACAAAATGTCTAAAAAATTGTTTTAAACATATTCTCAGACCTACCGAATATGTATGCAAAATTTCATTCAAACCGGTTTTCATCAGACATTTGGGAAGATTTTGACGACAAACACTGTGATACGTGAATTTTATTTATGAAATAGAAATGATCTTCACAGACATGGCCTAATACGATTAAATCTCACATAATTTATTTTCTATCTTATTACATTTATACGCTCATTTTTAAAAATTCTGCTTCCTAATTATATTCTCATGCCACGGTAGTAGTTTAAAAGTGAAACGACTGTGCTATTCGAAGCCGACATAAAACAGAAGTAAATTAATAAAAATATATTAATCACACGAAAAGTAGTTTCATACTACAAATTGAAATTAGCTCGAATCGAGATGGCTTAATTAATCTTAATTTGAGACCATCAATTAATACGTTAACGTGTATTATTAATGATCTTAGTTTAGAGATAATGATATATTCTGATTACATTTAGTGTTAAATTAAATTGTGCTAATTAAAGCTACTTTGTTTTCTTACTAACTTACTACTAAGTTAAATGAACAAAAAAAAAAAACGGGACATAAAGTACATAAATGGAGACAATAGTATATAATACAAATATAAATAACATCCATTGCTGTGTAGTGTCGGCTTAGAATAGCACTTCCCGATTACTTCCGGTGGGTGTACGTAAAAGGCGACTAACGGTATTGGGGCTTTTTAAGGGATTTTCGGGCGATGCGGTTGGAGACCCATCACCAACAACCTTTGTTTTACCATCTTTTCCCCACGCAACTTCTAAAAGTGGCTGAGGATTTTCTTTCTAGGGATTTATAGCCGTGAGTATATGTATGTATGTATGTATGTAAATAACATCCAAGAATATGAAACAAATATTTATGCTCTTCACATAAATGTTGCTCTCGGCAGGGATCGAACCCACAATATACATACATACTACATACATAAACTCACGACTATAAATCCCTAAAAGGGGTAGCCAG